>CM035167.1:148684346-148919853 GCA_020205615.1 Panax quinquefolius
ATTCGAAATCTGAAATGGAATAACATTACTTACATAATACATAGTATAAAAGAAAAAATTATTTCTTACGAGTATTGAACAAAAATAATATCCCTTACCTTAAAAAGTTGAGTATTCTGACTGGTAGTGCGGGAATATTCTTGAAGAAAACTTGAACTGTTTACTACGCTTAAAGCTTTCTTAAACTCTAAAGAAATACGCTCAAGATTATAGAAGAAGAATTCTCTGATTCTAGTGTGATTTTCAATTCTAACTAAGCATCCTATTTATAGGAGAATGGAACAGGTACTGTTTGAAATTCTCACGGACCAACAGTTGTAGGAATTTCACGGGCTGAATTCTTCGAATTCACGGACGCCCAACTTTTGTATAAAACAAACTCTTTATATATATATATATATATATATATATATATATACACCTATCAACATCACCCGCTGCTACTTTTCTTCCACCCATCACTATCATTTTCCACAACTCCATTATTCTACCATTCCATCATTTCATCATTACCATTCCACCCATTACCCTCATTTTTCTCTTCCCCAAAATCAACTAACATATATATATATATATATATATATATATATATATATATATATATATATATATATATTTAACAACAGATCGTTCCCAGAAAAGAGGGGCTTTCAGATAAGTTTCTCTCTTAATTAGCATAATTAGGTGACCAAACCTCTCATCGAAATAACTTTCTGACATCGTCAATATTGCAAATAATAATATAAATAGCTTTATTGCCTATATTATAGCGAATTACTATACCAATAATTGAATAATTGAATCATCTCCATAATATTTTATATTATTAAATCAATAATTGAGACGACAAAGTTATTCATATTATTATTTGTAATATTAATGATGTCTAGAAAGTTCTGTCGAGGAGAGGTTTGGTCACCTAATCATGCGCTAATAGAAAAAAAATCTTATCCGAAAGCCCTCTTCCTGAGAATGATCTGATGTTAAATATCATGAGTTATAATATTAATGATGAATAAGTTCATGTTGATTAAAGATGAAATTGATATTTCTATTGTGTTGGGATTATTAGTGTTAGTGGAAATCGACATCAATTCCGATAATAATTGATGTCTGGAGGTTATATTGATCAATCGGGTAATTAATCGGATAAATGAGCAATTAATTAATAAAAAATTCACATGCTTTTAACTATTTGTTCACATGTGTGCTATTGATTCACATGAATGTACTATTAGGGGATGTGGTTCAAGATTGATAATACTTACATGACTAAATTAAAAATGGAGGTATAGATGAAGGTACTATACTGTAATTATTTTTTTACATATATAAAACTATTGATTCACATGAATGTACTATTGATTCACATGATGTACTATTAAGGGAGGTGCAAGTTGGATAATACTTGCAGGACTAAATTAAAAATGAAGGAAACGATGAAGGTATTATATTGTAATCTTTCGAGCCCCAAAACGTGCAATTATCGAAACTATATTTTCCTATAAATAGAAGCTCATTCTTCTTTCATTTTCACCAATTCAGTAAGACTCGCAAGAGAAATTATAGAGAGAGAAGTTATAGAGAGAGAAGCTATAGTGAGAAAGAAGAAGAGAAGTCTGCTACTTCACTATTCCAGCATCTAGTCTTCTTCTGAGGTAAGGGATATTATTTCTTTCGTATTCGTAAGGGATATTATTTTTGTTCAGTATTCATATGAAATAATATTTTTTCCCATACTCTGTAGTATATAAGCAATATTATTTCGTTTTGTATTCCTACTTCTACACTCATTTTGTTGAAGTATTGCTTCTGTACTCCATGAAATTAGTAGAATATCCTTGATATTTGCGCTTCATCCAGTATCTTTTCATAGAAATATTATTCTGAGCTTTCCTGATAATTATTGATCTTTTCGTGTCAGAGTACTATTCACAAGTTACTATTCACGGGTTACTATTAACTCGAATATTATTCACTCGGATATTTGGGGCACTTTTCATGCCGGGATACTATTTACGAGGTACTATTCACGGGATACTATTCACTAGGTACTATTCACTCGAAAAATATATTTCTTTTCTGTCCAAATTATTTTTGATACATGAATATTATTCTTGAATTTTACTCCACAAAGCAGTATCATGTTGAAATTTTGGATGTTTTTAAACTCTGGATAAATTTAAAGTCTTTAATATTTATCCTTGATTTCGTTTGATTAATGTTTATATCATTGTCATCATCTTCATGCTTATATTGTGATGAAAGTCATCTTTGGTTTGCGTGCATAGATAGACTGTTGATTGGTATGATTATGACCAGGGATCATTCAGTATAATCATGACCCATAATATTACAAATGATGTGGTAAAAATCCTCATTGGCCCGTAGTGCATTGATGGATAATTGTTGGTATGATTATGACCAGGGATTATTCGGTATAATCATGACCATTGATGATTACATGAATATCCTTGGCCCGTAGTGCAGGGATGATTCGATGACGTGGTTTATTTATTAAGCTGAGTCTCAGCGATAAAGTGGATGAAAAACTTTTTAAATCATAGAAGATAGTAAATATCATGCTCTACTTAACTCTTCTAATGGATTGCTTGTTCCGCTGCAGTTAAACTTGATGTTTATTGTATTTTATCAGTTTAACACTGTTGAAGGCTAATGATAATTTATTTTGCATTATCTTAGTCATAATATTTCTTACAGGGCTAGTTGAGCTCACCCTTTTGCTTTCATTGTTCTCTTCAGGAAATGAGAACGTAGCTGAGACGAGTCGGGGAATGGAGTGATGGTCCAGGATAAGTGGCTATAGTAGTCCTCACTATTCTATGAAATAGTGTGATAATAAATGTAATTGGACTTCATTTGAGTGTGGATACTATCTATGAGACAATATTCGTGTTAAAACTCTCAACTACGTTGTTGTCATATTGTATAAAAAATGTTTGTATTTGATTTATGTACCATGTATTTGGCGACTTAGAATAGGTGATGTATACCTATTTTGGGGGCGTCACAGTTGGTATCAAAGCTTAGGGATATGATCCATGGCTGAGATGTGAGACTAGAACTAGGAGGGGAGAGACGAAAAATTCATTCGCTAGTATGACCTACTTAAATTTATTTGGTATTTAATTGGTCGGTCAGAGTATAGGGATAACATGTGACATGTCAATTAACCCTTGTTTTGTGATAATGTTTGAGAATGGCATCTGTAAATGTTGAGATAAGCAATGAAGCACATGAGATTGTTGAGTCACCGACGATCAATAACCAGGATAATGTGCATCAGGAAGGCAATAATCCTCGTGTAAACAACAACACAGACGAAATGACGAATGATGGTATGTTTAGAAGTTTTCTAGAATTTATGCAAAACCAAACGAGAGAGACTCATATTCATAATGCAGGTGTAAACACTGGAAACTCACGGCTGGTCATCGCTAAGCAATTAAAGGAGTTGGGACCGCCAGAGTTTTTGGGAAAGCCAGAACCACTTAAGGCAGAGACGTGGATAAAGCAGATCACCAAGATATTTGATGTCTTAGAATGCTCAGAGTAGCAAAAGGTTCCCTTCGCCACCTTTATGTTGCGTGAAGAGATAGATTACTGGTGGGAATCTGTAAAACGTACCCAGCTTGCCGCACTCAAGATGTCTTGGGAGAAGTTTAAAGAATTTTTCAACGACAAGTACTTTCCCGAAAGTATTCGTCACATGAAGGAGGTTGAATTCATCAAGTTGGAGCAAACCAATATGACCGTATCGCAGTACGAAGCTAAGTTTGTCGAGTTGTCCCGATTTGCATCCCATTTGGTAGATAATGAGGAGCGTATGACGCGGATGTTCCTAAGAGGTTTGAAACCCGAAATACGTCAATACCTCATTTCTCACAAACTTTGTTTATATTTCGATTTTTGTGAATAGGGCTCAGTTACGATAATAATCGTACCGGTGGCAAAGTCCATCGGAACAACGATAACCATCTTGGAGGAAATTATCAAGCCAGAAATGGTAACGTACCACTTCGGTGGTAATCATGGCCAAGATAATAGGAAAGGTGAATGATGCAAAGACAGCATCACCAGCACCCGTTTTCAAGGAAGGAGAAAGACCACCGATCGTATGCTTCAAATGTGGACAGGAGGGACACATCCATCCAAACTGTACTCAAAAATCCAAAGCATGTTTCAATTATTGAAAAGTAGGTCACCTAGCTCGATTTTGTCGTGTAGTGAAGTCAAGTCCATTTGTGATGGTGACGCCAAAGGATGTCCAAGACAAGTCAAAGCCGGTAGTTTAAGTGAGAGCGTTTGTCGAGGAACCGAATGAAGTTATCACGGGTAAGTTAATCATAAACTCTTGCGAAGTCTATACCTTATTCGATACTAGTTCTAACCACTCTTTTATTTCACCTAGTTGTGTTCAACGTTTGAACTTGACTCTTGAGAAATTTGACTTTGGCTTATCTGTTGAAACTCTGTTGGGAGAAACCTTTATTACATCCACTATTTATACGTCTTATTTGATTCAAATCGGCATCCTCACGTTACCTGTCGATTTTATCTCTTTGAAAATACTTGCATTTGATGTGATTTTAGGAATCGACTTGTTAATTACTCATCATGCTAGAATTAATTATTTTCTTAAGGTTGTTAGCCTTCCTAACCAACCTGTTATGTGAATTCAAGTAACCAAACCACTAAAATCAATCATTATATATCATATTAAGCCATAAGTAAAGAGCCTCGAGCCTTTCGCTGATGACCTCCAAGTCTTGGAATGCACCGAAGCCAGACTCTCCGTAGGAGACGCCGTGAATAACGGTGGCAAGTTGATAGGTATCAATGTGATGTGTTCTCCAAGTCTTGGATGAGAGTCATAGTTTTGAATGATAGTTCTATCGTTAATAAATTTCCTGACGTATTACCTGAAGCCTTTATGGCCTACCCTAGAGCGTGAAATCAAATTTTGTATTGATCCTAGTACAAAACCCATTTCTAAAACCCTCAAATATTTCTTCAACCAAAATGAACGTATAATGCGCCAAAGACATTGGCTCAAGCTGTTGAAGATTACGACCATACCATTCCATATTATCGTGGAAAAAACGAACGTGGTAGCTGACGCATTGAGTAGAAGATTGTATGTGTTTACGATTGTAACGTTGTTAACACAAAGACCCATTTCATATAACTTACAAAGTATAGAGATAGAGTTAAAGACTCTAGGGACCCACATGATGATGAATTGACGTTAATCGATAAAGTTAAACCCGCCCAAGCTATACACCCGGAGGTGATGAATGTGAAGAAGAAGGTTCAAGAGGGCGTTATTCTAGAAGCAAGAATAGACGAAGATAGTAAATCTCAACCCTCGATTTAATTGGGCCATTCAAAATCCTCGATCGAGTAGGAACTGTGGTCTATAGACTCACTTTACCGCCAAGTATGTCGCGTGTTCGTAACATTTTTCATATATCAATGTTACTTAAATATGTGGACGACTCGAACCACATTATTAAAACTAGACGAGATAATAGAAGATTTAACGTATGAGGAGATACGTGTTAAAATCTTGGATAAGAAGGATCATATTCGATACTCAAAGGTTATACCTCAAGAGTTAGAATCTGACGAGGCATCCTCACCTCTTTGGCATACCAGGTACGTACGTAAATTTTGAGGGCAAAATTTCATAAGTAGGGGAGATTGTAAGACTCTGAATTTTATGAAATGAAAGTATTCAATTTTCTTATAATTATTATTTTATTTAGTAAATGGTTAAATTGATAAAGGTTAAAGTTAAGGGTGACATTTGAAAATTTTGCAAAGTAAGCAAGTTGATATAAAATATTCTTTGTGTCGGGGAATATTCGATTGTTCAGGGAATATTCGTTTTAACAGGGAATATTCGTACGATGGCATAATCATTGGTGGACCCCATAACGGAGATACTTTCGTAGTTAGAAAATGACTGAAATATTTTTAAAAATAACGACGAAAGTTTTACTGTTAAACTGCTGAACTTCCCAGTAGTAAAAGTACAGTAATACGCGTGGTTGCATAGTTGCACACGATATTGATTATTGATGCTTATGTGAGAAGTCACTCAGTTATACTCAATTATTGCTACAATAATTGCTGCATAATATCTCTTATATTATTGATTCAATTATTGTCACAGTATCATCTGCATAATATTTTATAATATTAAATCAATAATTGAGACGACAAAGTTATTCATATTGTTAGTTCCCAGTAGGCACAGAATAGATCTAGAAGGGGTGTTGAATAGAACCTTTTTAATTGCAAATACTTTTCTCCTTTATTTTGTATTGCTAATGAATTAGTATATGACGAACATAAGAATCTTTTCAAGCACAGCGAAATAAGTAAAAGATCTCATTCATTGATATTTTCATAATCATACATACATTATTCTTAGAGTTAGTTCGGTTGTAAGCAGTTAAAACAAACATAGTAGTTATAGCAATTAATGTACATAATGTAAATGACATAAAGTAAAAGACACAAGGAATTTTAAGTGGTTCAGAGACTCAAGCTTCTAATCCACTTTCTTCTTTCAACTAGTAGGATTTCCACTAAGGAAGGGCAGCACCCTGAATCACTAAGATTCCTTCAAGGCCAACAGCCTTGGGACTCAAGTTCACGAAGAACTCTTCAAGGCCAGCAGCCTTGGAACTTCTCTAGTTCCCTAGGAACTCTTCAAGCCCAGCAGGCTTAGAACTTCATTTAGTCCCCCCGGATAAGGACCCCTTAGGCCCTGGCTTCTTCTTTTTGTTGTTGTTGGTGCTGAGCTCCTAAGATGTCTTTAAGCTTGAACATCTTTTGTACTTAGCAGCTTGGTGTGGTCCTCTTTGTATTCTGCTTCGAGTCTGGACCACATCTTCTTTGGTGCAGTTGATCTTCATTTTGTTCTGCTCATCTTCATACGATGTCAGTTGTGTACCATCACCATTCTCTGAACCATTCTTGACTGGTTGTCAGACATGGTTCTGCACTTGCTCTGGTTCAGCTTTAGGTCCATGGTGATTCGTAGAGTGTCTTTCAGGATCTGCTTTGTGCTTTTCCACTCTTCTGAATGCTATCTTCTTGTCCTTCTCGGTTCTCAGCTTAGCTGCCATCTTCAGTGACATTTTCATCTTTGTTGAGTGAAGCTTTAGTCTGTTCTAGTCCTTCTTCAAAGCTGCTTCACTTCCACATTCGTAGTCTCACTGTCACTGAGAATTGTTCTGCTAAGCTCAGGTGGAACTCTTAGAGTCAACATTAGAATTCTACCAACTCAACAATTCTGTAACATAGCAATCATCAACAACTCTTGATCTTTGAAGCTCTGTTGTTTTATAGTCATTCCCAATCTTCCCGTTGGAAAGTAGCCTTTAAAAGCTTTTTGAATTGCTTTGCAGATCTCGAGTTATTTGGTGGAGACTGCAGATGTGACATGACATCCCCTTTTCTGACTTTCTGACACTGCAGTCTACTGTTTCACCTACCCCGTCAGAGATGTCACTTTGATGTCTCGGGCAGGTAGTCAACTTTATTTTCTCCTTCTGATTTCTCGATCAGAGGTTGTCCTTTTACATCGATGGTCTCAATAAGCTTTATTCGAATATTAATCTTCAGGTTGAACCATTGCCAATGCTTCAATCTTCAGTTGTTATAACTCTATGATTCTGATGCATGTCTTCTTGGACCTGATCGTAGTGCCTTGTTGACAGGTAGAGACAACACTACGATCTTGAAGAGTGTTCATTAAATCTTCAATGTAGAACACCTCTTCCTTCTCATGTGCAGTGTTTCAACACTTCTATTTGTCTCGACTGCTCTCAGATACTGATGGATTGACTCTTTGTTCTGGCCCCTTTTGAATAGCAAGATCCTTGTGATCCTTGGCCTGTAGTGCATGGATAATTCATGGTCGTGATACTAAAGAATATCCTTGGCCTGTAGTGCAGAGATGATTTGATGATGTGGATTATTTATTAAACTGAGTCTCAGCGATAAAAGTGATGAAAAACCTTTTAAATCATAGAAGATAGTAGATTTTATTCTCTACTTGACTCTTCTAATGGATTGCTTGTTCATTGCAGCTTAAACTTGATATTTATTATATTTTATCGCTTAACACCGAAGGCTAACGATAAATTATTACGCATTATATTAGTCATAATATTTCTTCTTTGGGCTAGTTGAGCTCACCCTTTTGCTTTCATTGTTCTCTTGAGAAATAAGAACGTGGCGAGGACTAGTCGGGAACAGTGATGGTTCTAGATGGTGCATTAGTAGTCCTCACTATTCTGTGAAATAGTATGATAATAAATGTAATGAGGACTCCATTGAGTTTGTATATTGTCAAGATGACAATATTTGCATTAAAACTCACAGCATATGTTTAGTCGTATTTTACACGACTGTTTTATAATTAAGTTGTATTTGAATTTTTTTGCCATGTATTTGGCGACTTAAGATGGGTGACGTATACCTATTTTGGGGGCGTAATAAAATTCGTATTTTCCTGCTAAAAGGGCTATTTATTATGAATTATTAAATTTTCAGAAATTAAAATATTTTTATTAAAAATATGTGTGGGCCCCACTTTTGGTTGTTGGGGAAGATGGTTGATTTTTGGTGGGTGGGAATAGTAGCAGGTAAAGCCATCAGGTTGCAGGTCAAGTCTGCTTCGGCGTTCTAACATTTTCCTATAAATAGAGTGCTGAGTTAGAATTGAAAATCACACTAGAAATAAGTTTTCTTTCTCTCTCTCTCTATATATATTATCGAGCGTATTTTGTGAGTATTTAGATACTTTGAGAGTTGTTATTCAGTGTAAATTTCCTTTAGCGTTACATCCGAAATTCTAGTCAGAAGTATTGCTCTTTTGAGGTAAGGGATAGTAAGGGAGGTTATTTTCTGCATAATGATGTTATTCTTTCAATATCATTAAACCGAAATATTGGTACGGATTTTATTGTGAAATATTTACTTTTTTGAGTCGGGATTACTATTCACGTATACAGCACTATTCACGTATACGGTACTATTCATGTATATGGCACTATTTACGTATATGATATTATTTACGTATACGATACTATGTACGAATGCTGAGTACTATTCATGAGTTACTATTCACGACAAAATTGGTTTCTTTTCTGACCAAATTATCGTTGATTTATGAATCTTACTCTTGAAATTAAATGCAGTTGTTGATCATATTGTTTTTATTATCATATATAACATTTTATAACCCTGGTGTTTAAATTTCTCTTTCACTTGAGTGTAAAGATGGGTAGATTATTGGTATGATCGTGACTATGGGTTCTCTTTGGCCAGCAGTGCAAAGTTGAACTGTTGGCTGGTATGATCATGACCATTGAATTTACAATTGAATATCTTTAGCTTAAGTGCAAAGGTGGATTGATTAACATGGTTATAATTATTGTTTATATAAATTCTGAAATGATTATATATTTCTTTGAGATATTAATATCTATGGCCTGTAGCGCAAAGATGACCTGTTGTTGAATATCTTTGGCATGTAGTGCAAAGATGACATGTTGTTGAATATCTTTGGCCTGTAGTGCAAAGATGACCTGTTGTTGAATATCTTTGGCCTGTAGTGCAAAAATGAACTGTTGATGAATATCTTTGGCCGTAGTGCAAAGATGAATTTATTAATATGATTATGAACAGGAACTGTGATTTGGTATAACCATGATCTTTGATGTTTCAGGTGAAGACAAGTGATGAAAATTATCTTCGTCCTTGGTGCGAATAGGAATTTAGAACCACAATTATGATTATGAGTTATTCATATGATTGTGAACCAGAAATTTTTATTGATGTTACAGGGATAAAACATTGTTGGTGGACTTTTAACATGGAGAATATAATAGATTTTATGGTCTATTTGACTCTTCTAATGGAATGTTTGTTCCGCTGCAACTATGGTTGAAAAGTTTTATCATCTACCATATGTTCTAAATCTCTGATTTATTACTGATGAAGGCTATTGCTAATTTAATTATCTTTAGTCATGATATTCCTTGCTGAGCTAGTTGTGCTCACCCTTTTGCTTCACAATTCCTTTCGGGTAAATAAGAGTGTAAATTTGGTCGAGTGGGGAATGTGAGGGAATAGAAACGGTGGTATCTAGTTGTGGAGGTTCTCCTAAACAAAGATGGAAATAATTTTATTCGAAACTTTGGAATAGTGTGTTGTATTTTATACATCATTTAGTAGTTATATTTGGTGAATCAAATAGGGTGAGGCGAACCCAACGTTGGAAGGGTGTTTTGCCACTATCATACAAGATGTCTAACGACATGCGACTTCGTGTTATTATCATAAGGCGGGGTTGTACATCCACTTCTTTGAGTATATTCACGAGCACTACTTATATAATCTTGGAGTTTGGTTGAAATATAATTTTCAATTGCGGAGCAAAGTGGAGATAGTTATATGTCGAGAAAGACTCACCATTGGAAAGAACATGATAACAATCTTCTCGTTTTTCTTTGGGGTCTATTGGGTCAACCAAGGATAATTCTGTGGGCATATGATATCTATCATAACCTAGATGCATGGCCTCCCATGTACGAAGGTTTCCTTGAGCACTTCCCAAAGATTCTAATTTCTAAAACAGTTATTGACTGTATCATTATGTAAGGTGCCATTGTGACATTCTATCCAAGGTTGGGACATGAGTCACAGTTGGTATATATTTTCATCAAAACTCACAACATATGTGTTGTTGTATTTTGAACGACAATTGTGATAATGAAGTTGTAGTTGTTTTTTGTACCATGTATTTGGCGACTCAGAATGGGTTGGGTGATGTATACCTATTTTGGGGTTGTTACAGTTGGTATCAGAGCCTAGGAATATGGTCTCTAGCGGAGATCAGGGAATAGAACTAGGAGTGGAGAGACGAGTAATATCCTTCACTAGTGTGACTTACCTAAGCTAAATTTTCTTACTTAAGTTGACAAAATGTGATATGTCAATTAACATTTTTTTGAAGTTGTATTCTAGAATGATATCTGAAATACAGGAGATGAGCAATGGAGAAATCATGATGACCGAGGAGATAGAATCTGAAATGAAAGCAAGGTATTCTCAACTCTTCAAAATACCAGGTACGTAAATTTCGGGGATGAAATTTATAAGGAGGGGAGATTGTAAGACCCCGAATTTTATGAAATAAAAGTATTCAATTTTTCTTATAATTACTATTTAGTAAATGGTTAAATTGATAAAAGGTTAAAGTTAAGGGTGATATATATTTTTTTTCAAAATAAGCAAATGGTTATAAAATACTCATTGTTGTTGGGAAATATTCGTTTGGTCGTAAAAATTTTTTCTTTGTCGGAGAATATTAAATGCAACGGCCTTGATCATTTAATGGGCCCCATAACAGAATAACTGTCGGATGAAGAAAATGATAAATTTGAGATTTTACAAATAACGGTGTAGTTGTTACCTTTAATACTGTTGGAATACCCGGTGGTTAAAATACAGTAATACGCGTGGTTGCACAGTACCACACGGTATTTCATAGTATTTTTGAATTATTGATTCTTACGTAAGAAGGCACCACTCAATAATTGTTACAGTAATTACTGTTCAATATTTTATTTTATTGATTCAATAATTGCTGCGTTGATATTTTATATTATTGTTGTTTCAATAATTTCCATTGCACAGTATCTCCATTATCAGATCAATAATTCATATTATTTGAATAATATTGTTAGATATCAATATTGGCAATGTCTAAGGAAGTTCTATCTAGAAAAAGGGTTTGGTCACCTAATTGCGCACCAATAAGGATAAATTCTTATCGGAAAGCCCTCTCTTTCCTGGGAACGACCTGGTTGTCATAATTGTGATTCTGTAATATTATTTGTGAATAATTAATTATTGATTTATAAGATAAGAAAATATTTATTTTATGTAGACATAAATGATGGATAGGAAAATATTTATTTTATGTAGATATAATTGAAAGGATTAATATTGAGGTGTTTTATAAATATTTTGTCGGATTGGAGGTATTAAAAATTAAATCAGTGTTCTTAAAGCTCTATTGCGTGAGTTATAATTTTTAATCCGACCGTTGGATCGTTGTGATTTTTGGATATGTTATACATATATAAGTTGAGTATATGTCCACAAATTTTGAACCGTTAAAAATGAACGTATGATTTGTTATGAATTTTAAGAGGTGTTAAAAATCGTTCGTATGTGGATTTCGGTCATTTTTCGTTTGGAATTTGGAAAAACTTAAAGCTACAAAGTTGTAGAGAATTCGATTTCGTGTGAAATGGACATAAAATTTGTGAGACCCCAGATTTTATGAATAAAGATTTAATTTTCTCGAAATATTTTTTTGAATATTATGGTGTGGATTTGAGATAGTGTTATAGTTGTGGGTAGTATTTATAAATTTTGAAAAGTATGCAAGTTTTTGTATAATATTCGATTGGTCGGAGAATATTCTTTTTGTCGGAGAATATACGTACGACGGTACAATCATTGGTGGACCCCACAACGAAATTATTGTCGGATTGAGAAAACGACAAAAATATTTTATGAAAATAACGGCGAAAGTTTTACCGTTAATACTGTTGAAATACTCTCGGTAGTAAAAAATGCGATGTCTGGCGTGGTTGCAAGTAAGCACTCAGGTATTGATTATTGATACTTACGTGATAAGTCACTCGGTTTTGTTTTATTAGTATTATTAATGTAATAAAACGTAAAAGCTTTTATATAAAAAATGTAATACTTTTATAAAGTTATTCGTTTTATTAGACTATAAATAGAATATATTATATTCTATTATGCGTAGTGTTTTGCATAGTAAAATCTTTTTATATAAAAGCGAGAATACTTTTATAAAGTTATTTGTTTTATTAGATTATAAGTAGAATATATTATATTTTATTATGCGTAGTGTTACATAGTGTCTGCATAGTGTTACATAGTGCCTGCATAGTATTTTGCATAATAAAATCTTTTCATATAAAACAGAATAATTTTTATAAAGTTATTCGTTTTATTAGATTATAAATAGAATATATTATATTTTATTTAAAAAATTTTGTTTTAAATCTGAACCGTCCGTTTAAAGTAAATCAATCTGGACCGTTCATGAATTAGTTACTATTCAGTCCATTCTTCTATAAATAGAAGTTCATTCCTTCATTATTTCTTACAAATTCACTGAAACTCTAGAGAGAGAAACTATAGAGAGAAAGAAGAAAAGTATTCTGCTACTTCACTACTCCTACATCCAGTACTCTTCTTCTTAAGGTAGGGAATATTATTTGTTGTACTCATAAGGGATATTATTTGTTGTACTCGTAAGAGATATTATTTGTTGTACTCGTAAGGGGTATTATTTCTTTCGTATTCATAAAGAGAACTTCTGTTATTCCATTCTTTATTATTATGTTGGAATAACCTGTATATGCAAAGTACCGCATACATGGTGAAATTCTTTTGTTATTCCATTCTTATTATTACTGCTGGAATAACTTGTTTATCTGAATCACGCATACATGGTGAAATTCTTCTAATATTCCGTTCTTTATTATTACGTAGGTGCGTATTACGCTTTGACACAGTTCCATTATTTATTATTTTGTTAGAATATCCTATGCATTTCTTTCTGAATGACCTGGTTCCATTATTTATTATTACATTGGAATATCACGTCTGTGCATTCTGGCGCATGACTGTTTTTCCGTTATTTATTATTACATTGGAATAACTTTTGTCTTTCTTGATCTATCGCATGCATGGTGATTTCTTTTGTTATTCCATTCTTTATTATACTCAGTTGGTTAAAGTTTTGACTTCTATACTCCATGAAATTTGTGGAATACCCTTGATATTTGCGCTTCATCCAGTATCTTTTCATGGAAATATTCTTCTGAGCATTCTTGATTTTTACTCCACAAAGAAGTATCTTGTTGACAATTTGGACGTTATTGGTTCATGGATAAATTAATTCTTGAATTTGTTTTATTGAATTCTTATATCATTGTCATTATCCTCATGTTTATATTATGTTGAAAGTCATCTGTGGCCTTTAGTGCATAGATGGACTTGGTATGATTATGACCAAAAATTATTCGGTATAATCATGACCGTAATGTTACAAATGATGTGGAAAAAGTCCTTACTGGCCCGTAGTGCATTGATGGACAGTTTTTGGTATGATTATGGCTATGAATTCTCTTCGGCCAAGGGTGCAAAGATGAATTGTTTTATGGCATGATTAGGACCATTGATGAAAACATGATTATCTTTGGCTCGTAGGGCATGGATAATTCGTGGTCGTGATACTAAAGAATATCCTTGGCCTGTAGTGCAGGGATGATTTGATGGTGTGGATTATTTATTAAGCTGAGTCTCAGCGATAAAAGTGATGAAAAACCTTTTAAATCATAGAAGATAGTAGATTTTATTCTCTACTTGACTCTTCTAATAGATTGCTTGTTCCGCTGCAGTTAAACTTGATGTTTATTATATTTTATCGGTTTAACAGATTGAAGGCTAACGATAAATTATTACGCATTATCTTAGTCATAATATTTCTTCTTCGGGCTAGTTGAGCTCACCTTTTTGCTTTCATTGTTCTCTTCGGAAATAAGAACATAGCGAGGGACTAGTCGAGGAACAGTGATGGTCCTAGATGGTGCATTAGTAGTCCTCACTATTCTGTGAAATAGTGTGATAATAAATGTAATGAGAACTCCATTGAGTTAGTATATTGTTTAGATGACAATATTTGTATTAAAACTCACAGCATATGTTTAGTCGTATTTTACACGACTGTTGTATAATTAAGTTGTATTTGAATTTTGTACCATGTATTTGGCGACTCAAGATAGGTGACGTATACCTATTTTGGGGGCGTCACAAAATTCGTATTTTCCTTCTAAAAGGGCTATTTATTATGAATTATTAAAGTTTCGGAAATTAAAATATTTTTATTAAAAATATGTGTGGGCCCCACTTTTGGTTGTTGGGGAAGATGGCTGATTTTTGGTGGGTGGGAATAGTAACAGTAAAAAGCCATCGAGTTGCAGTCAAGTCTGCCTTGATTCTAACATTTTCCTATAAATAGAGTGCTGAGTTAGAATTGAAAATCACACCAGAAACAAGTTTTCTTTCTTTCTCTCTCTCTATATATATTATCGAGCGTATTTTGTGAGTATTTAGATACTTTGAGAGTTGCTATTAAGTGCAAATTTCTTTTAGCGTTACATCCGAAATTATAGTCAGAAGTACTGCTCTTTTGAGGTAAGGGATAGTAAGGGAGGTTATTTTCTGCATAATGATGTTATTCTTTCAATATCATTATACCGAAATATTGGTACAGATTTTATTGTGAAATTTTTACCTTTTTGAGTCGGGATTACTATTCACGTATACGGCACTATTCAAGTATACGGCACTATTCATGTATATGGCACTATTTACGTATATGACATTATTTGCGTATACGATACTATGTACGAATACTGAGTACTATTCACGAGTTATTATTCATGAGTTACTATTCACGGGTACTATTCACGACAAAATTAGTTTCTTTTTGTGACCAAATTATCGTTGATTTATGAATCTTACTCTTGAAATTAAATGCAATTGTTGATCATATTATTTTTATTATCATATATAACATTTTATAACCCTGGTGTTTAAAGTTCTCTTTCACTTGAGTGTAAAGATGGGTAGATTATTGGTATGATCGTGACTATGGGTTCTCTTTGGCTAACAGTGCAAAGTTGAACTGTTGGCTGGTATGATCATGACCATTGAATTTACAATTGAATATCTTTAGCTTAAGTGCAAAGGTGGATTGATTAACATGGTTATAATTATTGTTTATATAAATTCTGAAATGATTATATATTTCTTTGAGATATTAATATCTATGGCCTGTAGCGCAAAGATGACCTGTTGTTGAATATCTTTGGCCTGTAGTGCAAAGATGACATGTTATTGAATATCTTTGGCATGTAGTGCAAAGATGACATGTTGTTGAATATCTTTTGTCAGTAGTGCAAAGATGACCTGTTTTTGAATATCTT
Organism: Panax quinquefolius; assembly: GCA_020205615.1. NCBI lineage: Eukaryota > Viridiplantae > Streptophyta > Magnoliopsida > Apiales > Araliaceae > Panax > Panax quinquefolius. Next base: position 148,700,492 of record CM035167.1, read on the forward strand.
TGGCATGTAGTGCAAAAATGAACTGTTGATGAATATCTTTGGCCGTAGTGCAAAGATGAATTTATTAATATGATTATGAACATGAACTGTGATTTGGTATAACCATGATCTTTGATGTTTCAGGTGAAGACAAGTGATGAAAATTATCTTCATCCTGGGTGCGAAGAGGAATTTAGAACCACAATTATGATTATGAGTTATTCATATGATTGTGAACCAGAACTTTTGATTGATGTTACAGGGATAAAACATTGTTGGTGGACTTTTAACATGGAGAATATAATAGATTTTATGGTCTATTTGACTCTTCTAATGGAATGTTCGTTCCGCTGCAACTATGGTTGAAAAGTTTTATCATCTACTGTGAGACCCCAGATTTTATGAATAAAGATTTAATTTTCTCGAAATAATTTTTTTTTATATTATGGTGTTGATTTGATGTAATGTTATAGTTGTGGGTAATATTTACAAATTTTGCAAAGTAAACAAGTGGTTGTATAATATTCGATTGGTCGGGGAATATTCTTTTTGTCGGAGAATATTCTTTTTATCGGGGAATATCCGTACGATGGTACAATCATTGGTGGACCCCACAACAGAATTATTGTCGGATAGAGAAAACGACAAAAATACTTTATGAAAATAACGGCGGAAGTTTTACCGTTAATCATTTGAAACACCGGTGTTAAAAGAAATCTTTATACGTCTGGCGTGGTTGCAAATGGCACTTACGGTATTTATTATTGATGCTTACGTGAGAATTCACTCAGTTATACTCAATTATTGCTACAGTAATTGTTGCATCATATCTCTCATATTATTGATTCAATTATTGTTATAGTATCATCTGCATAATATGATATATTGTTCAATTGGGTATTCGGGACACTTTTCATGTCGAAGTACTATTCATGAGTTACTATTCACGAGTTACTATTCATGAGTTACTATTCACTCGGTTACTATTCACTCTAGTATTGTGCATTCGGGTATTTGGGTACAATATTATTCCACGAGGAGATGTCTTTAATTTTTCGAATAGTTGGTTGAAGATATAATAAGAAGTCAATATGGACCATTTGGTGGAGTTATAATAAGTAAATCAATATGGATCATTTGGTTTAAAGTTTTAATAATAAATCAAGATAGGCCAGTTGTTTTATGTTTTAATAAGTAAACCAATATGGATCGTCTGCTTTAATAAGTAAATCAATCTGGACCGTTCATGAATTAGTTACTATTCATTCTATTTTCCTATAAATAGAAGCTCATTCCTTCATTATTTCTTACGAATTCACTGAAACTGTGAGACCCCAGATTTTATCAATAAAAATTTAAATTTTGTCGAAATAATTTTTTAATATTATGGTGTGAATTTGATATAATATTATAGTTGTGGGTAGTATTTATAAATTTTGCAAAGTATGCAAGTGGTTATATTATATTCGATTGGTCGGGGAATATTCGGTTTAGCGAGGGGAATATTAAATAACAACTACTCAATCATTAGTGGACCCCGGCAATGTAATTATTGTCGGATTGAGAAAACGACAAAATATTTTATTGAAATAACGGCGAAAGTTTTAGCGTTGATCTTGTTGAAGTACTTTCGGTAGTAAAAATACGATGTCGTGTGGTTGCGTAGTAGCACACTTGGTATTGATTATTGATGCTTATGTGAGAAGTCACTCGGTTTGATTCCATTATTGTCGATTAATAATATGAATTATTATAGAGATAATGACGTTTTGTTTTATTCAGTATTATTAACGTAATAAAAGCGAACATCTTTTTATATAAACCGAATACTTTATTAAAGTTATTCTATAAATAGAATATATTATATTTTATTATGCATAGTGTTGCATAGTGTTTTTTGCGTAGTGTTTTGCATAAGTATTTGCATAGTAAAATATTTTTATATAAATAGAATATATTATATTTTATTTAAAAGATTTTGCTTTAAAATATGGACCGTCATTAAAGTAAATCAATCTGAACTGCTCATGGATTAATTACTATGCATTCTATTTTCCTATAAATAAAGCTCATTCCTTCATTATTTTCTTACGAATTCAATTGAAACTCTAGAGAGAGAAATTATAGAGAGAAGCTATAGAGAAAAATCTATAGAGAGAAAGAAGAAGAGTATTCGGTACTTCACTACTTTGATATCCAATGTCTTTTTTACTACGTAGTGGGTATTATTTGTTGTAATTCGTAAGGGATATTATTCGTTTGTATTAATGAAGAGAACCTCTGTTATTCCATTCATTATTATTACATTGGAATAACTTTGTAAAAGTGGTATACCCTATACATAACTTTGTATATCGGCGATACCCTATACTTGGTGAAATCCTTATGTTATTCCATCCTTATTTATTCTGTTGGAATAACTCAGATACGCTGAATCCCCTATACTTGGTGATCTTCTTCATTATTCCATTCTTTATTATTCTTTGGAATATCCTCATGCATGTGTTTTACACCTACCGGTTCCATTGTTTATTATTCCGCATTTATTATTACATTGGAATATCCCATGCGTGTGTTTTACACCGACCGGTTCCATTGTTTATTATTCAAATTTATTATTACATTTGGATCATCCTGCTTGTGAATTTCACGACTGGTTAAGTTATTATTATTCTCATTGGAATAACTTTATCTATCGCAATCACCGCATGTACGGGTGATTTCTTTTGTTATTCCATTCTTTATTATACCCAAATGGTTAAAACTTTGACTTCTATACTCCATGAAATTAGTAGAATATCCTTGATATTTGCGTTTCATCGATATCTTTTCATGGAAATATTCTTCCGATCATTCTTGAATTTTACTCTACAAAACAAAGATATCTTGTTGACAATTTGGACGTTACTAATTCTGGATAAAATAATTCTTGAACTTGTTTTATTGAATTATTATGTCATTGTCATCATCCTCATGATATATTATGTTATCTTTGGCTTACGTGCATAGATGAACTTAGTATGATTATACCGAGGATCATTCTAAGATAATCATGGCTTGTTATAAATGATGTGATAAAAGTCCTCGGTGGCTGTAATGCAAATGATGGATAGTTTTGGTATGATTATGACCGGGGGTGATTCGGTATAGTCACGACCATTGATAATTTGATGAAAATCCTTGACCGTGGTATAGGGATGATTAGATGTGGTGGTTTATTTATTAAAATTTGAGTCTCACGATAAAAATTTGATGAAAACCTTTTAAAACCTAAAAGATAGTAGATTTTATTCTCTATTTGACTCTTTTAATGGATTGCGTATTAAAACTGCAGTTAAACCGGTTTGTCTATTGTATTTTATCGCTTTAACATCATTGAAGGCTAATGATAATTTATTACGCATTATCTTAGTCATAATATTTCTTCTTTGAAAGCTAGTTGAGCTCACCTTTTCTTTCACCGTTTCTTTGAAATGAGAACATAATTTGGAGACGAGTCGGGGAACGGAGTAATGGTTCGGAGGATAGCATTAGTAGTCCTCACTATTCTACGTGAAATAGTGTGATAATAGTTGTAATGAGGACTCCTTTTGAGTTTGTATAATATCTAGTAGACAATATTTGTATTCAAACTCACGATTTATGTCGTATTGTACCACACGCTTAGGTTAGTAAGTTGTATTTGAATTTATGTACCATGTAAGTGGCGACCCAAGATGGGTGGCGTATACCTAATTTTGGGGCGTCCACGGTTGGTATCGAGCTTAGAGATATGATCCACAGCTAAGATGTGAGATAAGAACTAGGAGGGGAGAGACGGGAAATTCCTTCGTTAGTATGACCTACCTAAGTTTATTTGGTATTTGATTGGTCGGTCAGAGTATAGTGATAATATGTTGCATGTCAATTAACCCTTATTTTGTGGCAGTGTTGGAAAATGGCATCCGAGAATGTTGAGAATAAAGAATGGAGCACAGGAGACTGTTGATTCTCCACGGATCAATAATCGGGACAATGTGCAACAGGGATGGCGATAATCCTCCTGTAAACAACAACACGGATCAATTGATGAATGACGTTCCGTTTAAAAGGTTTTAGAATTCATGCAACATCATCGGTAAAGCGACTCACATCCCAAAACGTAGGTGGAAACACGGAAAACTCTCGGGTGGTCACCGCTAAACAATTCAAGGAGCTGGGACCACCGGAGTTTAAGGGAGAGCCAAAACCACTTCTGGCGGAAGCATGGATAAAGCAGATTACCAAGATATTTGATGTCTTGGGATGCTCAAAGGAGCAAAAGGTTCCATTTGCCACCTTTATGTTGCGTGAAGAGGCATTCATCGGTGGGAATCAGAAAAGCGTACTCGACCGACATATACTCAAGATGTCTTGGGAGAAGTTTTAAGAGCTGTTCAACGACAAGTACTTTCTCGAAAGTATTTGTCACATGAAGGAGGTGGATTTTATCAAGCTGGAGCAAAATAATATGGCCGAGTGTCACAAGATGATGAGGCTAAGTTTGCCGAGTTATCTCGGTTTGCATCCCATTTGGTCGATAATGAGGAGCGAATGACGCGAATGTTTTTAAGAGGTTTGAAACCCGATATACGTCAATACCTAATTTCTCATAAACTTTGTTTGTATTCAGATATTGTGAATAGGGCTTAGTTATTGGAGCGCGATAATGAGTCAGCACAACCAAAAGGTAACGACCAACAACACAATAATAATCGTACCGGTGGCAACGACAATCGGAACAACGATAACCATCGTGGGGGAAATTATCATTTCGGTGGTAAACATGGCCAAGATAATAGGAATGGAAATTTCAAGAAGAGGAAATTTAACAATGATGGAAAGACGTCAGCACCAACACCCGTTGTTAAGGAAGGAGAACGACCACCTATCATATGTTTCAAATGCGGAGGGGAGGGCACGATGTCATCTAAAGCATGTTATAATTATGGAAAAGAAGGTCACTTAGCCCGATTTTTTCGTTCACCGAAGACAAGTTCAGCTAGGATGGAGGCACCAAAGACCGTTCCAGAAAAGTCAAAATCGGTAGTGTAAGGGAGAGCGTTTTTCGTGACTTCTCAAAAAGCGAGTAACCCGAACGAAGTTAGCACGAGTTAGTTAATTATAAATTACGAAGTCTATACCTTATAAGATATCGGTTCTACCCATTATTTTATCTCTCTTCTTTGCTTGCTTCAACGTTTAAATTTGACTCGGAGAAGTTAGACTTTGACTTATTAGTTGAAACTTCGTTAGTAGGGCCTTTGTTACCTCTACTGTGCTTTTTAAATCTTGTTTGATTCAAATAAACACTTTCACATTACTTGATGTGATTTTAGGAATCAATTGGTTAACTAATCATCATGCTTTTCGTAAGGTTGTTAGCTTTTATATTCATAACCAACTTGTTGTGCGAATTCAAGTAACCAAACTACTAAAGTCAATTATTGTCATATCAAGCAATAAATAAAGATCCCTGAACCTTTCGTTGTTGACTTCCTTGTGTGGAATGCACCGAGGCCAGACTTTCTCTAGGCGACATCATAAAAGAAGATGGCGAGTTGATAGGCATCATTATGAGGTGCTATCTAGGTTAAAGGATAGAAGTCACAGTTGGTATCAATGTGACGTATTATCCAAGTTTTGGATGAGAGTCACAGTTTTGAATGATATTTCTATCATTAATAAATTTCTTGACGTATTTTTGAAGACTTTCTAGCCTACCCTAGAGCGTGAAATCGAATTTTGTATCGACCCCAAAGACAAAAAACCCATTTCTTAAACCCTCAAATATTTCTTCAACTAAAAGGATCTGCATTTACGTGGATTATGATGAAAGTCATAATAAAAGCATTGACGAATGAAAATCATGGGTATCGTGGTATTAGTAAGTGTTATAATGAGTTATGTTGGTTATTATGAGAAAACATGAAAGTTTCTTAGAAATCACAAAGAGTTGAAAATCGATTTTGTGAAAAAGCGTAACATGAAATTCAATTGACCATATCTCCTAATATATTTTGAATTTTTCAATGTGGGTCAAGTTCTAGAGTTAGATCTATGAGTTTTGTAGCATCTCCAAGTGGAATCACCGGAAAAGGTGTTGTAGATTTATGTGTGGACCGATTTTAATAAAGAATGAAAAAATTTGGAAATTTCAAAAAGCTCTTGATTTTATTTTTAAAAAGGGCATTTTCTACCACTTAAATTATGAGAAAAATTCTAGCCTTTTGGGAAATGAAAGTATATGGTATAAGGTAACTCTGTCCAAAAATGAGCAAGTTATGACCATTTCAATATTTAGATTTTTCCGATGAAAAAGCGATATAACCGGGAGTTCTACAACTCAGGTGACCATGAAATTTAAATGGAGGCTCACATTAACATGTGTAAGGTCCCGCCAAGATTTGGGAATTTCTGGAGTTAACCTTGAGGTAGCTAATTTCTTAAGGAATTAATTAGAAATTGATTTTTGAAAAATAGTAAATGAATTTTAAAAATTACGAGAAAAATGTATGTTCATTATGGGACTATATTATGCTAAATCCCGGAAAAGAAATATATTTGGGACTAATTTGGTATTTTCTATGAAAATAGTTTAATTCTGAACATATGAGTTAAATATGTTATATGAAGTAACAAAGTTGAAAATAGGATTTTATGGCTGAGAGAATCCTATATAGAGTATATGCATATTTTTTGAGGATTTGATAATTGGTGATGATATCTTATGAGTATGACATTTTTGAATGATTAAATGCATTATATGGTAAAGCGTAAACAATTGAGATAAATTGTTTATAAATTTAAGAAGTGATTAAAATATTGTTATAATATTAATGATATTAGATTATGAGATTATTAAGTGATTGATAACATGGGGATATTCTTGAATCCTGGATAAATTATATTATAAATGTTTAATATTTATCCTTTGTCTCATTTGATTGATTCTTTATATCATTATCCTCATGTTTATATTATGTTGAAAGTCATCTGTGGCCTGTAGTGCATAGATGGACTTGGTATGATTATGACCAGTGATCGTTCGGTATAATCATAACCGTAATTGAAAACACGATTATCTTTGGCCGTAGTGCATGGATAATTTGTGGTCGTGATACTAATGAATACACAATTATCTTTGGCCGTAGTGCATGGATAATTTGTAGTCGTGATACTAATGAATACACGATTATCTTTGGCCGTAGTGCATGGATAATTTGTGGTCGTGATACTAATGAATACACAATTATCTTTGGTAGTAGTGCATAAATAATTTGTGGTCGTGATACTAATGAATACACGATTATCTTTGGTAGTAGTGCATGGATAATTTGTGGTCGTGATACTAATGAATACACAATTATCTTTGTAGTAGTGTATGGATAATTTGTGGTCGTGATACTAATGAATACACAATTATCTTTGGTCGTAGTGCATGGATAATTTGTGGTCGTGATACTAATGAATACACGATTATCTTTGGTAGTAGTGCATGGATAATTTGTGGTCGTGATACTTAATGAATACACGATTATCTTTGGTAGTAGTGCATGGATAATTTGTGGTCGTGATACTAATGAATACACGATTATCTTTGGTAGTAGTGCATGGATAATTTGTGGTCATGATACTTAATGAATACACAATTATCTTTGTCGTAGTGGTCATGGATAATTTGTGGTCGTGATATCTTAATGAATACACGATTATCTTTGGGTCAGTAGTGCATGGATAATTCGTGGTCGTGATACTAATAATGAATATCCTCGCCCAGTAGTGCGGGATGATTCGATGATATGAATTAATTATTGAAATGAGTCTCAAAGAATGAAATATTAATTCATGGATGTGGTAAAAGTCATCTTTAGTAGTAGTGCATTGATAGACTTGGTATGATTATGACCAAGGATTATTCTAAGATAATCATGGCCGTAATTGAAAACACGAATATCCTTGGCGCCAAGTGCAATGGATAATTTGTGGTCGTAATCTTATACTATTAAGTCGTCTCAAAGATTATTGGTTTTACTGCTTGTATATCTTTAAGCTTTGTAGTGCAAAGATGAATTGTTAATGAATATCTTTGGCAGATTACAAAGATGAATTTAATGTTTTCAATGATAAAGGTATTCAAGGTATCTTCACCTCTTTATCATACCAGGTACGTACCCTAATTTTGAGGGCGAAATTCCATAAGGAGGGGAGATTGTGAGACCCCATATTTTATCAATAAAAATTTAAATTTTGTCGAAATAATTTTTTAATATTATGGTGTGAATTTGAGATAATATTATAGTTGTGGGTAGTATTTATAAATTTTGCAAAGTATGCAAGGTTATATTATATTCGATTGGTGGGGAATATTCTTGCTTAGCGGGGAATATTAAATAACTACTCAATCATTAGTGGACCCTACAATGTAATTATTGTTTGATTGAGAAAACGACAAAAATATTTTATCAAATAACTACGGAAGTTTTACCGCTGATATCATTGAACTACTTCATTAGTAAAAAAAATAAAGAATACGTGTGGTTGCATAAGAGCACACCAGATTGATTATCGATCTTATGTGAGAAGTCATTCAGGTTTGATTCCATTATTATTATTAATAATATGAATTATTATAATGATAATGACGTTTTGTTTTATTCAGTATTATTAACGTAATAAAACGTAAACATCTTTTATATAAAATGTAATACTTTATTAAAGTTATTCTATAAATAGAATATATTATATTTTATTATGCATAGTGTTGCATAGTGTTTGCATAAGAAAATGTTTTTATATAAATAGAATATATTATATTTTATTTAAAAGATTTTGCTTTAAATATGGACCGTCAGATTAAAGTAAATCAATCACTGGACCGCTTCATGGATTAATTACTATGCATTCTATTTTCCTATAAATGAAGCTCATTCCTTCATTATTTTCTTACTTTAATTCACCGAAACTCTGTAGAGAGAAATTATGAGAGAAAGCTATAGAGAAAAATCTATAGAGAGAAAGAAGAAGAGTATTCCGGTACTTCACTACTTTGATATCCAATGTCTTTTACTAGTAGTGGGTATTATTTGTTGTACGTAAGGATATTATTCGTTTGTATTCATGAAGAGAACCTCATTATTCCATTCATTATTATTACATTGAATAACTCAGAAAAGTGGTATACCCTATACATAACTTGTATATCGCCAGATACCCTATACTTGGTGAAATCCTTATGTTATTCCATCCTTATTTATTCTGCTTGGAATAACTCAGATACTGTTGAATCCCCTATACTTGGTGATCTTCTTCATTATTCCATTCTTTATTATTCTGCTTGGAATATCCTGCCTACATGTGTTTTACACCTGACCGGTTCCATTGTTTATTATTCTCGCATTTATTATTCATTTGGAATATCCTCGTCATGTGTTTTACACCGCACTGTTCCATTGTTTATTATTCAAATTTATTATTCTGTTGGATCATCCTCGCTTGCATTGTGAATTTCACCGACCGGTTCCGTTATTATTATTCTCGCTGAATAACCTGCCTACATCTGCAAGTACCGCATTTACGGTGATTTCTTTTGTTATTCCATTCTTTATTATACCCAAATTGGTTAAAACTTTGACTTCTATACTCCATGAAATTAGTAGAATATCCTCGATATTTGCGTTTCATCCAAAGATCTTTTCATGGAAATATTCTTCCGATCATTCTTGAATTTTACTCTACAAAACAAAGATCTTGTTGACAATTTGACGTTATTAATTCCTAGATAAAATAATTCTTGAACTTGTTTTATTGAATTATTATGTCATTGTCATCATCCTCATGATATATTATGTTATCTTTGGCTTACGTGCGATAGATGAACTTAGTATGATTATGACTGAGGATCATTCGGTATAATCATAAATTTTGTTATAAATGATGTGATAAAAGTCCTCGGTGGCACATGTAATGCAGTTGATGGATAGTTTTTGGTATGATTATGACCGGGGGTGATTCAAAGATAGTCATGACCATTGATAATTTGATGAAAATCCTTGACCGTGGTGATGCGGGGATGATTAGATGTGGTGGTTTATTTATTAAATCGAGTCTCAAATGATAAAAAATTGATGAAAACCTTTTAAAACCTAAAGATAGTAGATTTTATTCTCTATTTGACTCTTTTAATGGATTGCGTATTCCACCGCAGCTTAAACCGGTTGTCTATTGTATTTTATCGCTTTAACACTTTGTTGAAGGCTAATGATAATTTATTCTCGCATTATCTTAGTCATAATATTTCTTCTTGGGCTAGTTGAGCTCACCTTTCTTTCACCGTTCTCTTCAGAAATGAGAACATAAATGGGACGAGCCTCGGGAAGCGGAGTAATGGTCCGAGAGGATAGCATTAGTAGTCCTCACTATTCTCGTGAAATAGTGTGATAATAGTTGTAATGAGGACTCCTTCCGAGTTTGTATAATATCTAGTAGACAATATTTGTATTCAAACTCACGGCTTTATGTCGATTGTACCTGACGCTTAGGTTAGTAAGTTTTATTTGAATTTATGTACCATGTAAGTGGCGACCCAAGATGGGTGACATATACCTAATTTTGGGGCGCCACAAACTCTAAGAGAGAGAATTATAAGAGAACCTATAGAAAAGTATTCTCGCTACTTCCTACTCTTATATTCGGTTTTTTTACTGATGTAGGGATGTTATTTATTGTACTCATGAAAAGAACTTCATTATTCCATTATTTATTATTCATTTAGAATAACTCAGTATCACGCTGCTACCCTATACATGGTGACATTCTTCTAATATTCCGTTCTTTATTATTCGTCGGAATATCCCGTGCGTCTCGTTCTGGCGCCTTACTGGTTCCATTATTTATTATTCAGCCGGAATATCCTCGTCAAGGCTGCGTTTTACGGCGGACGAGTTCCATTATTTATTATTCGCCGAATATCCACGTGCATGCGCTTACGCCGGACCGGTTCCATCCTTTATTATTCATTGGAATAACTTTTGCAAGGCGATTCATCGCATTTACGGTGATTTCTTTTGTTATTCCATTCTTTATTATACTCACTTGGTTAAAAATTTGACTTCTATACCCATGAAATTAGTGGAATATCTTTGATATTTGCTTCATCCAATATCTTTTCATGGAAATATTCTTCCGAGCATTCTTGAATTTTACTCTACAAAGCAAAGATCATGTCACCATTTGGGACGTTATCGCTTCTTAGATAAATTAATTCTTGAACTTATTTTATTGAATTCTTATATCATTGTCATCATCCTCATGCTTATATTTTGTTGAAAGTCATTTGTGGCTTTCAGTAGTGCATAGATGGACTTGGTATGATTATGACTGTGGATTATTCTTGTAATCATGGCCGTAATGTTACAAATGTTGTGATAAAAGTCCTCATTGGCCGTGTAGTGCATTGATGGACGATTGTTGGCATGATCATGACCATTAATGAATACACGAATGTCCTTGGCCCGTAGTGCATGGATAATTTGTGGTCGTGATACTAAAGAATATCATCATCGCAGTAGTGCGGGGTGATTCGATGATGTGGATTATTTTTTAAAATTTGAGTCCCAAATGATAAAAGTGATGAAAAACCTTTTAAATCATAGAAGATAGTAGATTTTATTCCTACTGACTCTTCTAATGGATTGCTTGTTCAACCGCAGCTTAAACTTGATAGTTATTATATTTTATCGCTTTAACACTTGAAGGCTAACGATAAATTATTCTGCATTATCTTAGTCATAATATTTCTTACTGGGCTAGTTGAGCTCACCCTTTCTTTCACTATTCTCTTCAGGAAATGAGAACGTAGCTGGGACTAGTCGGGGAATAGAGTGATGGTCCTAGATGATGCATTAGTAGTCCTCACTATTCTGTGAAATAGTGTGATAATAATTGTAATGAGGACTCCTTTTGAGTTTGTATAATCTCTAGTAGACAATATTTGTATTCAAATTCACAGTTTATGTTTTGTCGTATTGTACACGACAGTTGTATTATTAAGTTGTATTTGAATTCTGTACTATGTATCTGGCGACTCAAGATGGGTGATGTATACCTAATTTTGGGGGCGTCACATCTACCATATATTCTAAATCTCTGATTTATTACTGATGAAGGCTATTGCTAATTTAATTATCTTTAGTCATGATATTCCTTACTGAGCTAGTTGTGCTCACCCCTTTGCTTCACAATTCCTTTCAGGTAATAAGAGTGTAAATTTGGGTCGAAAGGGGAATGTGAGGGAATAGAACGGTGGTATCTAGCTGTGTAGGTTCTCCCTAAACTGTATGGAAATAATTTTATTCAGAACTTTGGAATAGTGTGTTGTATTTTATACATCATTTAGTAGTTATATTTGGTGAATCAAATAGGGTGAGGCAAACCCAACGTTGGAAGGGTGTTTTGCCACTATCATACAAGATGTCTAACGACATGCGACTTCGTGTTATCATAAGACGGGGTTGTGCACATCCACTTGCTGAGTATATTTACGAGCACTGCCTACATAATCTTGGAGTTTGGTTGAAATATAATTTTTAATTGCAGACAGTGGAGATAGTTATATGTCAAGAGAAGACTAACCATTGAAAAGAACATGATAACAATCTTCTCGTTTTTCTTTGGGGTCTATTGGGTCAACCAAGTATAATTCTGTGGGCATATGATATCTATCATAACCTAGATGCATGGCCTCCCATGTACGAAGGTTTCCTTGAGCACTTCCCAAACATTCTAATTTCTAAAACAGTTATTGACTGTACTTTTATGTAAGGTGCCATTGTGACGTTCTATCCAAGGTTGGGACATGAGTTACAGTTGGTATGTATTTGCATCAAGACTCACAACATATGTGTTGTTGTATTTTGCACGACAATTATGATAATGAAGTTGTAGTTTTTTTTTGTACCATGTATTTAACGACTCAGAATGGGTTGGGTGATGTATACCTATTTTGGGGTTGTTACAGTTGGTATCAGAGCTTAGGAATATGGTCTCTGGTGGAGATTAGGGAATAAACTAGGAGGGGAGAGACGAGTAATATCCTTCGCTAGTGTGACTTACCTAAGCTAAATTTTCTTACTTAAGTTGACAAATTGTGATATGTCAATTAACATTTATTTTGAAGTTGTATTCTAGAATGATATCTGAAATACAGGAGATGAGCAATGGAGAAATCATGATGACCGATGAGATAGAATCTGAAATGAAAGCAAGGTATTCTCAACTCTTCAAAATACCAGGTACGTAAATTTCGGGGACGAAATTTATAAGGAGGGGAGATTGTAAGACCCCGAATTTTATGAAATAAAAGTTTTCAATTTTTCTTATAATTACTATTTAGTAAATGGTTAAATTGATAAAAGGTTAAAGTTAAGGGTGATATATGTATTTTTTCAAAATACGCATGTGGGTATAAAATACTCATTGTTGTTGGGAAATATTCATTTGGTCATGAAATATTCTTGCTGTCAGGGAATATTCGTACGACGGCGCAATCATTGGTGGGCCCCATAACAGAATAACTGTCGGATGAAGAAAACGACAAATTTGAGTTTTTACAAATAACAACGTAGTTATTCACATAACACCGCTTGAATACCCATACCCGTTAAAATACGAAAATACGCATGTCTGCATTAAGAAACCGCGATTAGCTTGCAGTATTGCATAGTATTTTTAATTATTGATTCTTACGTAAAGGCGCACTACCCAATAATTGTTACGATAATTACTGCTCAATATTTTATTTTATCGATTCAATAATTCACTGCGTTGATATTTTATATTATTGTTGTTTCAATAATTGCCATTGAACAGTATCTCCATTATCAGATCAATAATTCATATTATTTGAATAATATTGTTAGATATCATTATTGACAATGTCTAAGGAAGTTCTGCCTACAGAAAAGGGTTTGGTCACCTAATTGCGCGCTAATAAGGATAAATCCTTATCTGAAAGCCCCTCTTTCCTGTGAACGACACGGTTCATTCATAATTGTGATTCTAATATTATTTGTGAATAATTAATTATTGATTTATATGATAAGGAAATATTTATTTTATGTGGACATAAATGATGGATAGGAAAATATTTATTTTATGTGGATATAATTGAAGGGATTAATATTGAGGTGTTTTATCAATATTTTGTCGGATTGGAGGTATTAAAAATTAAATCAGTGTCCTTAAAGCTCTATTGCGTGAGTTATAATTTTTAAACCGACCGTTGGATCATTGTGATTTTTGGATATGTTATACATATATAATTTGAGTATATGTCCACAAATTTTAAACCGTTAAAAATTAACGTATGATTTGTTATGAATTTTAAGAGGTGTTGAAAATCGTCCGTATGTGGATTTCGGTCATTTTTCGTTTGGAATTTGAAAAAACTTAAAGCTGCAAAGTTGTAGAGAATTTGATTTCGTGTGGAATGGACATAAAATTCGTATTTTTTTGATAAAAGGGCTATTTATTATGAATTATTGAAGTTTCGGAAATTAAAATATTTTTATTAAAAATATGGGTGGTCCCCACTTTTGGTTGTTGGGGAAGATCGCTGATTTTTGGTGGGTGGGAATTGTAGCAGTTAAAACCATTAGGTTGTAGGTCAAGTCTGCTTCGGCGTTCAAACATTTTCCTATAAATATAGTGTTGAGTTAGAATTGAAAATCACATCGGAAACAAGTTTTCTTTCTCTCTCTATATATATTCTCGATCGTATTTTGTGAGTATTTAGATACTTTGAGAGTTGCTATTCAGTTCAAGTTTTCTTCAGCGTTACATCCGAAATTCTAGTCAGAAGTACTGCTCTCTTTTGAGGTAAGGGATGGTAAGGAAGGTTATTTTCTGCATAATGATGTTATTCTTTCAATATCGTTATACCGAAATATTGGTATGTATTTTATTGTGAAATTTTTTCTTTTTTGAGTCGGGGTCACTATTCACGTATACGGCATTATTCATGTATACGACATTATTCATGTATATGGCACTATTTACGTATATGACATTATTTACGTATACGATACTATGTATGAATACTGATACTATTCACGAATTACTATTCATGAGTTACTATTCACGAGTTACTATTCACGGGTACTATTCACGACAAAATTGGTTTCTTTTTCTGACCAAATTATCGTTGATTTATGAATCTTACTCTTAAAATTAAATGCAGTTGTTGATCATATTGTTTTTATTATCATATATAACATTTTATAACCCTGGTGTTTAAAGTTCTCTTTCACTTGAGTGTAAATATGGGTAGATTATTTGTATGATCGTGACTATGGGTTCTCTTTGGCCAGTAGTGCAAAATTGAACTGTTGGCTGGTATGATCATAACCATTGAATTTACAATTGAATATCTTTACCTTAAGTGCAAAGGTGAATTGATCAACATGGTTATAATTATTGTTTATATAAATTCTGAAATGATTATATATTTCTTTGAGATATTAATATCTTTGGCCTGTAGCGCAAAGATGACCTGTTGTTGAATATCTTTGGCCCGTAGTGCAAAGATGACATGTTGTTGAATATCTTTGGCCTGTAGTGCAAAGATGGTCTGTTGTTGAATATCTTTTGCCAGTGGTGCAAAGATGACCTGTTGTTGAATATCTTTGGCCTGTAGTGCAAAGATGAACTGTTGATGAATATCTTTGGCCGTAGTGCAAAGATGAATTTATTAATATGATTATGAACATGAACTGTGATTTGGTATAACCATGATCTTTGATGTTTCAGGTGAAGACAAGTGATGAAAATTATCTTCGTCTTGGGTGCGAAGAGGAATTTAGAACCACAATTATGATTATGAGTTATTTATATGATTGTGAACCAGAACTGTTGATTGATGTTGCAAGGATAAAACATTGTTGGTGGACTTTTAACATGGAGAATATAATAGATTTTATGGTCTATTTGACTCTTCTAATGGAATGTTCGTTCAACAAGAACTATGGTTGAAAAGTTTTATCATCTACCATATGTTCTAAATCTACGATTTATTCTCGATGAAGGCTATTGATAATTTAATTATCTTTAGTCATGATATTCCTTACTGAGCTAGTTGTGCTTACCCTTTTGCTTCACAATTCCTTTCAGGTAATAAGAGTGTAGCTGGGTCGAGCGAGGGTAACAGGGGAATAGAACGGTGGTATCTAGGCATGAGGTTCTCCTAAACAAAGATGAAAATAATTTTATTGAGAACTTTGGAATATTGTGTTGTATTTTATACATCATTTAGTAGTTATATTTGGTGAATCAATTAGGGTGAGGCGAACCCAACGTTGGAAGGGTGTTTTTCCACTATCATACAAGATGTCTAACGACATGCGTCTTCGTGTTATCATAAGACGGGGTTGTGCACATCCACTTTGTAAGACCCCGAAATTTTTTTAAATAAAAAGGAATTTCCTTTATTTATTATTTTGAAATAATAAGGGTTGATTTGATTAATGTGGATAGTTAAGGGTTAAATATGCAAATATTTTAAAATAAGCAAGTGGTTATAAAATATTCATTTTGTCGGGGAATATTCGTTTGGTCGTGGAATATTCGAATGCTGTCGGGGAATATTCGCATGCAATGACAGTAGCAAATGCATGTGTGGGCCCCATAACTGAAAGCGATTGGATGAAGAAAACGACAAATATAAGTTGGTTAAAAATAACGGCGTAGTTATTCTGAGTTAAGATTTGAATACCCGGTGGTTAAAATACGATGTCTGGCGTCGCACAAGCCGCGATGCTCAGCGGTATTGCAGTATTGTTGAATTATTGATCCTTACGTAAGAAGGCACTACTCAATAATTTTTACGATGAATTCTTGCTTCAATATTTTATTTTATTGATTCAATAATTGCTGCGTTGATATTTTATATTATTGTTGTTCAATAATTGTCACTGCACATTATCTCCATTATCAAATCAATAATTCATATTATTTAAATAATATTATTAGATAGCATTATTGGCAATGTCTAGAAAGTTCTGTCAAGGAGAGGTTTGGTCACCTAATTGCGCGCCAGTAAGGAGAAATCCTTATCGGAAAGCCCCTCTTTCTGAGGAACTTTGGTTATAATAATGTGATTACATAATATTATTTGTGAATAATTAATTATTGATTCATATGATAAAGAAATATTTATTTTATGTGGATATAAATGATGGATTTATTTATGTGGTTATAAATGAAGAAATTATTGTTGAGGTGTTTTATCGAGATTTTACCGGATTGGAGGTATTAAAAATTAAATCGGGGTTTTGAGATATATTATGGGATTATAATTTTTAATCCGAATTAGCTGATTGTGGTAATTTTTGGGTATGTTATACATACATAAGTTGAGTATATGTCCACAAATTTTGAACCGTTAAAATGCACGAATGATTTGTTATGAATTTTAAAAGGTGTCTGATTAGGAAATTAGGGTTATAATTGATTTTGGTGGAAAATTCTAGAATTGAGTGGGCCCCACTTGTGGTTGGTGAAGAAATGTGCTGAATTTTATTTCAAATGTGGTGGGTGGCAATAGTAGCGGTAAAAGCCATCGGTGTAGCAGGTCAAGTCTGCTTTTACGGCTAACATTTTCCTATAAATAGAGGGCTAAGTTAAATTGAAAATCACACCGTAAAACAAGGTTTTCTCTTTCTCTCTATATTATTGAGCGTATTTTGTGAGTATTTAGATACTTTGAGAGTTCTTTGTTCAAGATAAGTTTCATTCAAAGATCACTTCCGACCTTTCCTTCCAAGCAATCGATTCTTTGAGGTAAGGGATGTTATTTTCTTCTCAAATGATATTAATTCTTCAATATCATTATCTTTGAAATATTGGTTGGTACTTTTTATCAAATTTGGAACTTTTTCATGCTCGGGGTTACTATTCATGAGTTACTATTCACGAGTTACTATTCATGAGTTACTATTCACGAGTTACTTATTCACGAGTACTATTCATGAAACGTGAAGATGTTTTTGTGGAATTTCTATCTTTTGGTGTCGGATTTACTTCATTCATGTATCAGGTCTTATTCACGATATCTGGCACTATTCACGATATCGACACTATTCACCAAAAAAATAATAAAATTTCTTCTTTTGTCCAAAACATCTATTTTGGATACTAGCTTTGATTGTATCCATGTTTTGATCATTCTTGAATTTTACACCACTATGATTATTTTTTTGAGGTATTGTTGGACATGGATAAAACAAAGTACGAATCATTAATCCTTAATCCTTGTCATTTTGTTTCACCGGATTCGTTCTTTAAAAATATTTTTCATCATCCTCGGTCTTAAATGATGATATTATTGAATATCTTTGGCCTCAGTAAGTGCAAAGATGAATGATTTCTCAAGAATATCTTTGGCCCAGTAGTGCAAAAGATGAGCAGTGTTGAGATGAACATGACCGATCGATTAATATCTTTGGCTTCAGTAGTGCAAAGATGAACAGTGTTTAAATGAACATGACTTAATCGATGAATATCTTTGGCTGTAGTGCAAAGATGAATATTTGATTCCGTATGTATATTGATTGTTGTTACTGGGGATAAAAGATGACGATGAACTTTTAAATTCATACATAAGATAGTAGTTTGCATTCTCTACTTAACTCTTCTAATGAATTATTATTTCATGCGAATATTGATTGAAAATTTGTTGTCTATTGTATTCTATTAAATTTTTCCTGTTTGAAGACTAACGATAATTTGTTGTATATTATCTTAGTCATAATATTCTTTACTGAGCTAGTTGAGCTCACCCTTTTCCTTTTTGTTCCATTCTTCTCAGGAGGCGAGAATATAGCGAGTACGAGTCGGGGTATGGAATGAAGGTTTTAGAAAGGATTGTTTAGTAGTCCTCACCATTTTTGTAAAATAATGTATCAATAAATATGATGAGGATTTATGTGAGTATAAATATTGTCAGAAGATAATATTTGTATTTAAACTCACGCTTTCTTGTTGTAATAATAAAGTTGTAGTTGTTTCTGTACCATGTATTGACAACTCAGAATGGGTGATGTATACCTATTTTGGGGGCGTCACACACTTGCTGAGTATATTTTCGAGCACTACCTACATAATCTTGGAGTTTGGTTGAAATATAATTTTCAATTGCAGACAGTGGAGATAGTTATATGTCAAGAGAAGACTCACCATTGGAAAGAACATGATAACAATCTTCTCGTTTTTCTTTGGGGTCTATTGGGTCAACCAAGGATAATTCTGTGGGCATATGATATCTATCATAACCTAGATGCATGGCCTCCCATGTACGAAGGTTTCCTTGAGCACTTCCCAAAGATTCTAATTTCTAAAACAGTTATTGACTGTACCTTTTATGTAAGGTGCCATTGTGACGTACTATCCAAGGTTGGGATATGAGTCACAGTTGGTATATATTTGCATCAAAACTCACAACATACGCGTTGTTTTACTTTGCACGACAATTGTGATAATGAAGTTGTAGTTGTTTTCTGTACCATGTATTTGGAGACTCAGAATGGGTTGGGTGATGTATACCTATTTTGGGGTTGTTACACGTTTTCTCAACCCGACAATAATTCCGTTATGGGGTCCACCAATGATTGTGTCGTCGAACGAATATTCCTTGATAAAATGAATATTCCCCGACCAATCGAATATTATAAAATAACTTGCATGCTTTGCAAAATTTATAAATATTACGCACAACTACAACATTATATCAAATCCACACCATAATATTCAAAAATATATTTCGAGAAAAATAATCTTTATTTATAAAAATTGGGGTCTTACATCATTATTTATTTTTGGCCACCTTCGACGATATAAGGTTTGTTATCCACCTTTATCGATAATAAGGCTGGTTATCTACCTTCGGCGGTAATAAGGTCGATTATCCACCTTAGGTGGTAATAAGGTCGGTTATCCACTTTCGACGGTAATATGGTCGATTATCTATTTTCGGTGGTGATAAGGTCGGTCATCCACCTTCGACGGTAATAAGGTCGGTCATCCACCTTCGGTGGTAATAAAGTCGGTTATCCACATTTGGTGGTAATAAGGTTGTTTATCCACATTCGACGGTAATAAAGTCAGTTATTCAGTTTC
This sequence comes from Panax quinquefolius, assembly GCA_020205615.1. Lineage (NCBI taxonomy): Eukaryota > Viridiplantae > Streptophyta > Magnoliopsida > Apiales > Araliaceae > Panax > Panax quinquefolius. Next base: position 148,720,658 of record CM035167.1, read on the forward strand.
GGTGGTAATAAGGTTGGTTGTCCACACGTGATGGTGATAAGGTCGATCATCTATCTTTGGCGGTAATAAAGTCAGTTATCCACCTTCGACGGAGATAAAGTCGGTCATCTATCTTGGACGGAGATAAGGTCGGTTATCTATCTTCGGCGGTAATAAGGTCGGTTATCCACATTCGAGGGTAATAAGGTCGGTTATCCACCTTCAAGGTTTCGAGAGGCAATGGGAACTGTGGCATATCTGAATGAACCTCAGACCCTCGGGTACTTCACCACGGGGTTGGGTATGAGGAGGTCAAAGAAGTTGATGAAGAGTATAATTTTTAACTCCTCGAAAAACCTGGCCGAAGCTTACGATCGATCAGAAGGGTTTATCTTAATTGAAGAAGCCACGGGGAGCTTGAGGCCAAATGCACCATCTTCGGATAATACTAGAGATCGGGATAGAATAACCATCCATAGTCGGATAACAATCAAAATAAATCGAACAATCAGATAAAAAGGAGTTTCAGTAATGGAGAATCTAGAGGAGGCTACGACATGTTTGAGTTAGAGTTGAAGTATTGTGCATAGGTTCAGGGAGGCATTGGTAGGGTAATTTCTTAAGTAACGGAGTTGAGTCGGTTGATCTTGGGTGGTTGGTTACGAATGACAGTTGAAGGACAGACATTGGCGTGCTTTGTGGTAGAATGAATATTTTTTGAAGTTTTGTACCTAGATGATTCGTCGATTACGGAGGTAACTAGTGGTTTTTTCAGTTCGGGATTCCAATGGTGATGACATCGGACAGTGGATAATTGATTATAGATTCAATGTTTGGGTAACTCTTGATAGTTTTGGACATTCAGTAATAGAAGAGGCTATTATATTGGTGGATTTCAGACGACTCACTTTATGGATGAGATATATTCGGTTAATTTAGATCTATTGAATGATGTTCATGTTTTGGATCGACAAAGGTCAGATGAAGGAGGCGTGTTCGACTTGTAGTTCATGAGTTGAGAATTTTTCTTTGGTTCAGTGTTAGAAGTAGTTCAAATGGGATCGACTGAGTTAATGGAACAAAGTACATGGTGTATAATGGAGAAACAACGTACCAAATTAATTATTGGATCAGACATTTAGAGTGGGCGAAGTTACGTTAACTTTTAGCAACAAACTTGTTTGAATTGGCAAAATTTGAGCATCAATTTCATGAGTATAAGGTCGGATCAATACCTCTCACAGAGGTTGAGATGACTATTATGGCGGTATAAGGTCGGATGGGGTATAAAGTCGGATAAACATTTTTCGGGAAGGATAAGTTCCTCCCGAAAGGGTAATATTCTTTGGGAATAATAAGTTACTCCTAAAAGGATAAACGCTCTCTGGAAAGGAAAAGTTCCTCCCAAAGGGTAAACATTCTTCGGGAAGGATAAGATCCTCCCGAAAAGATAAACGCTCTCCGGGAAGGATAAGTTTCTTCCGAAAGGATAAACATTCTTTAAGAAGGATAAGTTCTCCCCGAAAGAGTAAATGTTATTTGGGAAGGATAAGTTCCTCCCGAAAAGATAAACATTCTTCGAAAAGGATAAGTTCCTCCCGAAAGGATAAATGTTCTTCGGGAAGGACACGTTTCTCCCGAAAGGATAGACGGATAAACATCCTCCCGAATGGATAATGTTCTTCGAGATAGACTAACATCCATCGGACTGAACGCTCTTCGACTAACTTCCTCTATGACTAATTGGTGTACACTTTTATTTTAAGTTCTTTATAATAAGAGAGTTGGGGCAATATTGGGGTATGATTAATTGGACCCAGATGGTTTGGTGGGCCATAATCAACGTGGAAAAAGTATCCACACGTAGGAATTTATTTTGGGCAGTTGAACTTTAAGGAATCTAAGATTCTTAAATTTATTTAATTTTCAATTTCTAAAGAAATAGTCATGATAATGTTCGACTTCCTTTATTTAAGAAGATTCAATTCTATCCCATTATGGTATTTACCATAATGAGGAATTCTATTCCAATTTAGGGGACGAACATGGAAAAAGAGATGTGATAATTATAAATACAAGACTACACCATAATTTTCAGGCAACTCATTATTCTTCAGAATTAGAGCAATAAGCCTTAATTGTTAATATTTATTTATCATGTATTTATTCTCACATCGGAGCTATCCCACGCGGCCCAAACCTTCAAGTTTTTTTGTGTGACTTCATTTGCGTCGACGAATTTTGACGTTAACATGTCAAAAGGACCTGAATTGCTAATTTTGAAAGGTAGAAGAACTTAATTGGTAAATGTGGACAAAACTCAAAAGGATCTGAATTGCTAATTTTGAAAGTTAGACGAACTGAATTGATAAATGTTAAACTTTGAGACCAATATTTAAAAGTTAAAAAATTATGAGGGACGATTTTACAGTTATCATTAAAAAATCCATTAGGGATGGTATCGATAACAATTCACAGCGACTTCAGAAGCTTAACAAAAGTTACAAAATCTCTTCGTAAATGGCTTCAACCGAGGGTTTGGTGCCTATCACGAGGTCTTTTCTGGCTTCTTATTACGACAAATATCCATTTTCTCTTCTATCCGATGATGTCTCTCGTCTTTCGGATGAGCTTCACTCCATAGCCTGTGATTTTCACAACGATTTCCCTCTTTCTGAAGGTTTACTTTTTAGATTGATTTGATCTATGTAACTAGCGTATCCTATTTATCCATATTTCTTCTCCATTTAGTATTATTTGATGGGTTATGCTTTTCTGAGTTTTAAAATGGATAAAAAAGAAAAGAAATGGACGGAAAATTCAATACAATTCTTATGTTTATGAGTTTTTTAATAAATGGAAAAAAAAGAAATGGACAAAAAAACTTGGCCAATTTTACTATTATTGTTTTAGAATTTAATGAATACTTCTTTAGTATTAATAATACAAATTATGTTTGATGACTTTTCGGTATGACAATAATTTTGTACAAGTAGTTTTTGTTTATCATTTATTTGCATATTTGTATTTGATTATGGAATTTTTTTAAATTAAATTTATCCTGCATATTTTTATTAATGGTTCAATAGTTATATTAATAGAAGGCCAAATTTGTAAAATTTATTTTCTTTTCAAAACTGCAAGAAAAGATTTTTTTAAAGTTTCTATTTTTTTTCTATTAAAAACTTGACAACCTAAAGTTTCTATTCTTTTCTGCTCTAATTTAAGTTTTCTATTTTTTTTTTTCCACAATTCAGAAACAGATTGCAAGAGTATCGTATTTCAAAATATAAGTTCATTATTCACTTTTTGACATTTTTAAATTTAAAATTATTTTTTAAATTTTGGCTATAGAACAATGAAAACTATTTAAAAAATATTACTCATTACTCTTATTTCATAATTTTAATAAATTATTAATTTGAAAATGTCTCAAATCCTATTTTATTAAGGAAGTAAATAAAATTAACTGCTGTGTCACAGTTTTTTTCTCATTTTGTTTCATTCTCTTATCAACTCCTTCAAAACCTCTCCTTTAACTCTTAATTTTAAATCTTTATATATATCTATATGATATAATGATAATCTATATGACAAAGTAACAGAAGTCTAGTGCAAGTATATTATAAAAAGAGAGGCAATTACAATTGGGTAGTCTGTGTTATAATTTATTTATTTAGTGTGTCAGGAGTATTAGTGTGTAAATAATTGTTTTGGAGACATATTCTTAGTTTGAGACCCAAAATTTGATACCCATCCTCCTTGCATTGCAGTGCACGTGTTAACAAAATTTGGTCATTATTAGTTCAACAGTACAAGGGAGGTAGGATAGATATGCATGATTAGCTCTCCCTTCACTTGCATGAGGCTTGAGGGCATCTACTTGGTTTCTCCATAGCATATATGTATCTGTATATGTATATATTTTTACTTATACGTAGCAGGTTTTTATGGAAACTTTTTAAATCCATTATTAGACCCAGATTATCAGATGCGGTTTTGGTGTTTACCTGTTTTGAATCAGAACTAGGATAAGAAACACAACTGCATAAAATATTAGTGTGTTCATTTTTTCATCCTTCAAGAAAGGAGCTATGGACTTGAATAGTCTTCTCCCCTATTGGTTTGCACATGCTGACGGAGCAAATAGTTTCACTTCAACTGCCCAGATCTTACGATACTTTGAGGGAGCTAGAGTTGTGAATGGATTTCGACTTGTGGTGTTTGTTGGTACCTATTGTGTCCGCCAAAAAATTGAAAGTGGGGTTAAATAATTATTTTGTAACCGAACTTAGCAATCTTCACGACGAGTCATTGTGCAAGTCTAGCTATCGTAATGCAATTTGAGTAAGCTTAGGATTTACTTTAGTTAATTAGATTTAGAAGTTTCTAGATTTAAATGTGAACATGGTTAGTTTGTTAGGTTTATGTTAGCTAAGAAGCACATTAGTTGTTTTTTTTTGATAAAAGAAGAATACTTTATTAATTAGAAGAGAAAATTACAGCGCATGACAAGAACAAGTCGTCCTCCCGACAGAAAATAAAGAAAACAAAAATGAGAAAAACTTAATATTAGTTGTTGACTTTAGCTTTAGTCTTTATTGTAGTACTAATAGTTGAGACATGTTATAAGAATGGTTTTGTCCATCTCTATCAAGCTCTCTTATTTCCGTCTGCAAGTTCTCTCAATTTGCTAGCTAATTTCCTAGCAAGTTCTCTCTTATACATGACAAGTTGTATTCCGAATTAATGATATTGTAGATGAAAGGTCATTGGTACATGAAGCAGAGTGCCAACCTCCCCATAAAATCGATGAAAACATGTGGAAGAACCGAGAGCAGATTGAAGAAATCCTTTTTTTACTGGAAAGATGTAATTGGCCAAATGCGGTGAGATTAAAAGATCTCAAAGATTACAATGTCTATTATATTTGCATTTGTAAGATGTAACATGAGACCATAAGGTTTCCTTTCATGTCTCTGCTCATTCAGATCTTGTTCTCTAGACCTTTTCGAATGGTTTTGCAATACAAAATTGATGAATCACTGCTGAAATTTATAATTGCACAAAAACTAAATTTTGCATGTGTTTCTTGAGTATAGATTCAACAACAATCAACAACTGAAGAGGCTGAACTTGTTTGTGTTCTCGGGAAGCTAAAAGATAAATTTCAAAACACATTGAAGTTATTGGAATCTTTCCAATCCAAGAATTCTGAATTTGTATTTAACACAGGTTGGTTCTTAGTTATGCTTAAAAAAGTATGGAAATCATGTGTTGAAAAAATAAACTTTTTATTTAAAGAATTTTACTAGAAATGAATCTAGATTTGTCTAGGAACTGCAAAAGACTTTCCAGTTTCTAGTCAAATTTATTGAATTAACAAGTTTATTTTTTCAACAATATGCTCCTTTTTTTGCTGCTTACTAATTGTGCAACCTAGTGCGTGCCTTTGTGTGCATTTGTTGATTCTAAACCGAATTAAACCATTAAATGTGGTTTGAGAAATTAATATTACTGATATGATATAGGCACTCAGATACATTGTAATAAGTAGTTCTGAACTATTCTCTGAGAACTTACTCCAAATGTAATAAGCCAATTTGAACTTTGAATTATTATTTCCCATTAGCTTTGGTCATTTGGAAAGCCAGGGTCCCTTCTAAAGTCAAGTCTTTTGTATCGTATCTTGTTTTACAAAGATTTAAACACTAGTATTCTTTATTAGGGTTACATACACTATAAAGCCCCGTCTCTGGATGTTTTTATTTATGTGTTGGCAGAGTAGTGAGACATATTCTCATATATTTTTGGCTTGTTCTATTGTTTGGGTTTTGTAGAGTTCTCTTTTGGAGTGTTCAGAGAGGAGTGGAAAGTATGTTGTTAAACTCACTTTCGAGGATTTTTTTAGCAAGAGGGATACCAAAACTTTTTGAAAATGTTTTCTTTTCGTTTTTAGAATTTGGAGTGAGCATACTGCTAGACGGTTTGTTTAGAGGGAGTTTCTTATCTCTTATGTTGTTAAGGATAGAGTTATTATTCTTTATTCCATTTGGAGTTTTGGTATGGGGATTTTTAGGGGTATCTTGGTGACTGATTTAGGTAGAGATTTGAGGGCTTTAGTGTTTCAAGTGTTTTTCTAGTCTTATTTTCATGAGTTTTCGTTAGGGTGGACGCCTTGTTTATCTAATTTAATATACTCTCCTTTCTATTAATAAAACTTCTTTTATAAAGAAACACTGAAATACAATTTTCACTCCATATATCCAAAAATGAGTTTGACACCCCATCTTTCAAAATGTACTGCAATACATCCCAACATTTGTGAAAATGTTTTTAAATTCACGCTCAACCCCCTTAACTAGTGTTCTAAAAATCGCTAGGCGCTAGGGGGGAGGGGAGGAAAGGAGGGCTGCCTAGCTAGGCGTTTTCCTAGGCGGTCTGGTTGGGGTGTCATTTATTTCTTTCCTATTCTTGTTATGCTATTTAAAGCATGTAATGTAGTAGATGTAATTTTTCAAAAGTTTACATGCAAAATTGCAAAAAAAACAATTTTTTAAGGCTAAAAAACACCTGGGCTAGGGAAATCAACCCTCAACTACCAACTTTTACCAAGGAAGGAACACTGATAATTGAACCTCTTAGGGCCATCAAAGCTAAGAATGTTTCAAAGGAAAAACAGGAAAATTTATCAGTACTTAATTCAGTGTAAGAATTGTTGCACTGCTGAAGCTACATAGGAGGATGAAGCGACCTTGCAACAGAACTTCCTAACTTCATATTTGATCCATGAAGACACAGATTTTTGAAGTGAAGGAATATGTAAAGAGAAAAGCTAGAGCAGTTGAGTTATTTAGTTAAATAATACAGTACTTTGGCTATATTCTGCTCATTTCCTGTACATGACTTGCTAGGTCTAGGATAAGCCTTTGAGTGTAGGTTAGGAGCTTCTAGTAGTATAACTATGAGGAAAGCATGTATTTTTCATTATGTGCTGAATTATTATGATGATTGAAATATGCTGAAGAGATGAATTCTCTCTCAACTTGTTTTACCCATTTGAGCCCTAGAAGTTTATCTATTTATTCCTTTGATTCGTTATAGATTTGGGATTTGAGAATGGTAATGCCATTTCTTTTTGGGATTTGGGAGGATGTTTGTTTGGGATATTTATATTTTTTAGTTCTTTTCCTTTGTTTATATCTTCCATTGTGATAAAGTTTCATTGCAAATTTTGTCCTTATAGAGATAATTCTTGGTTCTTCTTGCTTTGCTGCACCCTCCTCTCTATCTTCTATTCAGCTGGAGCCCACATCTCCTATTTGGGGGACCCTATTTCTCTTATTCAAAAGAGCCTAATTCTCCTATTCAAGGGGTGCCTACTTCTATTTAGATGGAGCCTAGACTCTATTCCTCTACATACTTCTGTACCTAGACAAGAAATGAAGAGGTGGAATATTGATGGAAATCTTAGAGAAGGATCCTTATTGGAGACTAAACTGTTAGAATTTACACCTATTTGCTCCCAAAAATATTGTGACAACACTATCTTACCAAGTCAATCTTATGATCTACATCCAAGTTCAAGCCAATCAGTTACTCTTTCAGATGGTAATAATTTTGACCTTCATCTTTTCGTTGCAGTTAGAAAAGGAGATATGACATGTACCGAATACTCTTTCAAATTTTGTTACTTTGATTCTTTATATTTATATCATTCCTTTGTCTTTTCTTTGTCTTTTGTCTCTATTCCTCAGGGGTGGCAAGAAGCCATACACTATCCTAAGTGGACGAATGCCATGATAAAGGTGATAAATGCCATGAAAAAGGATAATATTAGAGCTTGTCCCTTTCTAGACCGACAGGAAGCCCATGGATGCAAATGAGTTTTCACCGTAAAACAACCAGATCCTCTTTTGAAATGCTTAAAGCTAGAATAGTTTTTAAAGGGTATACACAAACTTAAGGAATTGATTCTTAGGAGACATTTGCTGCAGTTGCCAAGATGAATGGATTCCATTAGGATTCTAGTATTGGGTACAATTTCACTTAGATTGGGATTTACACAAGTTGGATGTTAAAATTGCTTTCTGAATGGTGATTTAGAAGAAGAGGTTTACATACCCGTTGAGTTTCGCGTCACATTGGATTGTAGGAAAAGTTTATAAATTGAAAACATCACTTTCGTTGAAGCAATCTCCTATAACATGTTTTGGAAGTTTCCATAGTGCTATGATGAGCTTTGGGTATAAATAGAGAAATGCAGATAAAAGGATCAGTATCAAGATCATGGTGCTTATTGTTTATGTAGGTGACACTGTTGTGATAGGTAATGATGAGCTTGAGATAGTTACTATTAAGGACTGATATGACAACTGAATTTGAGGTTAAAGACTTGTGTCCTCTAAGATATTTCCTTGGCACTGAGGTTGTTAGATCAACTCATGATTTTCTAGTCCCAAAGAAAATATGTTTGTGACCTTTTAACTGAGACAAGCTTGTTTGGTTTAAAGCTTGCTGACTCCTTTATTGAAGCTAATCAATCACTTTGTAGTGGTGTGGGTGATTCAGTGGAAAAGGAAAGATACCAAAGACTTGTTGGGAGACTCATCTATCTAGCACATACTACACTAGTCATTGCATATGTAGTTGGTGTTGTGAGTTAGCATATGTAAATGATCCTCGTCATTTCCACATGGAAGCTGGTAATCGTATTCTCAGAATCTTGAAGAATACTTGAAGTCAGATCCTGGAAGGGGTCTCTTGTTTGCACGCCATATTCATTCATCTCGGTGCAATAACTCACTCAACTTTTAATTTCTACAATGAACCAATTGAACTATTTAAAAAAAAATTGAATTAACCCATTCCGTCGAATAAATTGGATGTCGGTTAAGTATTCCCCTATGTGGCTATTTAAAATAAAAGAGAAATTACAATTGGACAATGATGCGGAAAAACAGAAGGCAAACATGGCATGGCATGTGTTAGACATGTGATCTAAATTTCATTAAAAAAACTAGATAACAAAATTGCTCTACAAATTCTTCTTTTATTGAAGAGCTAGGGTTCTTCAACCTCTGAATATTGCACATTAAGAAAAAGGAAATACAACTATAGAAGATGATTTCCGGGGGAAAAAAAATTGTGGTTTCTTGTGGCAAAAAATTCCAACTGAAGAAGATGAGGTTACTCAGCTCTTCCTCTCTCTGTGTTTACTCTCTCAATGTAAGCATGTTAATTGAAAGAAAACAGTTAGTGGACTTTCTCTTTTTCTCTTTATATGTTCGGAAAGAGGGTCACTTGGTTTTAGGGTTCTGGATCTAATTGGATCTCTTGCTAAGACGAGGGAGTTGATTTATGGACATTAGGGGGAGAGGAAGTGACAGGTTCTCTGTGATTGATCTGGATATTCGAAGGAGAAGAGGAAGTGCATAGTTATGTTCTCTTGAAAAAAAAGAAAAATCTCGAAGTCATGATCTTTAAATGCCAGCATGGTTAAGGGACCTTTATTTATTATTTTATTTAATCTCAATGCCAGCGTTTTAAGGCCATTTTACCTGGCTTGTGTTTTTTTCCATGTCATTTGGTCTATTATTTATTTAATTTTAAAACAGCACGTAGGAAATTATTTAACAGTTTATTTTTTAATTAGATCAGTAGGGTACTTGCATAAATTAAAAGTTGAATGGGCTATTACACACAGTGGGTCAAGTTCAATGGTGTAAACTTTAGTGTTACCGATCCTGGAAGGTGTCTCTTGTTTGCACGCCATGATCATCTTTGTGTTTAGCGTTATAAGAACACACACTCTACCTTTAGTTGTACCCTTGTTGGAGGTAATTTAGTCACTTGGTACAGGAAGAAGCAGACAATGGATGGAGGTTTACAACGGATTGGTTTCCAAGAACCTTTATTTGGTTAATCCTCGGTCTACATTGATCACTCATTCCTGTCCCTGGAAATTTCTTCCTATGGGCTATGGACTTTCATCCTCGTCTTTCTCATATACATTATAGAGGTGGGGATGGAGGGCGTCCCCTTCTCAGTTCTCTGATAGGATCTCTGGTCTAGGGGATGCTCCTTTTACTGCCCGTCTTTGTCACCTTTATATTTCTACACTTCAAAGTACTCTCCTTTTTACTGTTTTTCTTCATGAATGCTCAGTTTCTAGTAACTTTTATTTTAATCATCATTTGAATGCTAGAAAGGGTGATGATTAATCATTTAGTCCTTGTTACTATTTCTACTTTATAACTGCACACCTTTCCTTTGGTTCCAGTTTATGTGTGCTTATAAATAAAGTGGATATCAATAAGATAAGTTCTACAAGCCACTACTGCTATGTTCTCTTGACTATTTCAAAGCTTGTGACTACATCTGTAGTTATGACGTACATGCCACAAGATTTTCGGGGTACCCTAATTAGACAACAGAGAGAGCGCTCGGAGAGGAATAAGCAAGCTGAAATTGATGCTTTAGTTCAATCTGGTGCGAGTTTACATGATCGATATGCTCTGCTGTGGAAACAACAAATGGAGCGGTAAAAGTCCTTGGTTTATTTCCCTGCTACAGGCTTGGACTGATCTTATTTTTAATTGCTAATAGAATGTTTATCATCCAGGAGGAAGCAGTTAGCTCAGCTTGGAGCTGCAACCGGTGTCTATAAGACTCTTGTGAAGTACTTAGTAGGAGTGCCCCAGGTATTCTTTGGTTTGCAGAGACTAGCAAAGGATGTATATTTTCTGGGCTGACATTAGTTCCTTTCCCCAGCTATTTTATGCCCTCGTTTTTGGTGTAATGCAGCATCTTCTATTTTGGATATTTGCTTACACTTGCATCGTTTTCAATTTACAATCCTCATCAATTATTTGGTGGTTCTTTATTTTTAATTTTCCAAGATTTTTAATTTGGTCAACTATGGGATACCGTACTGTGATACCAATCTTTTTAAATACATAAACCTGAGGTTCATAACAAAATGCCTAGGCTCTTGTGATACTTTTTTTTGTGTGTGTGCAGGTTCTACTAGATTTTATACGGAAATTGAATGATGACCAAGGGTATCTTTTCTCTACATTTAGCTAACTGTACCTTTATTTTTCTTTTTCCTTTATATAAAAGAAGATGTAGATAACGTTACCTATTGTTTGAATTTGGAAATTGTTAGATTAATAAATGGGCCTAGTCTAGCATATAAAGACATCAAGTTCTCTAACTTGAAAGTTGAAACCAATAGGCTTTGAGAAGAGTTGGTCCAAGTTATTATATACTAGACATACTTTGGTGAGGTATTTGATGTGGGACAAGATATATATACTCTAAAAGTTCCCCTCATGTGTAACCCCGTGTATTGCGGGTTGCAACTGTACATGATTTAATATAGAATTACACCTTTGAAGAGCTAGTAAACCACAAACAACTTTTTGGCCCGATTGAGAAGTGGCTACTGGTTAATAAATTGGTAATTTTGACTCTTAAGAAGTGGACTGCAAGAAATGTATATATTTTTTAACAGAAATGTATATATTTTTTAACCCCAGGGTGGGATTATCTCAACTCACATGTTCTAACAGAAATGTATATATTTTTTTTTCACTTGACTTATTTTGCAAGGGATGAATAGTCTCTTTGACAACCTATGATTAGTCTTTTCTGAAATCCTCTTATAACTAGGCCCATGGAAGAGCAACGACAACGCTTCTGGACCTCCTTTGTACAGCCTTACAAAGATGGTGCTCAACATTCGACTTTTTCTTTCTCTGTCATGGTGGCATTACGAGGCTATCGAATTGTGAGATTTATTGTAATCCTTATATTTCCTGTTCGGCTTTAATAGAACGGACTCTTTTATATGAGAAAGCAATGCTAAATTGTACCTCGCATTAATAATGTATTATTTTGGCACTTCATATTGAGCAGACGGAGGAATCAAATATCCATATTGGAAGATGCGGCTAATATCTATACCTCCGAGTTAGAAAGATTTATTAAATTTATCGGGTACCTTTTTTTTGCTCCTCGCTCTTATCATCGTAATTCATCTTCATTTTATCATTTTGGGCTATGATAATTGTGTTGCTTGTTACATGACCATGTTATACATTTCTTATACTTGACAAAGTTTGCATTCTTGTCATGTCGCAAAAGTTTCCATTTGTGTTAAGGCTAACATGTGAGTTGAGATAATCCCACCCTGGGGTTTGTGTCTGAAGTTAAGGGCTTAAATACAATTGAAAGATACTTTCACTTGTTATCTTCTCCGCTGTACATTAGAGAGCAAGAAATATAACTTAATTAAACCAAATTAGATAGATAGAAATATACTCCCTCTGTTCCAACTTTAGAAATACATTTAGAAAACGACTTTTAAGGAAAAATCGTCTTCTCAAAGATATCCCTAACATTTGTTAGAAATGTAGTAGTGGAGGCAAATATTGCCCCAACATAAGATATAAGTAATGTCATGTTAGAAATTTCATATCACTTTTTAGTCTAAAAATTGAAACGTATTTTTAATTTTTGATCGGACAAAGAGAAAAATTTATCTCTAGTTTTGGAAAAGAGGGAGTACTTCCTTTGGTTCACAAAAAGAGTCCCATTTGAAATTTATTTTTTGTTACACATAAGCGTCCTCTTTGTATTGATTTTAGTTTTGTGGAACAGAGGGAGTAATAAACACGATTTTGGGTAAACATTCAAATAATATCATTTATGCATGGGGTTTTTTCTTGTACATCTCATATGATTTCAGAGAACTTATGAAGAATGATCAATGCTAGTTCAAGAAAATATAAGCTGTAGAGCCTGTGTAGGACCAAAGTTTCTTTTGGCACTGTAGTTTGTATCTCTATTCACATAATGATTGGAACATGTCTACAGTGAGGTCTTTGCGAACTCCCCTTTCTTTATTACAGCAGGGGAAGCCGGTGCAATAGAAGCAGGGTGAGTTTGCTAGTTTCTGTCTATTGTATCATTTTTTGCTCTATGAAACCCTAATAGTTTGGAGTATTAGACAGCATTAGTACTAATACCATTAATTTCAAAGAAAAGTCCCCCTTCTTTTGTACAGGAAAAATGATGATTACAAAGAAATAATCGTTCCATCTGGGAAAACTTATGAGGTTTGTTTATGCATCATACTCTTCTTGATTGTAGATTAAGGGTCATTGCTGTTTTGTTTTTCCCTTCCACATAATTAGACCACCTCACAAGCCCAAGAAAAAGGCTAAAGAGGAAATGGCACTTCAACTCCCTAGTGTTTACCTCGATTATAAAATAACCTCCCAGTGGTCCATAAATAGGAAGTTAATCCTTATGCATTTTTGGACCAAAATGCATGAGTTAGGATATTCAACCGTTTTTATCATACCTTTGTCCTACATGTGATGCATTTTCATTTTCCTCCAAGAAACTTTCCTAGAATATCCACCAGTTCTCCCTTCCTGTGTTACTCGGACTCGCCACTTTTTGGTGGAGTACCCGTGTCGACCGCGACACGAATGGTGTCTTGAGATCATCTGATTTGGCCACATAAATCTGGATACGGCTGTTTTGGGAAGAAGAGCCGTGAGGAGGAAGAAGAGCCGTGAAGAAGAAGAAGAAGCCGTGAAGAAGAAGAAGAAGAAGAGCGTATGTCAGGAGAAGAAAAAGAAGAGGGAGAGATATATAAAATATCCATGGACAATTACAATTAGATACCTCATAGTTTTTAAAATATTTTAATTTAGTCCCTCAGGTTTTTTGAAAGTTCAAATTAGCCCCTAAAAAACTATATATCAGTCCCTATAGTTTTGTTTTTTTTCATTTATGCCCCTATTTCTTTATATTTTTACACTTTAGTCCCTAGAGCAAAAAAAACTTTGGTGATATAATTTGAAACATTATTGTTAAAAAATCATAACATACCGTATCCCCGCACCCGTGTCCAAATTCGGATCCATATCCGCGTATCCTCTATTTTTTGACTTTACGTGTCCGACACCTAGATTCGTACCCGCACCCGACACCCGCACACGAGTCCGAGTAACACAGCTCCCTTATATGAAATTAGTAAATTAACAAAAATACCTATTAAAAAATAACCGAGTCAATGTTAGCAACCTCTCATACTTTCTTTCTCTTCCCTTTGTCTTTCCGACTCTTCTTAGCCGTTCCAGCTGTAAAATTGCAGAGGCATTAAACAGCTCTCTCTCATATTTTCAATACCATTTAATTACTCAACCCAGTGGACCTATCCATCTTTGTCAACCAGAGAGTCAAATATGCAAAGACAACTTTCCTTTTTAATCTCAAAACTTAGAACCCACATAGACACCATCATGTTCATCTCCCTATTACCTTCACTCACCATTTCAATCAAACAAAAAACCTTGGCCTTGCACCATCAAGACCACCAAATTTCTTCACTAGCCGAATGTTGAATGTTGTTTGAAAAAGAGGAAGAATTGTGAAGTTACAAACAAGGATTTAGAAACGGAGTTGATAGTGAGAAAAGCTTGGGGTAATAGCAATTGTGATTTGTATTGCATCTTCAGGAAAACCCTGGTTGCCACTTGCCATTGTGCTTCAGCAAGTTATATGTTTGGGAGATCCATTCTTTGTTTAATCTAAAAAAAGCCCTTGAGCCGAACCACCGCGATAACCGTGTAATCAATAAGAGAACAAAGATGAGTATCTATGGGGGAGAAAATCATTAAATCTCACAGACCCTAAACCAATTGAAGCCCTAATATTTGCAAGAGATAATGGAAGCTAAAAGGGAACTAATTGATTGGGATGTGACAAGAGAGATAGTGCGGGAAGGAGAGACTAATCGACTGAGGTGGAGATAGAGTAAATTTCAGGAAATGTAATTAATTCAGTTACATGGAGTGGTGGGTGTAACCCTTATTTTTTAACAAGGGTATGACAACCATTTGCAATTTCCAGTATAAAATTAATGGACCATAACAACATTTGGTCCAAATAAATTAAGGTCCAAATTTAATTATGGGAGTTATTTTCCACCAAGATAAACCCTAGGGGTTTTGTACCATTTTCCCAAAGTAAAAAAGAATGGCTGAATGAACCTTTTGGAGTTATTTTCACCACCAGGATAAACCCATTTTGACCCAATCGGGTTTTGTACCATTTTCCCAAAGTAAAAAAAATGGCTGAATTATTTTAAAATTTAAATAAAATATTATTTTTAAAATAATAATAATTTTAAATTTTAAAATAAAATATATTTGTAAAAAGTAATAAAAATAATTATTATTTTCAATTATTAGAAACTTTTATTTATTAAAAATGAGTAAAGGTTCATAAATATAGATTCAAAAAATTAAAGTTTAAATTTTTTAATTCTTAATTATTTTTATGAAAATTTACATCTTTTAAAAATAAAATTACTAGTTTTGTTTTGTGAAAATAATTTTTTTATTTGCAATCTATTTTTATGAAACTTTAAAAAAAAAAAAATTTCTATATTTTCTGAAGTTTTAAAATTTTAAATATAAATATTTTTTTTAAAATAAAAATATTTTAATTTTTTTCCTGAAAAATAATAATATTTTTAAAGCATTTTTATTTCTTCTTTTTTATAAAAAATTGAAAAAAATTTTTCTTTTACTGTAAACCTTTTTTAGTTTTTGTTTTTAAAATTCTAATATTAGAATACATATAATATTGGTAAACCCATAAACCTTTTTTTTAAAACAAAGTTTTACAGAAAAAAAAAAAATATTTTTTTTTGAAAATATAGTTTTATTTTTTTATTTAATTTTTTGAATCTGTATTTTATGAAAGTTTACTCATTTATGAAAAAAAAAGTTTCTAATATTTTTCTTGAAAATAATAATTATTTGTAAAAATATTTAAAATAATAATTATTTTTAATATTTTAAAATAAAATATTATTTTTAAATAATAATAAAGTTAAATTTTTTATTTTTTTTATTTTTATGCGAAATTGGAGTCTGATCAAACTAGGTCGGGTTGAGGTCAAATCGGATAAAAGGCAAGGAAACGCCAAAAAATGAAGGACCTAATTGGCCAAAAATGAACTTTAAGGACGACTTTAAAAGTGAGTGGCAACTTAGAGAGACAGAAGTGATATTCAGCCAAAAAAGAATATTTAGATGTAATTGATTACTTGAGTATTTATCTGTGCTTTAGAAGTTACTTATTGATTGATTAATTATTACACTGCTTTGGAAGGCAGTATGTATGACTAAATACTCACTTAATGTGCATGTAATTCCCAAATACTTAATTGTGTTGTGAAAGTCCTCTACAGTGCAACTTTTCTGAATGAAATTTGCTTAATCTCATTTGTGTTGCTTATTATGTTCTTTGTTAATTTTTTATTCTTCAACCAAATTGAAGGACATCTGGTCCAAGGAGCTGTACTCTCTACCCTTGATATGTTTAAAACTTTATTTCCTATTGAAAATGAAAGAGTATCATTTGATATATGGACTCACCATAATCAAGTGGTAAAAACATGTTTGATCATGCAGCCTCATTTATCTCCTTAGCTTTTAGCATGTCTGCTTTGCTGAGTTTAATTACAAAACATTTTCAGGTGGCCTTTAAATCTGTTGGACCTTATTTTATGTTAAAATGTTTAGGCCTTTAGGGTCTGGAGGAGTGTCTTGGTTTGCGAAATGTTCAGTAAACTATAAACATTTAAGATTGTGGAGTTGTGAATTGTGATAAAGCATTTTGGCCTATATACAAAAGAATGGAGAAAGCTATTGAAGTACGTATAATCTTTGTGGCTAAGTAAGGCTACTTTGGGGGAGAGTAGTTTAAAATAAATTAGGGCTTATGCTTGTTGGGTGTGAAGTCGAGTCTTTACCTATGACTTATTTAGAGGTCCCTTTAGGTGGTTGTAATATCCCGAATATTTACGAGGTTAGAATAAGAAAATAAAATTTTTCTGAAAAAGACGCGAAAACACTATTCATAAAAACACTAAATCACTATCCATAAAACGTAAAGTCAACATTTTTGACTAACCGGATTAGTTAGGAAACCTAACTAGAAGACTAACTAGAAAGTAAACTAAGTTGGATTAACCAAACTAGGTGGAATTTGGTTAGGTTGTAGAGAAAGTGAGGGCATTATGGCCATTTAGGAAAGCTTATATGCATATAGCTTATGTATGTATAGATTTTTCCTTGATTAATTAGTTGGCAAATGAGGCTTTGCTTCTTAAAATGTGTTTTCTAAAATTGTGTGTTGTGTTGTGGCACATGGGTGACTAGGCTTGGTGGCTCACCAAATGTGATGATGAAGCATGTGACTCACTATGGTGAATGGTGGGGTGGCTTAAGGTCCTAAATACCCTAAGTCTTGGTTTCCTATAAATAGAAACATCATTCTTAATAAATCCTCACATATTCACAAGTAATTAAAGAGCAAAAGAGGCTAGAGTAATCATAAAAGAGTTATATTGGTAATTGAGAGAAGGAAGGAAAGCTAAAGTCTCGCGTTTTCAAGTATCGAAAAACTAGCACTTCAAGAGGTATGTTATTATAAATTTAATTTATGTTTTTGTGTTCTTGAGCGTAAGTCCTATATAAGTAGGCTTATGATTTTATTTTTTTAATGTTATGAAGTGTTATTGAGTGTTAGGACATTTTTATCCTAACATATTAATACATGGGGTATCATGTTTTATCAATTTGGTCAAAGAAATATAAAACTGTTTTAAAGCAGTCCTTGTAGAGCCAATTTGGGTCCAGTTCTGTAGGGAATTTTGGACTGTAATATAAAGAAGAGTCGTAGAGACGGAAGTTACGAACACGTGAGATTTTGAACGACTCAAAAATGTTTTAAAACGAAGAAGTTATGGCCGTTTAACTGAGCCGGGGTTGGACTGTGAGCAAGCTGTCCACTTTATAAAAAGTCCCTTAAAAATGAGTTTTTGAGTTTGAGCATTTTACGAATAAAACCACTAATGAAAATAGTCTAGTTAAGTTATAAAACACTTATTAAGAAGTAAAATTTGATAAACTAACATTTGGGTACACGCAACCCATTATATAGGGTTTTAAACGTTTATCGAGAAATCCTAGTTTACTATCAATGCAAGTTTTCTATCCTAAACCTATGTGCAACTATTTCTAAACTTGTTCATATGTGATAGTTGATATTTGAAAGTATATGTATGAAAGTCTTATGTGATTTTAAGTAGAATTAAATGTTAAATGTTTAATGATATGTTAACATGATCCATATAAATTTATGTCATCATTATGTTAAAGTTTATATGATAAAGCATATCCATAATGTTATCATGAGCAAAGCGAGTAGTGCTCATTCTTGCGAATAAAACTTTATTTGAACTTAAAGAAGAATGATAAGAAAATCATGAACGTAAAGAAGAAGCGTTGATTAGGTTTCATGTTTTATTCACTTGTATTTGTATAAAGTCATAATGACTTACGTATGTACTGAACAAGCAAACCATGTAATTGAATATTATATTAATAATATCACGTTATTATTATCAGAATGGTGTTATGTCTTTAATTTGATATAACTTAGAATTTTTAAAGATCTATTAATCTGAATGAGAGTATTGGTAATATGGATCGATCATTATTATGCGATACTCGAACTTCGAATAGATAGTAAAACATTAATACAATGTTGATAAAGAACTATATATCTGAATGAGGATATTAAATAACATTGTGAGTGCCATAAGAACAAAGATTTAGCACGGATGAAGAAACCAAATTCATCGCAAGGTTCCTCTATTCCAAGTACAAGTGTGTTATTAATATTGTGAAATTCAGATAAATAGGAAATATCGATATAAAGAGATATATCTATAAAGATATATATCTAAGTGATGGTATTGAATGATATTGGGAGTTCTGTAAGCACTGATGTTACACTAATGAGCGCCGGTAAGATGCCAAAATTGTCGGAATACGCTCCTTTGTTGCCAAGAACAATCTTTGTTATTAGTACTGTGAACCTTGGATATATAGAAGTATAAAATGTCTAAATCTTAAGGTTTAAAATTAACTGGTATATATGGTGTTATCCATGTATACGGATATAAGTTACAAGTTGATACTTGTAGAAAGGATGAGATCGAGATGAAGTTAAGATCCAGGTAATGTTAAGGAAATGTATAATTTTATAGTATGTAATAGACTAATTCAACCAATATGATTATGGGATCATTGGTTAAGTTACGAAAGAATTTGAGTTAACGTCGACCCTTGTTCGGGCGGCTAGCGTCCGAATTCGGGGGCGTTACAGTAGTAACCCGAGACCTCGGTTTTTTTGGATCCTGTAGTAAAACGAGTGGGTAGGAGGCTTGATCGTTGGAAAGGTGCTTACTTCTCTTTGGGTGGGAAGAGTACTCTTATTTAGGTTTGTTTAGCGAGTATTCTTTATTATTTCAAGTTATTTAAGGTCCCAATAGGGGTAACCAAATCTCTTGAATGTATTATGTGCAAGTTTTTATGGGCTGAAGATAGTGAGGTTAAGAAGAACCATTTGGTTGATTGGAATTTTGTGTCCTAGAGAGGGAGTTGGTTTAGGTCTTGGGAACTTGCTTCCTAAGAACCGGTCTTTAGTGGGCAAATGGCTATATGGTGCTTTTCTTTGGAGGTCGACTCTCTTTGGCATAAGGTGATTAGAAGCAAGTATGGAATTCAACAGAATGGGTGGGATGCAAATCCTTGTCTAAGTGCTACTTATTCTAGTCATTGGAAATTTATCTTAGGTTACACTAACTTTCATTTTCTTGTTCGTTTCCAAGTTGGTAATGACATGAAAATTCGATTTTGGGAGGTTATTTTGTATAGGGGATGTTTTAGCTTTTCCTCGTCTTTTTTACCTCTCGTCTGGGCATAATTCTCTTATTTCTAACAAATTCATTTTTTTGGGATTTTTATTTTTTTTCGTAATTTAAATAATAGGGAGAGAAAGAAAATCTCTTTATTTATTCAGCTTCCTTCTCTCAGTACATGTATATGCGTGTTTGGTGTTTTGATTTTTCAGAGAGAGATTCACAACTTATATTTTCCACTTTGATAGTATTATTTTCCGACTCTTGCCCATGTTTGTTCTAACACTAATTAACTTGGGACTAGTACATATAATGATAGCATTCCTATTCAAATAAGCACTCCATTCTTGAATTGGTATCAAGAGTACCAACAGTTCCCTTAATTTTGTGTTTAGTTTCACTTGGTTTGATAAGGAATGTCTGAACTATTTGACATAATTCAGTTCTATCTTTCTCTAAACATGTACAACCAGCCTTGGTTCAAAACATTTTCCTATGGAGGATTTGAATATGGCCCCTTTTTCCTGTTTATAGTTGTATCACAAAAAAAATTTAGTTGGTTTAGCTGTTGGTACTTGGGAATTGCTTTATGCTAAATTAAAACTCATGATCTTTAATCCATGTGCTATTTTTGTAGGTCTCATTGGCAGTGGAATCTATAAACTCATATATTGCTTGGGATTTTTCCATATTGCAAGGAAAAATGAACATGGTATGCTTCTCATACTCTTGTTGAAAACATTTTTTTTTAAATTTTTTGCTCCTTTTATTAGTTTAGCCATTAAATCTTGTGCTTTTAGAAAAATGTTCTATATTGCAACACCCCCTTCCCAATCAGGAAAGGGAGGTTACGTGCAAAGTACAACAAACCTCAAAATAAGTAAACAGAACACTAATAACTTTAAAATATTTAATAGCTGATAACCCATCAATGACGAATTAAATACAATTCTCCAAAAATTAGCACAATAATCAAAACCTAAAATTAAATAAACCTATTCGATTGAAGTTAGCCTAAACCCCTAAACCCCCTGAAAACCTGGAAGAAAAACACAGATGAGCCAAATGTCGATGCGATATAAAGAATTACAAATATACCACAAGATATAATGTAACCAAAAGAGTCGAATGAATGAATGTGAATTACGAACGAATTATGAATATATCAAAATTAGTAAGACCAGGTACAAATGATGAACACTATCGAACGTACAACTATAGTCAAAAGGATCCCAAACAAAATAAGGCTGAATCAATGTTTATAAGGTAATAATTTCATACGAACTCAAATACAAATAGTCAAAGGCTAACAAAATACATCGGTAACATAATGTATGCAAATCAAGCTGGATAGTACGCATGACACATACGTCACTAATGACCAAATCTCACACCCAGAGCAACATACAAAACAAAAGGATACGCCGTTGACTAATCACACAACCACGAAAGGTGTCATGCCCTGGTGCCAAGAGTGCATGCCTATGCCTGTGGTACCCCCACAGGTGGTTAACTCAAGTATACCCTAAGGTTTGAACTACAAAATATAAGCCAAAAGGGGTTCAAATCACAAGACTTACTTGACCATGTCCAAATGACATCGAATTATTTCAAATACGAACATACTTCACTATCACAAGATACCAACGATCGAAATAACTCTCGAATATTTAGCAAAAAAAATAAAATAAAAAAGTAACTCCCTAATGTGAACAAAAATATACGAAGAAGAATACAAATCAAATAAAGTTCTATGTATAAACACCAACATGAAAATATCATATTAATTCACACGAAACAATTATGTGAAATAATAGTCAAATTCGAAACGAGGAACAAAAAGAACTATTTAAATTTAACAAGAGTATCATTGAAGGACTACGAAATTCGTACCTCATACGCAAAACCACTTATAGCACACCATAAAATCTTACCCTCAAATGCCAACGATATCAAATGCAAAATATTATTCACCACCTAAACATATTCACCCCAAATTAAATATAATTCAAACTAATAATTCCAAAATAATTCGTAATTCATTTAAAATGCCTTTAATTATCGCCTTGGATCACTATTAATACTCTCAAAACTTAAAATATATAACCAAACTGGAGAAATCTTAAAACCATAATATGACAATTTTTTCTAAAAACGGCAGTCTACTATTCTGATCTTATCACCATTAATTAAAATTTATCTGTCAAATTAATTAATTTTAACAGAAACTAGACTTCAAATACTCCAATTTAGCCTCAAGAATCACTCAAATCGGTTTTAAAATAATTAAGTTAAACATGTTTAAATATTAAAACTTGTTGCCAAAAATTTTACTACAAAAATTCCAAATCAGCCCTTTCTTAAAATTCATAACAAATCATACGTTAATCTTTAACTGTTCAAAATTGATAAATATATTCTCAGCTTATATATGTATAACATATCTAAAAATTATAATGATCCAACGGTCGGATTAAGAGATATAACCCACGCAATATACCTTAAAATATATAAACTAATTAATTTTCAGATTTTAACGTTTACATTCAATCAAATTATATTCTTCAATTTAAATTTATCTCCTCTTTTCGATCATCATTATATCTAATTCCATGTATATATTTTATTTAAAAACAATCTCTAATTTAAAAACTCTCATAACTAAACTTAAAATACGAAATAATATTTACCTTGTTCGTCTTTCTTCAATATGGAGCAGTAAATAACTTGACTTTCGAGTCTTCTAGGGTCTTCAAAATCTCTTCATGTCTTCACAAAAATTGTAGCTCTCGAAAAGATACACAAAATAGGCTCAAGACTCTCTCGGTTCAGAGTTAATATGACCGAGTTACGGATTTTCAAAACTAGGGCTAAAAATAGTTACGGTAATTGGGACAAATTGCGGTTTTCAGCAATTTCAGGCATGAAGATGATGTCAAATAACTTCTCTTCCTCTTCATAATTGTAGAGAACGAAAAATTGAAGAAATAGACTTTGGATTCACTCAATTCCGACATCGGATGAATTAATTATGATTTTTCTAATGGACTGCAGTGCGTATAAGTATTCTACTCAGGAATTCAACTAATCAAATTAGAATAGAATTAGGATTACATCTCCACTCTTTAAATATAAATAGGAATCAATATTTATCACTTATTAAAACCCTAATGGACTCCTCAATTTTAATTAAATCAATTATTTAATTATCTATTAAAAGAATTTAACTTTCCAAACAAAACAAGGAAGAAAGAATTTTTTTTATAACTTACCTTTTACAATTCAATTATACTTTTATAAAATAAAATCAATTTTTATTTATTTATTAACAAAAAATATGGGCTATTACATATATATTATTTGATTTACTTGTATGCTAATCAAATTTAATGATAAGTTGACGGCTTGACGCTGTTGTAATCAATTTATTTGAACATAGTTGTGCAACTTCTAAAGGATTTCATGGAATTAAAGCAAATATGTATCATGATTCTCTTATAAGGATGGTTTGTAGATACACTCGGTGTTCTAAAAATTGCCTGCCTAGGTCCACCTAGGCCCCCCCTTGGAGCCCCGCCTAGGCGCTAGGTCTCCCTTGGCGCCCCAACTAGGCGCTAGGTCCCTTGGCGCCCCAACTAAAGCGCTAGGCCCTCATGGCCCTCCTAAGTGTTAGCCTCACCCCTCCACATGGCCAAGCCCAACAAAAATCCCTCCAGAAATTAAAGGATCTAGGCGGAGAGTTTTTTTTTAATAATTACCCAAACCAAATCTTAATATATTTATTTTTTTCTAATGACTTATCATATTCATAATACAGGTTGTAGCATATCAAATCACAACAAGAAGTGAACAATATCAAGTCAATATGGATAATTTTATTATAGTTGTAATTTTTTGAACTTGTACCAACTTCAAATTATATAAATGATGATACATTTGTAATATTTAGTTTAATTCAATATAATTCTTACAATTTATGTTTAGTTTTTTTAAGTTTTAATATTGAATTGAATTTTTTGAAATTTTATTTTATTTAATAAAATCTTGTTTATGAATAAAACTAATACGTTAAAAATATGTTTGAATTTTGAACAATTGCATGTTTGTGTTTGAACTTTGACATTAGCAATATGGATGTGTTTGAACTTTAAGTAAAAGCCTTTATTATCTTTATTATAGATTTTTTTGCTTTATATTATTGTTTTGTTTGGATAAAGATAGATAAAATATTAAAATTGGCTTAAAATAAAAAATCCCGCCCAGGCTCCCTTGGCGGCGGGCCTCCCGGCCTCCCGCCTAGCGCCTTTTAGAACATTAGATACACTAGCGTTTAGAATGCTTTACTTGGAGCCTGGAGGAGTATATTTTGATGATACATGAATTGACGAGGTTGGCGGGTAATCTAAATGACTTTGTATTTCGCATGTCATTTACTTAGTCTTACACTTGTGGAGGAATCCTAGTGTTGCTATGGTATACACCATAACCAAAAGTTTGGTAAAATATGCAATCACCACCCTTATGTGCTTTAGCTCGAGGGAAACTCCCACTAAAGGGCCTACCTTGCGCTGCCTAGAAAGCATCTCTCTCCTACTGGCTGCATCAGAGGCATGGGGAAAGTGGGACATATTCCTTATGCTTTATTTATGGATAGTTTGGTGCAAAAGAAGAGATACTACTTTGAGAATATTGAAAAGTCAGCACTCCATATCAGGTCCTTGACTCCTTGTTTTTGAGATTTTTTTTTGTTATAATGAGGTCTATCCCACTTTCATTATGTCCTTGATTGACTTTTTGGAAGTGTTTAATTTGGCCTAATAATTTCTTGTGAGCGGGGCTGTCCTTTTGGAAGAGTTTAAGATGTTTTTTTGGTTCTGCTTGCATGGGGATGGTGCCCCTTTTGGCGTTGTTGTAAACAAAACTTTACATATCAAACAAAAAAGAATGATTTTTGGGAGGTTGTTATGACCTGATTGAAGAGGGAAAGAATCAATTGGTTGATTGGTATTTGGTGTGCCATCCTAGGGTGGACGGGGCATATATGCGTAGGAAACCTTGTTTCTAAGAACTTGTCTATAGTTGGTAAACAAATATTGTGTTTTCCTTCTTAACTTGAATCTATTTGGCGCCTGGTAATCAGAAGCAGCTTTTGGCTCCAAGGGAATAGGTAGGAAGAAATTTAATGTTCTTCTATATCTCATTCTAGCTCTTGAAATTTGTTTCCTAGTGGTATACCACTTTTCTGTCTCTTATTTGTTAACGAGTTGGGGATGGTTCTCAGTCTTGTTTTTGGAGGAAATTTTATTGGCAAAGCTTCTCTTGCGAAGCCTTTCCTTTACTCTCTTACCTCTCTTCAGAGCATAATTTTCCTATTTATAAATTCTACACATTTTGGGAGTCACTTTTACCTCTCCTTAATTCTGCCTTGGAATTTACACCGGGAGGGCCATGACCGGCCTCTCCATCTCCTTAAATCTGTCTCTCTCTAGTTCCTTGGAACAAAGTACTTGGGTCTCCTTGTCGGTCTTGTTTCACGTACTTAGCTTGGTCGTCATCCGCTTCTCCAATTTCTATTTCATTCTGTATTTGGAAGAAAAGGTTCTTTCTTGAATCAATAATTTTATTGGTCCTTGGTCAACTTCATGCTAATGATATGCTTCAGAGACGATGATTCTACAAATCCTTATCTCCAGCTGTGTTGTGTATGTGTGTGTATGTTTGAGGAAGCACTCTTTTTGTTCATTGTTTGGAGGTGTGGAGGTTTCTGTGCCCTTTATTTGGAGTTTTTGGTATGTCCTTTCTAATGTGAGCATGCTTCTTCTAAGAAATTTTTGGGGGGTTTGGTAGTAGCAAGGATAGGAGTATCATTTTGAGTTGTGCTTGTTTTGCCATTATATGGGGGGTTGTGGACAGAAAGGATGATTCTGTGGGTCGGAAATGAGTTTCAATTTGCTTTTGGATAGTCTTATCTTATCCATCTATGTGAACCCTCCTTGATTGAAGCTTTTCATGAAGTTTCATTGTCAGACTTACATAGGGATTGGAGGAACTTGCTTCACTAAGACTGTTAGCTAGTTGAGTTTCCTTTCCATTGTATCACTCAGTCCTATTCCATATTTCAATGACTTGAGTTCAAAACGACTTGGTTCTAATTTAGCCGTTGGCTAGTTGAGTTGGATGCATACTAATGACTGTACTTCTGATTTTTTATTGACATTGTAGTCTCACATTAGTCTGAACAATGTTTTTGAGCTTTAAATTGTTATGGTCCAGGATATTGGATTCAGCGTGGAATACACTAATTCTTTGGGGGACAAAACAGTAAGTCTAGTTATGAGAGTGCATATACTGTTTTGATTTGTTCAATTACATATATGCTTAGATCATGAATTTCTTATTACGCAGCTTATGTTTCCGTACCGACGTTATGAATGTGACCAAGTGAGTTAATGCTGTCACTTGCTGGTAAATTCATGTACGGCACTGTAACTATCTTATATGCTTACCATATTCTTGGCTTTTCTGTAGGGCAATTTCTGCACATGCTTGATTGGAAACTACAAACTTGTCTGGGACAATTCGTATTCAACATTCTTTAAAAAGGTAGGCAAACAATTTTAATGTGTCCTTTGACGCTTCCGTTGTCATGTTGTTGATGATTGTGAATTGCTAGAAAGACAATATTATTTCATATCATAATGTGTACAATAGAGAGCCTTTATATAGGTCAAGTGTCAAAGCTAAATATGGAAAGTAATCATAGTGATCAATTATTACACTAATCGCTCCTAATTAAATCAATAATAGAATCATAGAATCCTCTAGATTAATCTAACACTCCCTCTCAAGTTTGAGCATATGCTTGGCTTGCTACAAATATAACAGATTCTACCCTAAAGGCTAAAGCTTTTGTAAACACATCCGCAAGTTGATCACCAGTCTTCGCATGACTTGTAGAAATAATCCCTTGTATTTTCTCTTGAACAAAATGACAGTCAACCTTAGTTCTTTTGTGGAACACTGGATTAGAAGCAATGTAGAGCAACTCCATTATCACACCAAAGTTGCATAGGAACTATCTTGTTGAAACCTAACTCAGTTAACAAATGCTTCAAGCATATTAATTCACAAGAGACATGAGCCATTGGTCGATATTCTGGTTTTGCACTAGAACGAGACACAGCATTATGCTTTTTACTTTTCCACGATTCAAGATTACCTCTAACAAATACACAATATCCTATAGTAGATCTCTTATCATTTGGACTGTCTACATCACAAAATCTTCCTCATGTGATCTCTAAATACTAATCTGCGGCCTGGAGCACTTTTAAGGTAGTTTAGTATCCTCACAACTGCATCACAATGCGAGGACCTAGGGGAAGATAAGAACTAGCTGATCACATTAACAGGAAAAACAATGTCTTGTCTATTAATTGTTAGATAATTGAGTTTGTCACAAGTCGTCGGTACCTTTTTGGATTTTCCAGAAGATCTCCCCTTCTATTGTTAGTTTCTGGCTTGTGTCCATTGTCAACTGGGTTTGATCCAAGCAAACATGTTTCTTCAAGCAAGTTTAGAACATATTTACGTTGTGAAAGGAAAATACCTTTACGAGATTGCGCCACCCCAATCCGTAAGTATTTTAATTTTTCCAAATCCTTGTTCTCGAATTTCTGAGTCAAAAAAATTTCAGTTATCCAATTCCCCTTCTATCATATCTTGTAATGACGATATCATCCGCATACACAATCAACAATATTTTGCTACTCACGATGAAACAAAGAATGATCACTATTACATCTCAACATCGCAAATTGGAGAACGACCTCTGTAAATTTATCAAACCATGCCTGTGGTCATTGTTTCAGTCCATATAATGATTTATTCAGTTTACAAAATAGGCTTGGCTCCCCTTGTGCAATAAAACTAGGTGGTTGCTTCATATACACAACTTCTTTGAGATCACCATGAAGGAAAGTATTCTTAACATCAAGTTGATGTAATGGCCAGTGCTGAGAGGCTGTCAAGGAAATTAAAGGTCTAACATAAGACATTTTAGCAACAGGAAAAAAAAGTCTTAGAATAATCAACACCATGAACTTAGCATATCCTTTTTCAACTAATCGAGTTTTAAGTTTAGCCAAAGATCTATCGAGATTTACCTTTACTGTGTACACCCATTTACAACCAACAATTGATGCAGTTGAAGAAGTTATCACCAACTCCCAAGTAGTATTTTTCTCCAAAGCAATCATTTCCTCTATCCTCCAGTCAGGATGCGATAGTACTGTTTTTGGGACATTTTGAACAGAGATAGTAGAGAGACATTTATGATGATAGAAGAGATACCAAAATAAGATAGAGAAGTGGAAATAGGATATTGGGTACAATTTCGTTTATCTTTTCGTAGGACAATTGGTTTATCTAGATTAGAATTAGAGGATGATTCTCCAGAATCAGTCGACAAAGATGAGGAGGTGGGAGTTGAGTTATCATTAGGTGTTGTTATACCTGTTTTTGGAAGACGACTATACACATCAGATCTCTGGCATTGGTTTATTATGTGGCATAGAAGGAACAATTGACTTGTATAAGTGGGCAACTCTTCATCCAAATCAGACATGGAATTAAGTTGTGAAGAAAATGATGTCTCAAAAAAAGTTGTATCAGAACTAACCAAGTAACGTTAAGTTCAGGAGAGTAAAAAGGTACGAGAATAACCAACAAACAGACATTTAAGAGCTTTAGGATCTAATTTTGACACGCCAAGACAGTAATCTCGAACAAAACAGGCGCACCCAAAAACACTTGGGGACAAAGAAAACAAAACCTGAGAAGGAAACAAGACACAGGAATTTCTCCGCATCAAAAAAGAAGGCATGCGATCCCAAAATGGTTTTGGTACTTTCATATCAAAAAGTAAAGCACGAGTAATTTCCATAAGATGACGATTTTTTCTCTTTGCAACACTAGTTTGTTGTCGTGTATCAGTACTCAAGGATTGATGGATGATGCCATGGCTAGCCATGAATATAAAAATGGAGATGAAAAATATTCAAGAGCATTATCATTGCGTAAACACGGATTGTGAGACCAAATTTAGTCTGAATTTCATTCACAAAATTAGAGAAAATGGAGAACAATTCAAAACAATTTTTCATTAAGTAAAGCCAAGTTATCCGTGAATAGGGAGAATCTTTCATTTAGTATGTCTCGCTACCTCATCAACAAACGTTTCAAAATCCCAATTGTGACACTACATGACAAGGTTCCCAGACATCAGAATGTACTAACTCAAATGGTTTCGCAAACCGTTTATTGATCCTAGGGGGATATGACACGATGGTGTTTCCCAAACTGACAAGACTCACGTTCTAAACAAGATAAAGAACTACAACAAGACATCAATCTTTTTAAGATGAACAGAGACGGATGCCCCAATTGACAATAAACTTGAAGAGGTGATGCGACACTGGTACATGCAATTGCCCGAGGAACATAAACAAATAAACTAACTCATCAAATAGATATAAACCTCCCGATGCACGACCTCAACCAATCTTCTTCGTCGTAAGATCTTGAAAAACACAAGAATCAGGATAAAATGTCACGGAACAATTACAAACTTATGTCAATTTACTAACAAAAGAGAGATAGACTTAAAAAAAACCCCAAAGACTCACTTCAAGCTTCAGCAATTCTCTCCTGCTTCAGATCTCTCGCCCGCCAGGTACGCTCTCTTCTTCTGCTTCTTCTCTTCTTTTCTTCTTCTCTTCTTCTCGACGGTTCGTCTTTTTCGTTTTCATCTTTATCTGTTTTTCTATTACAATTATATATATATATATATATATATATAATATCATATGTATATTAGTATATATATATAGAAACTACAGTACTAATAACATTACTATTAAATATGTTAGGGATAATTACAGTTAGGTACCCCATAGTCTTTATAAATTTTAGTTTAGACCCAAAAGTTTTTTAAAATTTCAAAATAGCCCCTAAAATTTTACATATCAACCAATATATTTTTATTTTTTTTCATTTCAGCCCCTGAAGTTTTGGAAGTTTCAGTTCAGCCCTTATTTCTTTATATTTCCTGCACTTAATTCCCTAGAACGAAAAAAAGACATTTCTTGTGTTGATAACTCGACGGAGTCAAGTGTTGATAATTGAATCTTTTTCTCTAAATTATTCATCACCACAAAATTTGTATATAATTAATATTTATCAATAACATATGTTTTCAAATCGAGGCTTATGCCTCGCCTCGTCCTGAGAAAAACGCTTCGTACCGCTTTTAGTTTTTTTGAACATTGACTCTTGTATCCGAACTACCAACTGCATTTGTAAATCGTGGATGTCCCTGATTATGAAGATGTTGACAAAATCGTTGAATGTGTCTAGACTCTCTACAATAATAAAAAATTCTACTAGGATCGGTGCCATCAAAAATTTGACCTCGACCACTAATCTGGTTACTCCTACCTCCAAAATTATCTCCGCGACCTCAGACACCTCCACGGGCTCCAAAACAACCGCCATGGCGTCTGTATGGCGACAAGTCGTTTACAATGTGCAATTTATATATTATTTATTTTACTTAACAAATATATTGGCAATAAAATTTCATATACATTAAAACTCAAAACATAACACTATGCAATAATATTAAAGGCATAATTATGTAAATACTTACCAATAAGCAGTATTATATCCATAAGCATGTATTAATAATTTAGAAGTAGGTTTATATAAATTTAGAGTAAAACTACATAATACAATCAAATAAAAATATTCATAAGCATGTATTAGTAATTTAGTATATATATATATATATATATATATATATATATATATATATATAGTAAAAATGGAGGTACACAATTAGTGTAACTTTTAAAGTTACACGGTCCACGATCGTAGAGTGAATTCACAAATCGTAGAGTGACTACTCTATGATCGTAGAGTGAAATCACTCTACGATCGTAGACCGTGTAACTTACACGGCTGTGTACCTCCATATTCCCCTATATATATATATATATATATATATATATATATGAAGTGACTACTCTACGATCGTAGAAGTGAAATCACTCTCTATGATCGTAGACAAATGTAACGAAAAGTTACTGCATACCGTATACCTCCATATTCCCCTATATATATATATATATATATATTCTAACCACACCAGCAAGCAGCATCCAAACAGTATTAATGTATTATATATATATAAGCATGATTAAATGGCTTGTGTATGTATAAGCATGTATTAGTATATAAATTTATATATATATATCCAGCAAGAAGAAAGAAAGAAAAAGCAAGGCGTTATTCAAGAAGGCCTTTAAGGCTAAAGAAAAGAAAAGAAAAAGAAGCCAGCGGTCGTATAATGCAATGACCAACATACTTCAACTTCATTATACCAAAGCGGTAGAAGCGATAAAACAAAAAAGGGGAAGAAAAAAAACGAAGAAGACAACCTATTGGCTGCTACCTGCCGTCGAAGTCCCTCATCGATGTCGCCGTCGACTTCGTCCCTCCCTCTCGCCCACGATGTTGAGTCGTTGACTTCATCTTCTTTCTCTCGGTTTGACAGTCTCGACTTCGATGGAACTCATCTTTTCTGTGAATCGACTCCATAAGGGCTTCGTTATATCATAATGCGACGTCGTTTTTTTTACCCCGTTCAGATTTGGGTTGACCCATGATACGAAGTCGCTCGACCAGGCGTATAGTCGTCCAAGTCGTCGCCACGTTGTCCACGACGACTACTTTTTTTGATAGGCGCTCGCCTTGCAACCATTAACCAAGTCGGAAGCTTGCTTTGCAGTTCTCTGGCCGACTGGACTAACAACTATAACTCTCATAACTACTACGGGCTGCTATCAGTAAGAGATGAGCAAAAGTATCAGTAAGAGATGACACTATCGAGCTGCTAAGAACCTGTGAGCGAACAATTTCTTGCATTTTTTGAATTCGGCAGTAATAGGGAGCAATGAATTTAACTCCTCATACATCTTTTTATAGTTTGCAAAAAATTGAGTGAGTGGACGACCATTACACTTAATCCTATAAAAATCCTGAGAAACCTCAAACATACGAGCAAGATTATTTTGGCCCGAGTACAAAACCTCTTCAGTATTCCCACAATTCTTTTATTATATCAAGATGAGTGACTAAACCAACAATATTACTTTTTATGGAATTAAGAATCTGATATAAAATCCTGGCACCAACTAGCTTTCAAGCGTCGTCAGAGGTATCTGCTTTCGTTAAATGATCGCCATGCTCTCTACTAAATAGGGCTAAACGCACAATCTTTTGTCACTGCAAATAGTTACGAGCTCCTTCCAATTTCTTATCAGCAAGACGATTCGAGGAAGACAACACTTCTGTAACACCCATGTACTGCCTTAAATTGGACGCATTTGATGTCTGGCTTGTATAATATGGGGATCGATGATTTAATTACCTTGTTTATCTATTTTGTTTATTTCATTATTATGGACTTGTTTTAGTCAGATGGGTTATTTTTGTCTTTAGTTATTTTCTTGGTCTCCAAGTCCAATTTTGGGTGATTTTGTTTAAAGACCAATGTAATTTTTCACACCGAGGACATTCTGAATATTAAGATTATTATTGGCTTTTCTTATATCGTGGAGATATTTACTTAGTTAATAGAAGCCGAGTTGAGACTCTAAACCCTATAATTTAAGCGCAGAGCTTAAATCCTAGTTCTACATATTTATCAATTAATAACAAAATTCGTTTTACAAAGGTTGTCCTACATCATTTGTGGTACCAGATCTTAACCATGGGAATCGCTTCGAAATCATTGTTCATCGTCAGAAGCCTTGCTGGAAAATCTTGTACCTACACCGAACTAGACCTGTTGCGCCTTTTTTTTCGTCGTCATCAACAAAGCCAGCCGCCATCAGAATCGATCATAGCAACCGACCCATTAGATCAACCACTCAAACATTGCGACCCGAACATCTCACCAGCCATCATCGCTGCCAGATCTATAAACCTCCATCATTTGCTGCTCAAAACTCCCATTGAACCACCGAACCAGGAAAAAAAGGCAAAATAAAATAAAATAAAATAAAGAATCATTGAGCGACGAACAAGACCTTTAGTTGAGCCTATAGGAGAAAATGCGGGAAATAATGACATTCCCGTTAACGAAGAAATACGTGAGGGATTACCACAGTTCATTAGCTAAATATGGAAAGTAAATCAAAATGATCAATGATTAATGATTACCACTAATCATGCTTTTAGTCTTTTAGAATAATCCTTCCACTAATCACTCTTAATCAAATTAATTAGATTAATCTAACAATGATGATTGTGTTGTGGATACAAACTTTTGAGTGGTGGTTGATGTTGTAGTGCTTTTATGCTGCCATCCAGAATCCTTTGATTCAATTAAAGTTGCTTCCAAGGTAAAACTATAGGATGGTATGGCACTCGTGGTGAAGGGTTAGGTGATGATACCAGTCAAGGAAAAGACTAAATATAACATTTAATTAAATTATCTAAAATTGAAATACTTCAATTTTGGTATGTTGATTATTATGGATAACTTCATAAAAGTTTTGTTAATTCGATGTTTTTGGACCTTTTGCATCCCATGTCCTAAATGTCATAAGCGTCGTAAGACTTTAAACATCGAGTCAAAACCTTTCAAAAGTTTTATGCTTAATGTGTTAAAAACTGTGTACTCTTGTAATATTAAAAAATCTCTTTTTCGTTCTATGTTTGACTACAGCGACTTCAGATTGGAATTGAAACATGTTGACTTAGTGACTTACCTATAGAGGAGGACAAATTTGGTTGGTGCACGGAGAATGATCCTGTTGCTCTAGAATTTACTGCGCCTTTGTTTAATTAAGGTTGGAGAAAATTCAACTATGTAAGGCCAAGTGATGCAGTACATCATTTGAAAAAAGGCAAAATAATGAGAAAAAGATATTTTTTTTCCCTCTCCGCAAAGAAAACAGCCACACCATAGGATGTTTTTTTTAAATTTTTTTTTTGCTAATTAACCATAAAAGATGTTTTGAGGTCAGTTTATGAGATTGCGCGTCTGCAGACAGAGAGATGACACTACTCACCCAAATTTCAATAATCAGTAGTTTGTCTTTCTCCTTTGTGGAATCAGCTTAACCTGGTTTGATTGCGTAAATGTCATGTCAGTGGGATGAGTTTATAGGATATTTAATACTGGCTATTAGCATATGGATAGATGGTTATGCTTATTCATCAAGGAGTTGGAGAAGTTGGTGTGCAAGGGAAAATCTTTCATTGTTCATGAGAGGAGGGTCTTCCAAGGTGAAGTTGAGCTTCCTAAGATGTCAAGCTATGATGAAATCACGCTAAACATGTACTTGAGCTTATGTTTTGTCCCTTGGGGATATGGTTACTTGAATAGTTTTCAGGAACAAAAGGTCCAGTTCAGCAATCCATGAGGGCATGAATCTTCTAAGGGAAAGGCAATGTAAGGCCATCGGTCTAATGGCAAATCTAATAAATCCTAGGAGTTTCGTGTCATTTTGTCAAATCGCAAGCTTTTAGAATTAATAGGCACTTTATAGTTAGTTAGCTGGGTGCAAGTTAGCCTAGTGTAGGATAGTAGTAGTGAGTATGTAATGAGTAACCTAATCAGATTTTTATGAAAGTAGAAATGGCTGAGACCATCTCTCTCTCTCTCTCTATATATATATATATATATTATTCTTTGTTCTTACTCTTTTCTACATTTTCCTTCCTAATTTCCTTTAATTCTTCAGTACTTGATACTCTTTCTTCACTGGTTCATCCACTATCTTCATTGGTTAGTGAGACTTGTTTTGCTGCGGAAATTGTCAAGGAACTAGGGGTTTTTTATTGATAAACTGCGACTTAGACTTTCATATCAAGGGGCAAAGGCATATGAATGTCTGCTACAGGTTTCTTTGGAAACTAAATTTTGTAGAAGACATGAAAAGTGGAACAAAATTCTATACTGTGTGAAGCGGATATGATATTAGCCAGATATCTAGTCAAGGGTCAATGATCAGACAAATCTAAAGATGATGGAAATATTTTGAGTGAGGAACTGTCTAAGCAAGTGGTATTGAAATCTATATTTGTTAGACTGATGGTTGCTCAAGAATTAGCTGAAGCCCAACATCTGTGGTTCAAGGAAACTGCAACGGAATGTTCACAAGCAAGGAATTCAGTCAAAACTCGAAAGATAAAGATTAGGATTGTGCTGGGTGAATGTTGAATTACCAATTCAAGATTTTGACATTGAGAACGATATGAGGATTATCCAAAGGGTCTTGGCCCAATAGTTACCTCCATCCCCTGTGTACCAAGAGGGTGGGGTTTCAAACCTTGTAGCGGCAAAGGTTGGGTGTGTTTATATTATGTCTTAAACAGGCAAAAAGAAAAAAAAAGATTTGAGGATTCCTTGGAGGTGTGTTTGTTTCACAACTTTGCAGAGAGCTTGGATCGAAAGAATGCCAGGATTTTGTGCTCGAGCAATGAATAGTGATTTCCTTTGGTGCCGAGCATCCTTGATCTTTGATGGGAGTAGGTGTGGGTACTTGATCAATGAAGACTTTCCTATTGCCTTCTTTAATCAGTAAATGTGGTCAGGGAGTATGTTGTGGAGGTATTTCAGAGCTTTCATGAGAATCATAGTTAGAATGCATCATTTTTTTTGCTTTTATCAAAGCATCCTATAATGCTTTGATCCTTTCCAAGGGGATGCCATTTTCATTTCAGCTCTTTTAGTTTGACAGTTGACACTTTTTGAAGATCTCTCTCTCTCTCTCTCTCTCTCTCTCTCTCTCTCTCTCTCTCTCATACACACACATGAGCCAAGTTTTTCAGTTAATTTGTTTTTTGGATGCTTTTGTTTTTCGGATAACACGTTTTAGAAGGCTACAATTAAGTTTATTAATAATATCTTGGATGTGGATGCATGAAGGAAAATATATATCGTTAGATAAATCTACTCAAAAAATCTCTCGTCCCTAATTTGATTAGTTTTTGCTTCTGCATTTTCATATTTATCTCCATCTTAATGTTAGCTATACAATAAGGAAAACATTTGTAGCTTTTCGGGCAATATTGTCAATATTGGTCTAGTAACTAGATGTCTTGTTTGTTATTATTTTTTATTATGTCAAGTCCAGGTTCTTTTTTCAGTCACTTGCGGTCTGGCTTTTTCTTGCTATTACTAGATTATTCATCATTCTTTAGTTAACCCAATTATGGCTTTGCATTGTAACCTACACCTTTATTTCAGTTTACACTTTATTAATTATTATATCACGGGGGTTAGGTCCTGCAGGTCATGGTGGGTCACCCATATGTATTGATCAGTTGGTGGTTAATATATTATGTCATTTTAATTTTTTAGGTAATCGATTATTTCTTGTATAAAAGTTGCAATAAAAGTATAGAGATAACTGATTTCAAGCCACCTACAACTACAACGTTATTCAAAATTTGTAATTTTATTATGTTACCTGGAGTAGGTACTGCGGTACAAGGTGGACTGCATACCACTGGTTGAGGAGCCAGTGACACCTCACAAACTGAAGTAGAACAATGCGAGGAGCTCTAGCCAGACAATGTGCCTTGTAACAACATATCATGTTTGATGTTTTATATCAATTAGTGTTGCATTTACTTGAATTATCATTTGCTTATTATTTTCTTGATCCCATCCCTCTAATTTGGGTCGCTCCACCACTGTTAAATGGATGTTATCTGATGAAAAATATGTGTATCCAGACTTGATTGTAAATTTTCTGCTGTCTGATACTGTTAGATTTTTTCCCACTCAACCATGCAGTTGTGTTCTTAAGTTGAGGAAGCAGGATTTTGGGCAAAATGCAGTTGTTTGGGTTTGTATTTTTGTTATAGGTTTGTTTCTTGGACATTTCTGGGTTTGGTGCATGAGAGAATAGATGGGGAAGAATAATATTGATTGTGGTTTGGAATTTATGGGTGTTGATATTTTTGAAATTATGGGTCGTGAAATCGTTAAATTGATTTATAAATTTATATACTTTGATCTTCAAATTTAAGATTATTTTGGATTTTTTGTTCTTCCGCTCATAATAGGTTGTCTTAGAGAGAAAACGAAGTGGGTTTGAGATTGGGCAAAATTTTGAAGATGAACGAATTGAGGTTTTTAGTTTGAGATTTTTGAGCTTAATGTTACAAGGGAAGATGAAGAATAATTCCGAGTATTTTGGATTTTGAAATTTTTAGCGAGAAGATGAAGATGGGGAAGAAGAGAAAAAAGAAAATAAAATTAGGTTTGTAAATTTGTAATTTATTAAAGTAATTGAATCCTAAATTTGATCCTATTTCTTGTGCGACTGTGAAGACTGATTGTGTGAAAGTGTAAATTGCAGAAAATTTATTGCAAAAAATCCAGATCATCACTCTCTTAAATTTCATAATAAATAAAATATTTAATTTAATGATTCAAAATTGGTGGACATGTTCCCAAAATTTAGAAGTATAACATATCCAAAATTGACCTCCCAACGGACTATCAAAATAATAGAATACAAAATTTCAGGTTTCACTTTTTAACCTGGAGTTCCTTTTCTTCGCATAAATTCCATTGTAGTGAACATTTAAATAAATGATATTATAGTTAGATACAACTGGATAATAGAACTATCAGTTAGAAAATATCAGAAATAGAAATAATAAAAATAGGTGGGAAGGTTAGTTAGTAGTGTTGGAAGTGTTGCTAAAGTGCTGGTCTATAAAAGGAGAGAGGAGGGGATCGAATACTTGTAAGTGTCTGTTCTGAGTTTCAACCTCATTCTGTACAACTACCTCTTATCAATTCAAATCTTTCCATCATTTTCCTTTATTTTTCTCTGATCATTCTAATTTTCCTTTGAATTCCACAATTTGTACTGCTAATCATAACATTTGGTATCAGAGTTGTCGATCCTTGGCGTTAGAATTCATCAATGGCGGCAAGAACTCGTTCGAAGGAGACATTGGAGGAAGGTCTGCGAAACACGGATTCACGTGTGCGAGGCGATGAATAGTCATCATCGATTCTGACGCACGATAGATGATGTTAACGAAGGAATGAAGCGGATCTGAAATACCATGGAACTTATGATGGCGTAATTTCACCAAAATCTCAAAGGTAAAGGTCCCGCTCATGATCAACATTCGAATCTTACGGAGAAATGAATATTAATCTGGAGGAGGTGTAGAAATTAATTCAAATGCAAATCAGAGGAATTTTTATCCTCGATTCGACTTTCCATTTTTTAATGGAGTATATGTTAAAAACTGGATCATGAAATGCGAGCATTTTTTTCTGGAGGGGGAGGCAGGGCCTTGGTTTCTAGCATATTTTAAATCTAATTCTAATATGTCTTGGAAACAATTGATTGAAGATGTTGAAACCAGATTTGGAGATATTTCCTGTAACAGTGTATTGGTTGAATTCAATAGACTAACTCAGATTTCTTCAGTAAGTTAGTATCAGAAGAAATTTGAATACCTTCGAGCTTTGGTTGAGGCTGAGCATCCAGGATTGGATGAAACATATTTTGTAAAATGCTTTGTATGAGGATTAAGGGATGAAATAGGTGGTTTTTCAGCTTACTTAAGCCTCGTAAATTGACTGAAGCTATTGCAGCAGCTAGAGTCCAAGAGATGACTGTTGAAGCTATTTCCAAGAGGAATAAACCTATTTCAAAGATTCCATGAGACACAGCAAGAAGCAATTGGAGAAAGTAATCTTTGGAAGCAATAAAGTGGTCAAGCCACAATTTCAAGAAAATAACTATAATATGGGAGGGGGAAATCTAAAAGACAATATTGGTGGTCAAATTAAAAAACTCACACACAATGAAATGCAAGCTAGGAGGGAAAAAGGATTATGTTTTAATTGTGATGAGATCTACAGACAAGGTCACAGGTGCAAGTTTAAACAGATCTATATGATCATCGGAGATGATGAGTGGGAAGAAGAATGCAAGGAAGAACCAGATATTGAAGTGATCAATGACAGCGTAGAGCATCAAACAGAAATGGCTATTTCTTTGCATGCCTTAAATGGAAATACCTCAGAAACCACACTAAGAATTAAAGCAACTGTGAAAGGAAGGGAAATCATACTCCTTATTGACACTGGTAGTACTCATAATTTCTTGAACAATAAAGACAATGAGAAGTTAGACTTTGCACCTTAGAGGGGACAAGCTTTATCACAGTCGATTAATGGCGGATGGATATAGAATGTTGTGCACAGAAAGATGTAAGGAATTTGAATGGATTTCTAAAGGACATAAGTTCTGTACAGATATTATAGTATCTGAAGACCAAATTACTACAAGCTCAAGTTCGGATGAAGACTTATGCAGATCAACATAGGACTGAGAGGAAATTTGAAGTGGGAGACTCAGTTTATCTTAAACTCCAACCATACAAACAATCCGGTCCGCTCGAAGGTCCATTTTAAACGGCACCCAGAATCTATGGACCTATAAAGTGTTGGAAAAACTGGGATTAGTGGCTTATAAGCTAGACTTGCCTAGTACTGCCCAAATTCACAATGTCTTCCATGTCTCATTACTTAAAAAACAGATTGGGCTTCATGCACAAGTAACTCCTACATTACCTCCCATTCTTTGCGGATGGTAGACCAAATGTGACTCCAATTCTTTGTTTTAGATAGGAGAATGATCAAGTTCAAGAACAAACCTAAGATTGAATACCTCATACATTGGGCAAAATAAAGAAGGCGAAGATGCTTCATGGGAAGATGGCCAACAAATGACTTCTCGATTTCCAGATTTTGATTTTAGTCCTTGAGGACAAGGACAATTTTCGAAAGGTGGTAGTGTTATGATCGGTATTGAGCATTTAAATAAATGATATTACAAATTTGGATACAAATTTGGATAATAGAAAAAGTTATCGGTTAGAAAATATCAGAAATAGAAATAATAAAAATAGGTGGGAAGGTTAGTCAGTAGTGTTGGCAGTGTTGGTCTATAAAAGGAGAGAAAAGGAGAGAGGAGGGGATCGAATACTTGAAAGTGTCTATTCTGAGTTTCAACCTCATTCTGTACAACTACCTCTTATCAATTCAAATCTTTCCATCATTTTCCTTTATTTTTCTCTGATCATTCTAATTTTCCTTTGAATTCCACAATTTGTCTTGCTAATCATAACATTTGGTATCGGTAGTCCGATCCTTGGCGTTAGAATTCATCAATGGCGGCAAGAACTCGTTCGAAGGAGACATTGGAGGAAGTTCTGCGAAACACGGATTCACGTGTGCAGGAACTGATGAATAGTCATCATCAGCTGCAACGCACAGTAGATGATGTTAACGAAGGAATGAAGCAGATGCAAAGTACCATGGAACTTATGATGGCGAAATTTCACCGAAATCTCAAAGGTAAAGGTCCCGCTTTCATGATCAACATTCGAATCTTCTGGAGAAATGAATATTAATCTTTGGAGGAGGTGTAGAAATTAATTCAAATGCAAATCGGAGGAATTTTATCCTCGATTCGACTTTCCATTTTTAATGGAGTAGATGTTAAAAAGCCGGATCATGAAATGCGAGCATTTTTTCAAATTCATCCTATGAATGATATGATGAGACTAAGGAGTGTAGCTCTTCATCCGATGGAGGGCGGGGGCCTTGGTTTCTAGCATATTTTAAATCTAATTCCAATGTGTCTTGAAAACAATTGATTGAAGATGTTGAAACCAGATTTGGAGATATTTCCTGTAACAGTGTGTTGGTTGAATTCAATAGACTAACTCAGATTTCTTCAGTAAGTCAATATCAGAAGAAATTTGAATACCTTCGAGCTTTGGTTGCATCCAGGATTGGATGAAACATATTTTGTAAAATGCTTTGTAGGAGGATTAAGGGATGAAATAGGTGGATTTGTCAGTTTACTTAAGCCTCGTAAATAGGTGGATTCCATCATTTTCCTTTATTTTTCTCTGATCATTCTAATTTTCCTTTGAATTCCACAATTTGTACTGCTAATCATAACATTATCTTTTCTAAGAAAAAACACCCACATATCTAAAATATCAAATTAATATTTACCAATTAAAATCAAAATTAAAAAAGAAGATGAAG
Source organism: Panax quinquefolius (assembly GCA_020205615.1). Lineage (NCBI taxonomy): Eukaryota > Viridiplantae > Streptophyta > Magnoliopsida > Apiales > Araliaceae > Panax > Panax quinquefolius. Next base: position 148,761,613 of record CM035167.1, read on the forward strand.
AGATGTTATCAAATATCAAGTTTTTATCTTCAAATCATTCTCTTTTCACAGTTAGTCTAGAGTATTTTTTTTACTAAGCTTTAATTGTATTGTCTTGTTTATTGTAATAATAACTCTATTATTTTTGCACGATGATTAGTTGTTAGGTTAGGAATCTTTTGAATTTCAAAATGATACTTATCGAACTAATTACGTATCTTAGGTTATAATTATCCATTAATTAATTATTTTCTTTTAAGAACCTTAAAATTATACTTATTATTAAAGGAACGTCATCCTCGAAATTTGAACCACAACTGTTCTAAGAAGAAACACATACAACTTCTCGGTTCCCAAATAAGCTAAAAATGTGATTATTCCTCCAATGTCCTTTACCAATGATATGATCTTTCTTAATTAAATTATCTAATTATAATCAACAGTCGGACCTAAGATTATTTCTCAGAAAATATGTGAGCTTCCAAACTCAACAAGGGTCACTACTTTGATACTATATTTGTAACTATATTTGTAGTACTTCGAACTCGTTATAGACCTGAAGTGTTACATGTTGAAAGTCCGAAAGCCTGTAAAGCGAGTAAAATTCAATTACAAAACCAAATATACAATAAAATTATCAAAAAATCTCAATTTTTTTTTTTATAAAATGCGAAAGTATCGAGTCTAAAACAATACCAATAGAAATGCAACACCTCTAAATCAATATCCAACAAAAATCAGACTATAATATTATACCTAAACTTAAATCAATCATTTCATGTTTATTCTTGATTGGACACATAGCGTCCCTAGTTTTCGAAACTAGGTAATCTGTAATATTATAAGAGGTGAGTGATAAAGCACAACAAGTATAATTTGAAAAAATTACTTTTCAATCATAAGAAATATTTGTTTCGAAAAATATCAATAGTAAATATGTTTTCAAAACTAAAATAAACAATAACAAAACAAATTCACATTCAAAAACGATTTCAATATATAATACATTTTTTAATCCACAACCTTATCGGCTAAGGTTACAATCGTCCTGTAACACGACCCAAAACATGAGAAGTAGTTAGCATGAAGTTTATTTTTGGGTAAGTTGGTTGATTAATTTAATAGAGTCTTGACACATGGCGAGGCTACATGCGTGTCGATATTTTATTGGTCGATTAATGACAACTTACTAAAAAAAATAAATTTCATACTAGATCCCAAAACATCTATAATATCAATGATCACACCCGTTACTAAAATGCACACTTCTCAAATGTCATTTAAAAAGTGTGTGCCTTGGTAGAGTACTTATAGTAGTTATGAGACTAAGCATTACTATAGATGATATTAAAAGGTTTCACAATCTTATCAAAACTACACTTCTTTCACATTTCCAAAACATATAATCTTTATTTCATAATCAAAATTATACTATCTCAATAATAAATACTTGATCTAAAATTTAAAATAAAAGCATAACATTTTAATCAAAACAGAAGTGTTAACGTACGATAATAATTTTGAAACATAACTCATAATATTCCATTTTTTGTATAAAACATATTTAATAAAAGACAATTTTAAAATCTAAATAGTTGGAAAAACCACTTAAAATATACACTTTGAGAATATCAAATAGTTTAGATAGCCGCTTACAATATAAGTATCGTTATACAATTATCACTTTTATCTTGCAACACTCATCCCCAAATCTGTCCGAATGCCATAAAGACCCAGGCTACTGTTTCTGTCAAAACTCCCTCATTTTGAACTTATTTTCTTAATCTAAAATCTTAAACAGAAACTAGACTTCAAGGTTTCCACTTTAATTAGCCTTAAGAATCACCAAAATCGGATCAGAGTATCAATGTTTGAATACGAGTGTAAATTGCAAAAAAAAAAATGGTGCGAAAAATTCACACCAATAATCTCTTAAATTTCCTAAATAATAATATAATAAATAAAATACTTAATTTCAACAGTCCAAAATTTGTGGACATGTTTCCAAATTTTAAAACTATAACATATCCAAAATTGCAAAATTGAGAACGATTCAAAGGTTGGATCAAGTGTTATTGACCTCTCAATGGACTGTTAAAATAATAATAAAAAAAAACAGATTTTCAGATTTCACTTTCTTACTTTCAATGGAGTTCTTTTCCTTTGCATAAATTCCATTGATTTTATTTTCCAAATCTCCCAAGAAAAATCACCCACATATGCATAATATCAAATTAATATTTACCAATTAAAATCAAATTAAAGAAGAAGATGGAGAGATCTTACCAAATATTAAGTTTTCATCTTCAAATTATTTTTCACGCATCTTTCTCTATTCTCTAAACGTAGTTAGTCTAGAGTATTTTTCTTTTTATATGCTTTAATTGAGTTGTCTTGTTTATTGTAACAATAACTTTATTTATCTTTGCAGGATAATTAGTTGTTAGGATAGGAATCCTTTTGAAATTCAAAAAGATGCTTACCATACTAATTACTTATCTTAGGTTATAATTATCCGTCAAGTACTTATTTTCTTTTAAAAACCTTAAAATTATAATATTAAAAATCCGTCATATTACAGAGACGAAGTGGGTTTAGGTTCCTTAGTATGTGATTTACCCAATTCAAGTTCATATGTACCCAAATGATTCAACCTTGTGGATTGGGTTGAATCTTGTCCTTTTTCTTGGCTTCAATCTGCTAATTGTGTTTATACTAAATGTTGAATATTGGCTCCATATTTTGGTCTTTGGTACATGGTCCATGGTCAATGGTCCTCACCCATTAATGGGTCAAGAAAACATTCTACCAACTCTTTTTGAACTCAATTAATGCTACTCCCTTCCATTCGGCTATAAAAGGCAACCAAGCTTGAAGGATTAGACACACTAAAAATTGATAGAACATCTCTTAGAGAGAAAAGAGAGCAAAGCTCTAGTTTGAGTGTCAAAGAGTTAGAGAGTGAGAAACTCAGTTAGAGTATTCTGAGAGTGAGGGTGTAGAGAAAAATAAACAGTTAGTTTATTTCTCAGTTTGAGAGTTTGTAATCTCCATATTATTTTCATAGTGAATTTTTGAGATCTCTCCTCGTGATTTTTCCCAGTTGGGTTTCCACGTAAAATTCTTGTGTTATTATTTTATATCTCATACAGTAGTGTGTTTGTATTTATCTTAGTGTATTTGTGTGAGCCTGATTTCTCAACAATTGGTATCAAAGCTCTTGGTTCATGCCAACGATCCGTTTAAAGAGAAATTAGGCTGGTCACAAATACGAAGATGGCAAGCACAAGTGCGAGGTATGAAGTTGAATCATTTGAGGGTAAGTCAAATTTCAGTATTTGGCAGTGTACAATCAAAGATGTATTGACTCAACAAGGATTGACAAAGGCACTAGAAGGGAAGAAACCAACAACTATGACAGATGAAAAATGAACGGAACTTGAAGCAAAGGCCGTGGCAACAATCAGATTGAGTTTGGCGCCACAGATCAAATATCAGGTTTTGACAGAAACCTCTTCGAAGGACTTGTGGGAGAAACTTGAGAAAGTTTACAAGTCAAAGTCTCTGTCAAATCGGTTATATTTGAAGAAGGAATTGTACCGGCTTCGGATGGAAGAAGGGACAGATTTGGCCAATCATATTAATGAGTTTAATAGATTGGTGACCCAACTAACCAGTATTAATGTGAAGTTGGACGAAGAAGATAAAGACTTATTGCTTCTTGTCTCTCTACCAGATTCATACTCAACTCTCCAGAGTACACTCCTTGTAGGGAAGGAAAAACTTGCAGTTGACGATGTGATGTCAGCAGTCCTGGACCAGGATAAATTTAGGGGCACTACTTCCAGAGATCAAGAAGACAGTCTTCTTGCTTTTTCAGATGGGCGTGGCAGGGGTCCTAATCGAAAGAAGTATTCCGGCAAGGAACGAGAAAAGTCTCAGGCGAGACCAGACTAGAAGGATAAATCTCAGGTTGAGTGTTATCATTGCCACGAGAAGGGCCACTACAAAAATCAGTGTCCATTGTTGAAGAAGGATAACAAGAAGAAAGGAAAGCAGTTTGAAAAATCTGCTAATGTTCTTTGACAAGATGTGTGTGCGCGACTGACGGAGGCATACGAATGTAAAAATGAAGCTTCATAAGGTGATCTCTTATCTGTTAGAGACAGTGGCAGCCTTACAGTGACGCCCCCAAAATAGGTATACACAACACCCATTCTGAGTCGCCAAATACATACATGAGTACAAAATGAAACTACAACTTCAATAATACAAATGTCGTGTGAAATACGACAATATATCTTGTGAGTTTAAATATAATATTGTCTTCTGACAATATATCACGCAAATAAATCCCCATCATAATTATTGATACATTATTTTACAAAAATGGTGAGGACTACTAAACAATCCTTTCTAAAACCTTCATTCCATACCCCAGACTAAGTACTCGCTACATTCTCGCCTCCCGAGAAGAAAAATGGAACAACAAGGAAAAGGGTGAGCTCAACTAGCCCGATAAAGAATACTATGACTAAGATAATATACAACAAATTATCTTTAGTCTCCAACAGGAAAAAATCGATAGAATACAATAGACAACAAGTTTCGGATCAATATTATTATGAAATAATAATTCATAGAAGAGTTACGTAGAGAATGAAATCTACTATAATCTATGAATTTAACGATCCATCATCAATATTTTATCCTGTAACATCAATCAATATTCATCTCAAATCAAATATTCATCTTTGCACTACTGAACCAAAGATATTCATCAATCGGTCATGTTCATCTCAACACTGTTCATCTTTTGCACTAAAGGCCAAAGATATTCATCAATCGGTCGTGTTCATTTAAACACTTGTTCATCTTTTACACTACTGAGCCAAAGATATTCTTCAAAATCATTCATCTTTGCACTACGGGCCAAAGATATTCAATAATATCATCATTTAAGGCGAGGATGATGAAAAATATTTTTAAAGAACGAATCCGGTGAAACAAAATGACAAGGATTAAGGATTAAGGATTAAGTACTTTGTTTTATCCATGTCCAACAAATACCTCAAAAATAATCATAGTGGTGTAAAATTCAAGAATGATCAAAACATGGATACAATCATCAAGCTAGTATCCGAATAGATATTTTGGACAAAAGAAGAAATTTTATTTTTGATGAATAGTGCAGTATACATGAATAGTGCTGAGTATCGTGAATAAGTAACTCAGACACCAAAAGATAGAAATTCCACAAAAAAACATTTTCACGCTTCATGAATAGTATTACGTGAATAGTAACTCGTGAATAATAACTCATGAATAGTAACTCGTGAATAGTAACTCATGAATAAGTAACCCCGGAGCATGAAAAAGTTCCAAATTTGATAAAAGTTCCAACCAATATTTCAAAGATATAATGATATTGAAGAAATAATATCATTTGAGAAGAAAATAACATCCCTTACCTTAAAGAATCGATTACTTGGAAGGAAAGGTCGGAGTGATCTTTGAATGAAACTTGTCTTGAATAAAGAACTCTCAAAGTATCTAAATACTCACAAAATACGCTCAATAATATAGAGAGAAAGTGAGAAAGCTTATGTTTACGGTGTGATTTTCAATTCTAACTTAGTCCTCTATTTATAGGAAAATGTTAGCCACAGAAAGCGAACTTGACTTTACTGATGGCTTTACTTGCTACTATTGCCACCCACCACATTTGAAATAAAATTCAGCACATTTCTTCACCAACCAAAAGTGGGGCCCACCAATTCTAAAATTTTCCACCAAAATCATTTATAACCTAATTTACTCAATCAGTCACCTCTTAAAATTCATAATAAATTATACGCTCATTTTAACGGTTTAAAATTTGTGGACATATACTCAACTTATATATGTATAACATATCCAAAAATTACAACGATCCAACTGGTCGGATTAAATATTATAACTCACACAATAAAGTTTGTAATAACACCAATTTGATCTTTTAATACCTCGAATCCGGCAAAATACAAATAAAACATCTCGGCAAGATTAATTCCTTCATTAATAACCACATAAATAAATCCATCATTTATATTCATATAAAATAAATATTTCCTTATCATATGAATCAATAATTAATTATTCACAAATAATATTACGAAATCACATTTATAATAACCAACATTTCCGGGAAAGAGGGGCTTTCCAATAAGGATCTCTCCTTCTTGGCGCCTGATTAGGTGACCAAACCTCTCCTTAGACGAACTTTCTAGACATTGCCAATAATGTTATCTAATAATATTATTCAAATAATATGAATTATTGATGCGATAATGGGAAATCTTGTGCGTTGACAATTATTGAAACAATAATAATATAAAATATCAACGCAACAATTATTGAATCAATAAAATAAAATATTGAACAATAACTACATGAAAATTATTGAGTAGTGCCTTCTTACGTAAGGATCAATAATTCAACAATCATCTTGCAATCCGGTAATGCTTCTTTATGCAACCACGCGTATTCTTGTTTTTAACCATCGAATATTCAACGATCTTAATTGATAACAACTACTGCCGTTATTTATAACCACCCAAACTTTGTCGTTTTCCTCATCCAATCGCTTTCAAGTTATGGGGCCCACACATGGTCGCTGGCAGTTGCATTTAATATTCCCACAAAGATTTGAATATTCCACGACCAAACGAATATTCCCAAGCAAAAATGAATATTTTATAACCACTTGCTTATTTTGAAATATTTGCGTATTTAACCCTTAACTATCCACATTAATCAAATCAACCCTTACTATTTCAAAATAATAAATAAAGAAAATTCCTTTTTATTTAAAAAAAATTTCGGGGTCTTACACTTACAGATTGGTACATGGATTCCGGTTGTTCTTTTCATATGTCCCCTCATAGGGATTGGTTTAATACTTTTACATCCTGCAATGGTGGTACAGTTTTATTGGGTAACAATGTAGTCTGCAAAGTTACTGGGATAGGCACCATCAAAATTAAAATGTTTGACAGGGTTGTCAGAACATTGGGTAATGTAAGGTATATTCCAGAATTGAAGAAGAGCTTGCTATCGGTTGGAGTACTTGACTCTATAGGTTGCAGTATCTCAGTTAGAGATGGTGTCATGAAAATTACCAAGGTTTCATGGTAATTATGAAGGGCGGAAGAAGGGCACCTCTACAAGTTGATAGGGGACACGATTCTTTGGTGGGCGACAAATTACATCTTGGGATAATTCCAATAATGATAAAGCCGCAGAATTATGGTACATGCGACTTGGTCATTTGAGTGAAGGTGGAATAAAAGAACTTCACAAAAGGCAGTTGCTAAAAGGTGTCAAAACATGCAGTTTGGAATTTTGCAAGTTTTGCGTGTACGTCAAACAACGGAGGGTCCGCTTCAAGGCAGGAGCACATACCAGTAAGAATGTACTTGATTATGTACATTCGGATGTGTGAGGCTCGATCAAGCATACGTCTATGGGTGGAGCCCATTATTTTGTAAGCTTCATAGATGACTACTCCAGAAAGGTGTGGGTGTATTTTATGAAGCAGAAATCCAAGGTTTTCAGAATCTTCAAGCAGTGGAAAGCTAAAATAGAAAACCAGACCGAAAAGAAGTTGAAGTATTTCAGATCGAGATAATGACCACGAGAATCTGAGGACAGTCATTCCTACGATTCTGTCGGATGAAGGTATCACCGAGCACTTCTCGATTAAAAGAACTCCAGAGCAAAATGGGGTTGCCGAGAGGATGAACAGAACTCTATTGGAACGTGCCAGATGTATGAGGTTGAATGCAGGATTGCCCAAGAGTTTCTGGGCTGAGGCAATCAACACATCGTGTTATCTAATAAATCGATCTCCTTCAGCTAAAATTGATTACAAAATCCCCGAAGAGGTATGGAGTGGGAAACCAGTTGATTTCTCTGTGATAAAAATCTTTGGTTGTCCAGTTTATGCTCATCTGCCATTCGATGAGCGACAGTCCAAGCTTGATCCAAGGTCAAGAGAGTGTATTTTCCTTGGATATGAAGATGGAATAAAGGGATACAGGTTATGGGATTCAGTATCCAAGAAGAAGGTTGTCAGTAGAGATGTGGTGTTTAATGAGAAACAAATGCTGAACAAGTCCGAGAATGAAGAATCTGCAGCAGGTGAGTTGCAGAAACACCCAGTTGAGGTGGAGCTTCCTGAAGAGATTGAAGATGATCATCCTTTAGATCCCCAAGAGAGGTCCTATAATCTTGTTAGTGATCGGGAAAGGCGAGTCAGTAAACCAGTGCAGAGATATGGGTTTGAAGACATGGTTGCCTTTGCCTTGATTACTGGTAGTGGAGATCCAACTAGCTATCAGGATGTTATTCAGTCCGAGGATAATGATAAATGGGTGATAGCGATGGCAGAAGAGATGGAGTCTTTACAGAAGAACCAGACTTGGGAGTTAGTTCAACTTCCAAAAGGATCGAAAGCTATAGGATGCAAGTGGGTGTTCAAGAAAAAGGAAGCTCAGTCTGATAAAGAAGGTGAAAGATTCAAGGCCAGGCTAGTGGCAAAGGGATTTTCTCAAAGAGAGGGAATCGACTACAATGAGATCTTCTCACCAGTTGTGAAACACGCGTCAATTCGGTTGATCTTATCTATTGTAGCATCACAGGATATGGAGTTAGAACAACTTGATGTAAAAAAAGATTTTCTCCATGGTGATTTAAAAGAAAAGATCTACATGAAGCAGCTTGAGGGGTTTATTGAACCAGGAAAAGAGGGCTTAGTTTGCAGTTTGAAGAAGTCTCTCTATGGTTTCAAGCAGTCCCCAAGACAGTGGTACATGAAGTTTGACAACTTCATGGTGGCTCATGGTTACTCTCGTTCGGAGTATGATCCATGTGTGTATTTCTGATCTCTTGATGGATCTCTAGTATTGTTGACATTATATGTCGATGACATGTTGATAGCAGCAAAGAAGAAGTCAGATATTCTTCAACTGAAGAATTTGTTAAAGTAGTGAATTTGACATGAAGGATCTTGGGTCAGCCAAGAAATTCCTAGGTATGGAAATTCACATGGATCGTCAGGCAGGAAAGTTGTGGCTAACTCAGAAAGGATATGTGTAGAAGGTCTTGGAGAGGTTTAACATGAACAATGCTAAACCAGTTAGCACTCCGTTGGCAGCACATTTTAGGTTATCTTCACAGTTAAGCCCACAGACAGAGGATGAGGTGGAGTATATGTCCAAAGTACCGTATGCAAATGCGGTGGGTTGTTTAATGTACGCCAAGGTATGTACAAAGCCAGATATCTCACATGCAGTCAGTGTGGTTAGCAAGTATATGGCAAATCCAGAAAAAGAGCATTGGAATCTTTGTAAAATGGATTTTCAGTTATCTAACAGGTGACAACCAATTACGGTCTTATGTTTGATCGTGATACTGCATGAAGTGAGGTTCTGAGGTTCGTTGATTCGGATTATCTTTGGAGACCTAGATGCAAGGAGATCTCTGACGAGGGTTTGTATACACCTTTTGTGGAGGATTTATATGTTGGAGGTCGATGTTGGAGATCTCTGGTAGCATTATCAACAACAGAGGTCAATATATGTCATTGACAGAGGCAAGCAAGGAGGCTTTGTGTGGCGCCCCCAAAATTAGGTATACATCACCCATCTTGGGTCTCCACTTACATAGTGCGAATTTAAATACAACTTATTAACATAAGCATAGTGGTATACAATACGACATAAAGCGTGAGTTTAAATACAAATATCGTCTACTAGATATTATACAAACTCAAAAAAAAGTCCTCATTACAATTATTATCACACTATTTCACGAGAATAGTGAGGACTACTAATGCTATCTTCGGGACCATCACTGTTTCCCAGACTCGTCCATTTATATTCTCATTTCAAGAAGAATAAAGGAAAGAAAGGGTGAGCTCAACTAGCCCAAGAAGAAATATTATGACTAAGATAATGCAAAATAAATTATCAATAGTCTTCAACAATGTTAAACGATAAAATACAATAGACAACCGGTTTAAGCTGCAAATGAATAAGCAATCCATTAAAAGAGTCAAGTAGAAAATAAAGTCTACTATCTTTTAGGTTTTAAAAGGTTTTTCATCATCATTATAGCCGAGACTCGACTTTAATAAATATTCCACATCATCGAATCACCCCGCACTACGACCAAGGATATTCTTTAGTATCACGACCACAATTATTCATGCACTACGGGCGAGAATATTTGTGTATTCATTAATAATTCATGATCATGCCAACAATCATCCACCAATACACTACTGACCATTTGAGGATTTTTATCACATCATTTGTAACATTATGGTCATGATTACACCGAATAGTCTCTCGGTCATAATCATACCAAGTCCATCTATGCACTACGAGGCCATGATGACTTTCAACATAATATAAACATGAGGATGATGACAATGATATAAGAATTCAATAAAACAAGTTCAAGAATTATTTTATCCGGGAATTATTAACGTCCAAATTATCAACATGATCTTTGTTTTGTAGAGTAAAATTCAAGAATGATCGAAGAATATTTCCATAAAAAGATCTTTGGATGCAACGCAAATATCAAGGATATTCCACTAATTTCATGGAGTATAGAAGTCAAAGTTTTAACCAATTTGGGTATAATAAAGAATAGAATAACAAAAGAAATCACCATGCATGCGATAGATCGCATGTGCAAAGTTATTCCAATGAAATAATAGATAATGGAACCGGTCCGCGTAAGAAAAGCCACGCAGACGGGATGTTCCAATGAGAATAATAAAGAATGGAACCAGTCCCACAGTAAAACACGCATGTGGATGTTCCAACGAGAATAATAATAAAGACGGAACCCGGTCCTGTGTAAAACACATGACGTGATGTTCCAATGAAATAATAGAAGAATGTCACCAAGTATAGGGTAAACCACGATACAAAAGTTATTCCAATGTAATAATAAGCAATGGAATAACAACAGTTCTCTTCATGAATAAGAAAGAATAACACCCCTTACATTTGGTAGGAGATTGAATCTTTATGAAAGATGTAGTAACAAAATACTCTTCTTCTTTCTCTCTTATTCTCTCTATACTTTCTCTCTCTATAGCTTGAATGAATTAGTGAAAAATAATGAAGCCCTAGACCTCTATTTATAGAAGATTTCTAGCTTAGCACCGCCGTGTGAAAAGGCAAGTGGCTTGACGTTTAATGATGTGAAAAGAAAAGTGGTTTGGCCTTTGTAATGTGAAAAGCGACAAGTGGTTCGACGTCTGTAAAGGTAATTACTATTAACGAAGGTAAATACTATTGACGAAGGTAAATACTATTCACAAGGGTAATTCTATTGACGAAGGTAATTACTATCGACGAAGGTAAATACTATTCACAAGGGTAATTACTATTGACGAAGGTAATTACTTATTGACGAAAGGTAAATACTATTGACGAAGGTAAATACTATTCACAAGGGTAATTACTATTGACGAAGGTAATTACTATTGACGAAAGGTAAATACTATCGATGAAGAGACTCTTAGATGATGACATATAGCCCCCCATAAAATAATCAACTTACCACAAATCATTTTATTTTTCATCAACACATATTTAATCTTTCAACAATTATTAATCATTTATAACTTGTCGTCTCAATTATTGATTTAATACTATAACATATTATCGAGATGATATTGTGACAATAATTGAATCAATAATATAAGAGATATGATCGTGAATTATCGTAGTAATAATTGAGCATAGGTGAGTGACTTCTCACGTAAGCATCAATAATCAATCTGAGTGTCTTACGCAACCAAGCCAGACATCGTACTTTTACCAACGGGTAGTTCAACAGTTTTAACGGTAACACCTCCGCCAGTTATTTTTATAAAATATTTTTTGTCGTTTTCTCAATCCGACAATAATTACATTAATGTGGTCCACCAATGATTGAGTAGTTATCTAATATTCCCTAACAAAAGAATATTCCCGACCAAACGAATATTTTATAACAACTTGCATACTTTGCAAAATTTATAAATATTACCCAAAACTATAACATTATATCAAATTTATTCCATAATATTCAAAAATAATATTTATAGAAAAATTCATCTTTATTTATAAAAGCTGGGGTCTTACACTTTGTGGCTTAAGGGACTAGTTGAAGAACTAGGTTTCAAGCAAGGCAGTTGTGACGCCCCCAAAATAGGTATACATCACCCATTCTGAGTTGTCAATACATGGTACAGAAACAACTACAACTTTATTATTACAACAAGAAAAATCAGTGAGTTTAAATATAAATATTATCTTCTGCATAATATTTATACTCACATAAATCCTCATCATATTTATTGATACATTATTTTACAAAAATGGTGAGGACTACTAAACAATCCTTTTCTAAAACCTTCATTCCATACCCCGACTGCACTCGCTATATTCTCGCCTCCCGAGAAGAATGGAACAAAAGGAAAAGGGTGAGCTCAACTAGCTCAAGAAAGAATATTATGACTAAGATAATATACAACAAATTATCGTTAGTCTTCAACAGGAAAAATTTAATAGAATACAATAGACAACAAATTTCGGATCAATATTCGCAGCTGAAATAATAATTCATAGAAGAGTTACGTGAGAATGAAATCTACTATAATCTATGAATTTAACAAATCCATCATCAATATTTTATCCTCAGAACATCAATCAATATTCATCTCAAATCAAACATTCATCTTTGCACTACAGTGCCAAAGATATTCATCACTCATTATGTTCATCTCAACACTGCTCATCTTTGCACTACAGCCAAAGATATTCATCACCGGGTCATGTTCATTTAAACACTGCTCATCTTTGCACTACACAGCCAAAGATATTCTTCAGAATCATTCATCTTGCTACACAGCCAAAAGATATTCAATAATATCATCATTTAAGACCGAGGATGATGAAAAATATTTTTAAAGAACGAATCCAAAGGAAACAAAATGACAAGGATTAAGGATTAATGATTTGTACTTTGTTTTATCCATGTCCAACAATACCTCAAAAATAATCATAGTGGTGTAAAATTCAAGAATGATCAAAACATGGATACAATCAAAGCTAGTATCCGTATAGATATTTTAGACGAAAAGAAAAAATTTTATTTTTCAATGAATAGTGCCGATTCGTGAATAGTGTCAGATATCGTGAATAAGGCCGATACGTGAATAAGAATCTCACACCAAAAGATAGAAACTCCACAAAAAAAAACATCTTCACGCTTCATCATTAATAGTACTCGTGAATAAGAACTCGTGAATAAGAACTCATGAATAGTAACTCGTGAATAAGAACTCATGAATAGTAACCCCATATGAAAAAGTTCCAAATTTGATAAAAAGTTCCAACCAATATTTCAAAGATAATGATATCAAGAATTAATATCATTTGAGAAGAAAATAACATCCCTTACCTCAAAGAATCAAGATTTCTAAGGAAAGGTCTCAAGTGATGTTTGAATGAAACTTGTACCTAATAAAGAACTCTCAAAGTATCTAAATACTCAAAAAAATACGCTCAATAATATAGAGAGAAAGAGAGAAAACTTTATTTCGTGTGATTTTCAATTCTAACTTAGCCCTCTATTTATAGGAAAATGTTAGCCCGCCAAAGGCATTTCTGACTTCCACTACCGATGGCTTTACCTGCTACTATTGCCACCCACCACATTTGAAATAAAATTCAGCACATTTCTTCACCAACCACAAGTGGGGCCCACTCAATTCTAGAATTTTCCACCAAAATCAATTATAACCCTAATTTCCGAATCGACACCTTTTAAAATTCATAACAAATCATTCGTGCATTTTTAATTCGTTCAAAATTTGTGGACATATACTCAACTTATGTATGTATAACATACCCAAAAATTACCATTATCCAACTATTTGGATTAAAAATTATAATCCCATGCAATATATCTCAAAACCCCGATTTAATTTTTAATACCTCCAATCTGTAAAATACTTGATAAAACACCTCAACAATAATTTCTTCATTTATAACCACATAAATAAATCCATCATTTATATCCACATAAAATAAATATTTCTTTATCATATGAATCAATAATTAATTATTCACAAATAATATTACGTAATCACAATTATGACAACCAGTGCCGCTCCTGTGAAAGAGGGGCTTTCCGATAAGGATTTCTCCTCATCGGGCGCCGCAATTAGGTGACCAAACCTCTCCTTGACGTAACTTTCTAGACATCGCCAATAATGCTATCTAATAATATTATTTAAATAATATGAATTATTGATTTGATAATGGAGATAATGTGCAAAGTGACAATTATCGAACAACAATAATATAAAATATCAACGCAAAGAATTATCAATCAATAAAATAAAATATTGAACAAGAATTCACGTGAAAATTATCGAGTAGTGCCTTCTTACGTAAGGATCAATAATTCAACAATACTGCAATACCGCAGCTATCGCAAACCACGCCAGACATCGTATTTTAACCACCGGTATTCCAATGATGCCTTTAATTCAGAATAACTACGCCAAGTTATTTTTAACCAACTTATATTTGTCGCTTTTCTTCATCCAATCGCTTTCCACATGGGGCCCACACATGGTCATACTGTCGCATTTAATATTCCCCGACAAGATTTAATATTCCACTTCACCAAACGAATATTCCCCGACAAAATGAATATTTTATAACCACTTGCTTATTTTGAAATATTTGCATATTTAACCCTTAACTATCCACATTAATCAAATCAACCCTTATTATTTCAAAATAATAAATAAAGGAAATTCCTTTTATTTAAAAAATTTGGTCTTACAACCTCCTCTCTTGAAAAATTTCGTCCTCGAAATTGACGTGACGACTCGGTGTTTCAAAAGGTGAGGATACCTCGCTTTCATTTCCGCTTTCCAATTCCTGTGTCATTTCCTCTATAAAGCATGATTCCTCCACAAAACTTTAACTTGTGGTATGACCTTTCTTGCGTGTAGACATGCTCCTTCCTATCCAAGATCTTGATAGTACCTCCTCATACGTTAAGTCTTCTACTATCTCGTCCTGCTCTAACTCAATAACGTGGTTCGGTCTTTCACATATTTACGAAGTACGATATGTGAAACACATTATGAACACGAGACATACTGAGGTAACGCAAGTCTATAGCTACATTTCCTACTCGGTCAAGAATTTGAAATGGACCAATAAATCGTGGATCGAGCTTTCCTCTCTTCCCAAATCTTGTAACTCCCTTCCATGGAGCAACTCGCAACAATACATGATCCCCTACATTAAATTCCACGCCCTTTCGATGAAGATCCGCATAACTCTTTTGTCGATCTTGAGCCGCTTTGTATACGTTGTCGAATTATTTGGATCTTTTCGGTGAGTCATACGTATTAACTCTCGTCCCAACAATGTTGCTTCACCCACCTCATCCCAACATATCGAGAACGACATTTTCGCCCATATAATGCTTCAATGGAGCCACACCTATACTTGCCGATAACTCGTTGTTGTAGGAGAATTCCACCAATGGTAAATACTTATCCCAACCGCCTTGAAGTCTAGGACACGTAGTCTTAATAAATCTTCAAGAGTTTGAATAGTCCTCTCGATTGTCCGTCTGCTTTGGGGATGGTATGCCAACTAAATCGCAAACTGCGCTCCATAGCTTTTTGCAAGCTAACCCAAAATCTTGAAGTGAATCTTGGGTCACGATCCAAACTATGGATACAGTATGCCATGCAACCTCACAATCTCATTTACGCATATACTAGCAAGACGCTCAAGTGAATAAGTCTCCCATATCGGCAAGAAATGAGCAGACTTGGTTAATCTATCAACAATAACCCAAATAGCATTGATGCCTTGAGAAACCGTAGGAAGACCCGTAACGAAATCCATGGTAATGTGTTCCCACTTCCATTCCGGAATCTCAAGTGGTTGCAACGGACCCTTAGGTACTAGATGCTCCGCCTTTACACGCTGGCAAGTTAAACACATCGAGATAAACTTTGCAATCTCTCTCTTCATATTATTCCACCAAAATGTATGTCAAGATCACGATACATTTTAGTACTTCCAGATGGATTGCAAATGGTGTATTGTGTGCTTCCATCATAATCTTGTACTTCAAATCGAGTCGTTAGAACACAAAGTCTAGAGTGGACTCAAGTATTCCTTCTTCATCAATTCTCGCCCTAATAGCTCCTTCTTGTACTTTCTTCTTCATACGATCGTTCCTGCCTGGTGGCTTGAGCAACCTTAACTTTTTCTATTAAAGTTGGCTCTACGCGATACTTGACATCATCGCACTCGCTCTCGCATATGATCTTCTACTCAATGCGTCGCCTACCACGCTCGCTTTACCGTGATGGTATCAATAGTGTGGTCGTAGTCTTTCAATAGCTCGAGCCAACGTCACCGCCGCATGTTGAGTTCTTTTTTGAGTGAAGAAATATTTAAGGCTTTTATGGTCCGAATATATCTCCACTTTCTCCCCATATAGATAGTGCCTCCATATCTTTAAGCGCTGAAACGATCACGCTAACTCTAGATCATGAGTAGGATAATTCCTCTCATACTTTTAAGTTGTCGCGAGGCATAGGCTATGACTTTCCCACGCTGCATGAGAACACATCCTAACCCTTTGCTCAAGCATCAGAGATAACAAATCCATCCGAACCAGATGGTATTGTTAGAACAAAAGCCAAATAAGTCTCCTCTTAAGCTCTTGGAAACTTTTCTCGCATTCTTCGCCTCCAAACGAATTTCAGTATCCTTCCGAAAGTTAGCCGAAGTTAATGGAGTAGCGATTCGAGAAAACCCTTCCACGAATCTCCGATAATAACCAAATTAAGCCCAAAAGCTACGTGATTTCACCACCGACTTTGCTTGCTTCTAACTTTGTATTGCTTCAATCTTCACGGATCAACAGATACTCCATGTTTTGACACCACATGCCCAAGAAATGCTACTTCTCAAGCCGTAACTCGCATTTCTTCAATTTGGCATATAGTTGGTTTTCACGAAGCCTTTGGAGTACCAAATTTCAAATGGTGCTCATGATCTTCACGACTTTTGGAATATATAAGGATGTCATCAATAAAGACAACAACGAACCGATCCAAATATTCCTCAATACTCTGGGTTCATCATATCCATGAAAGCCGCAGGAGCATTAGTTAGTCCGAAAGACATGACTAAGAATTCATAATGCCCATACCGAAGTTCTCAAGGCGCCTTTGAATATCCTCGCCTAATTTTCACCGATGATATCCGTAATCGAAGATCGATTTTTGAAAAGAATTGTGCCCTTGCAATCGGTCAAACAAGTCATCAATACGAGGTAGAGGATACCTATTCTTGATGGTGACATGGTTCAATTCCCGATAGTCAATACAAAGTCGCATACTCCCGCCTTTCTTTTTTTACAAATAAAACAGAGCACCCCAAGGAGATGTACTAGGGACGAATGAAACCGATGTCCAACAATTCCTCGTAGTTGACCTTTAACTCCCGAAGTTCAATAGAGCCATTCGATATGGGGTTTTAGAAATGGGCTTTGTACGTGTTCAAGATCAATAAAGAATTCAACTTCACGCTCGGGGTAGACCGGAAGTTCTTCTGAAATACGTCCAGAAAGTCAATAACAACAGAATATTATTCAAATTCGACGTGTCTTTATTCAAATCCATAACATGGGCTAAGAAAGCTTGACATCCGCTTTTTCAATAAACGAATAGCTTTATGATTAGATATGATAGTGATTGATTTTAATGGTTTAGTTGCTTGAATTGCATAACAAAGTGGTTAGAAATATGAAAACTAACAACCTTACGAAAACAATCAATTTTGGCATGATGAGTAGTTAACCAATCAATCCCTAAAATCACATCAAAAGCAAGTATCTTTAAAGAGATAAGGTCAATGTAAGGTGATGGTGCCAACTTGAATCAAACAAGATTTATAAACAAAGGATGTGATGAAAGTTTCTCCTAACGGAGTTTCCACAGATAGTCAAAGTCTAATTTCTCCTGAGTCAAGTTTAAACGCTGAGCACATGCAGAGAGATAAATGAATGGGTAGCACCGGTATCAAGTAAGGTATAAACTTCGCAAGAATTTATAAATAGCTTACCCGTGATCACCTCGCTTGGGTTCTCGATTATGACCAACCACAACAAACGCCTTCCCTAATCGCTGACTTTTTGACTTTTCTCGGGACGATTTTTGAGTCACCGTCCCTCATTGAACTAGGTTTCGCTACTGCATAATCTCGAAGCGATATGTCCTTCCTTTCCACAACTATAGCATACCTTGAATCTGTTGTGGGCGCTTTGACCGATATGTCCTCTTTTCCGCATTTTGTAGAAGATACGACCGGTGGTCGCTTCTCCCCCTTAGAACCAGCTTCTTTCAAGACCGCTGCCTTCACATAGTCGCTGTTAAATCTCCTCTTTTTAAAATCTCCTCCCGACTCGCTTCTTCTTCCGCTTTTCACGACCATGATTACCACCAGTAGTGGTTACCATTTCGTCCGTCTCGCTTTCTCTCTCCGCAGTTATCATTATTCTCGCTGATCGCCATCTCCGTACGATCCTCGTTATGGTCCTCAATTGACCGTATCTAGTATCTCGCCTAATAATTGAGCCCTGCTTACAACATCTCAATAAAGAGAAAGTTTATGAGAAATGAGATACCGACGATGCCGGGTTTCAAACCTCTAAGAAACATCCGCGCATATACGCTCCTCATTCTCCACCAAATGAGGTGCAAACCTCGATAACTCGCAAACTTTGCCTCGCATCGAGACACCGCCATGTTGTTTTGCTCTAACTCGATGAACTCCACTTCCTTCATATGACGAACACTTTCGTGAAAGTATTTGTCATTAAATAGTCTCTCAAACGCCTCCCAAGACATGCCGAAAAGCGGCCGATGGGTACGCTTCATGATTCTCACCAAAGAGTTTGCCTCGCCACTTTACATAAAGGTGGCGAATGGAACCTTCGTTCTTCTCGCATCCCCAAGACATCGAATATCTTGGTAATTTGTTTGACCCATGTTTCCGCCATGATCGGATCCGCTTTCCTTAAATTCGTGGTCCCAACTCTTCAATCGCTTGGGTCAGACAACCCGTGAATTGCTATCATTTCTCCTCAGATTTTGAACACGAGTCTCCTCGTCCGATTTTGCATGAATCGCAAAAAGCTTCTAAACATCCCCTCGCTCATCATCTCGCTTCACGGTGGTGTTGTTCACAGAGGAACATTGCCACTGCTGCACGCTCTCCTCGCTGGTAAGCACAGCATCTCCACTATTCTCATTTACTCCATCATTAATATTCTCACGACATTCTCAAATACCGCCATAAAACAAGGGTTAATTAAGGAAATCAATATATCACATAATATCCCTATATAATCGACCAACTAACAAATAAGCTTAGACGCCCCCAAAATAGGTATACATCACCCATTCCGAGTTGTCAATACATGGTACGTAAACAACTACAACTTTATTATTACAACAAGAAATCTGAGAGTTTAAATACAAATATTATCTTCTGATAATATTTATACTCAAATAAATCCTCATCACATTTATCGATACATTATTTTACAAAAATGGTGAGGACTACTAAACAATCCTTTCTAAAACCTTCATTCCATACCCCCGACTGCGCACTCGCTATATTCTCGCCTCCCGAGAAGAATGGAACAAAAGGAAAAGGGTGAGCTCAACTAGCTCAAGAAGAATATTACGACTAAGATAATATACAACAAATTATCGTTAGTCTTCAACAGGAAAAATTTAATAGAATACAATAGACAACAAGTTTCGCATCAATATTCGCAATGAAATAATAATTCATAGAAGAGTTACGTAGAGAATGAAATCTACTATAATCTATGAATTTAATAAATTCATCATCAATATTTTATCCCCAGAACATCAATCAATATTCATCTCAAATCAAATATTCATCTTTGCACTACAGCCAAAGATATTCATCACTTCATCATGTTCATCTCAACACTGCTCATCTTTGCACTACAGCCAAAAGATATTCATCACCGGTCATGTTCATTTAAACACTGCTCATCTTTGCACTACAGCCCAAAGATATTCTTCAGAATCATTCATCTTTTCGCACTTCACAAAGCCAAAGATATTCAATAATATCATCATTTAAGACCGAGGATGATGAAAATATTTTTAAAGAACGAATCCAAAGGAAACAAAATGACAAGGATTAAGGATTAAGGATTCGTACTTTGTTTTATCCATGTCCAACAATACCTCAAAAATAATCATAGTGGTGTAAAATTCAAGAATGATCAAAACATGGATACAATCAAAGCTAGTATCCGTAATAGATATTTTGGACTAAAAGAAGAAATTTTATTTTTCGATGAATAGTGCCAGATATGTGAATAAGGTCAGATACGTGAATAAAGGCCGATACGTGAATAGTAACTCTACACCAAAAGATAGAAATTCCACAAAAAAACATTTTCACGCTTCATTAATAGTAGATCTGAATAAGAATCGTGAATAAGAAACTCATGAATAGTAACTCGTGAATAAGAACTCATGAATAAGAAACTCATGAATAGTAACTCATGAATAGTAACCCCGATATGAAAAAGTTCCAAATTTGATAAAAAGTTCCAACCAATATTTCAAAGATAATGATATCAAGAAATAATATCATTACGAAAAAAAATAATATCCCTTACCTCAAAGAATCAAGATTTCTAAGGAAAGGCTCAAGTGATGTCGAATGAAACTTGTACTAAATAAAGAACTCTCAAAGTATCTAAATACTCACAAAATACGCCAAATAATATAGAGAGAGAAAGAGAGAAAACTTTGTTTCGTGTGATTTTCAATTCTAACTTAGCCTCTATTTATAGAAAATGTTAGCCCGCCAAGGCATTTGACCTGCACACCGATGGCTTTTACCTCGCTACTATTGCCACCCACCACATTTGAAATAAAATTCAGCACATTTCTTCACCAACCACAAGTGGGGCCCACTCAATTCTAGAATTTTCCACCAAAATCAATTATAACCCTAATTTCCTAATCGTATACACCTTTTAAAATTCATAACAAATCATTCGTGCATTTTTAATTCGCTCAAAATTTGTGGACATATACTCAAC
This sequence comes from Panax quinquefolius, assembly GCA_020205615.1. Classification (NCBI taxonomy): domain Eukaryota; kingdom Viridiplantae; phylum Streptophyta; class Magnoliopsida; order Apiales; family Araliaceae; genus Panax; species Panax quinquefolius. The sequence continues at coordinate 148,782,850 of CM035167.1, forward strand.
TTATGTATGTATAACATACCCAAAAATTACTATTAATCCAACTATTTGATTAAAAATTATAACCCCGCAATATATCTCAAAACCCCCGATTTAATTTTTAATACCTCCAACTGCAAAATACCGATAAAACACCTCAACAATAATTTCTTCATTTATAACCACATAAATAAATCCATCATTTATATCCACATAAAATAAATATTTCTTTATCATATGAATCAATAATTAATTATTCACAAATAATATTACGTAATCACAATTATGACAACCAGCCGCTCCTGTGAAAGAGGGGCTTCCGATAAGGATTTCTCCTCATCATGCCAATTAGGTGACCAAACCTCTCCTCGATGTAACTTTCTAGACATTGCCAATAATGCTATCTAATAATATTATTCAAATAATATGAATTATTGATCCGATAATGGAGATAATGTGCAAAGGACAATTATCGAACAACAATAATATAAAATATCAACGCAAAGAATTATCGAATCAATAAAATAAAATATCGAATAAGAATTCACCGTGAAAATTATCGTAGTGGCCTTCACGTAAGGATCAATAATTCAACAATACTGCAATACCGTGCGCTATCGCGGCAACCACGCCAGACATCGTATTTTAACCACCGGGTATTCCAACAATTAATTCAGAATAACTACGCCAAGTATTTTTAACCAACTTATATTTGTCGCTTTCTTCATCCAATCGCTTCCATGGGGCCACACATGGTCATTACTTCGTCATATTTAATATTCCCCTCGACAAAGATTTAATATTCCACCACCAAACGAATATTCCCCGACAAAAAATGAATATTTTATAACCACTTGCTTATTTTGAAATATTTATGATTTAACCCTTAACTATCCACATTAATCAAATCAACCCTTACTATTTCAAAATAATAAATAAAGGAAATTCCTTTTATTTAAAAAAATTTCGGTCTTACAACCTCCCTCCTTATGAAATTTCGCCTCTCAAATCGACGACGCACTGGTGTTTCAAAAGGTGAGGATACCTCGCTTTCATTTCCGCTTTCAATTCCTGTGTCATTTCTCTATAAAGATGATTCCTCCACAAAACTTTAACTTGTGGTATGACCTTTTCATACAGTAGGACATGCTCCTTCCTATCCAAGATCTTGATAGTACCTCCTCATACGTTAAGTCTTCTACTATCTCGTCCTGCTTCTAACTCAATAACGTGGTTCGGTCTTTCACATATTTACGGCAAGTACGATATGTGAAACACATTATGAACACGAGACATACTTTGAGGTAACGCAAGTCTATAGGCTACATTTCCTACTCGGTCAAGAATTTGAAATGGACCAATAAATCGTGGATCGAGCTTTCCTCTCTCCCAAATCTTGTAACTCCTTCCATGGAGCAACTCGCAACAATACATGATCCCCTACATTAAATTCCACGCCCTTTCGATGAAGATCCGCATAACTCTTTTGTCGATCTTGAGCCGCTTGTATACGCTGTCAATCATTTGGATCTTTTCTAGTCATATCGTATTTTAACTCGGTCCCAACAATGTTGCTTCACCCACCTCATCCCAACATATCGAGAACGACATTTTCGGCCCATATAATGCTTCAATGGAGCCACACCTATACTTGCCTCGATAATCGTTGTTGTAGGAGAATTCCACCAATGGTAAATACTTATCCTAACCGCCTTTGAAGTCTAGGACACGTAGTCTTAATAAATCTTCAAGAGTTTGAATAGTCCTCTCGATCGTCCGTCTGCTTGGGGATGGTATGCCAACTAAATCGCAAACTGCGCTCCATAGCTTTTTGCAAGCTAACCCAAAATCTTGAAGTGAATCTTGGGTCACGATCCAAACTATGGATACAGCATGCCATGCAACCTCACAATCTCATTTACGCATATACTAGCAAGACGCTCAAGGAATAAGTCTCCCGACGGCAAGAAATGAGCGTACTTGGTTAATCTATCAACAATAACCCAAATAAAGATTGATGCCTTGAGAAACCGTAGGAAGACCCGTAACGAAAATCCATGGTAATGTGTTCCCACTTCCATTCCTAATCTCAAGTGGTTGCAACGGACCCTTAGGTACTAGATGCTCCGCCTTTACACGCTGGTAAGTTAAACACATCGAGATAAACTTTGCAATCTCTCTCTTCATATTATTCCACCAAAATGTATGTCAAGATCACGATACATTTTAGTACTTCCGTGATGGATTGCAAATGGTGTATCAGGTGCCTCCATCATAATCTTGTACTTCAAATCGTAGTCGTTAGAACACAAAGTCTAGAGTGGACTCAAGTATTCCTTCTTCATCAATTCTCGCCCTAATAGCTCCTTCTTGTACTTTCTTCTTCATACGATCGCCTCCGGCCTGCGGCTCGAGCAACCTTAACTTTTTCTATTAAAGTCGGCTCTACGCGATACTTGACATCATCGCACTCGCTCCCCGCATATGATCTTCTACTCAATGCGCCACCTACCACGCTCGCTTACCGTGATGGTATCAATAGTGTGGTCGTAGTCTTCAATAGCTCGAGCCAACGTCACCGCCGCATGTCGAGTTCTTTTTTGAGTGAAGAAATATTTAAGGCTTTTATGGTCCTAATATATCTCCACTTTCTCCCCATATAGATAGTGCCTCCATATCTTTAACAATGAACGATCACGCCGCTAACTCTAGATCACGAGTAGGATAATTCCTCTCATACTTTTTAAGTTGTCATGAGGCATAGGCTATGACTTTCCCACGCTGCATGAGAACACATCCTAACCCTTTGCCTCAAGCATCATCAGAGATAACAAATCCATCCGAACCAGATGGTATTGTTAGAACAAAATAAATAAGTCTCCTCTTAAGCTCTTGGAAACTTTTCTCGCATTCTTCGCCTTCCAAACGAATTTCAGATCCTTCCGAAAGTTAGCCGAAGAATGGAGTAGCGATTCGAGAAAACCTTCCACTTAATCTCCGATAATAACCAAATAAGCCCAAAAGCTACGTGATTTCAACCACCGACTTTGCTTGTTCTAACTTCAGATTGCTTCAATCTTCACGGATCAACAGATACTCCATGTTTTGACACTACATGCCCAAGAAATGCTACTTCCTCAAGCCGTAACTCGATTTCTTCAATTTGGCATATAGTTGGTTTTCACGGGCCTTTTGGAGTACCAAATTTCAAATGGTGCTCATGATCTTCACGACTTTTGAATATATAAGGATGTCATCAATAAAGACAACAACGAATCGATCCAAATATTCCTTGAATACTTGGCTCATCATATCCATGAAAGTCAGCAGGAGCATTAGTTAGTCCGAAAGACATGACTAAGAATTCATAATGCCCATACCGAAGTTCTCAAGGCGCTTTGAATATCCTCGCCTAATTTTCAAATTGATGATATCCGTAATCTAAGATCGATTTTTGAAAAGAATTGTGCCCTTTGCAAATCGGGTCAAACAAGTCATCAATACGAGGTAGAGGATACCTATTCTTGATGGTGACATGGTTCAATTCCCGATAGTCAATACAAAAAGTCGCATACTCCCGCTTTTTCTTTTTACAAATAAAACAGAGCACCCCAAGGAGATGTACTAGATCTAATGAAACCGATGTCCAACAATTCCTCAGAGTTGACCTTTAACTCCCAAGTTCAATAGAGCCATTCGATATGGGGTTTTAGAAATGGGCTTGTACAAAGTTCAAGATCAATAAAGAATTCAACTTCACGCTCGGGGTAGACCGGAAGTTCTTCAGAAATACGCCAGAAAGTCAATAACAACAGAATATTATTCAAATTTGACGTGTCTTTATTCAAATCCATAACATGGGCTAAGAAAGCTTGACATCCGCTTTTCAATAAACGAATAGCTTTATGATTAGATATGATAAAGATTGATTTTAATGGTTTAGTTGCTTGAATTCGCATAACAAAGTCAAGGTTAGGAATATGAAAACTAACAACCTTACGAAAACAATCAATTTTGGCATGATGAGTAGTTAACCAACCAATCAATCCTAAAATCACATCAAAAGCAAGTATCTTTAAAGAGATAAGGTCAATGTGTAAGGTAATGGTGCCAACTTGAATCAAACAAGATTTATAAACAAGGGATGTGATGAAAGTTTCTCCTAACTGAGTTTCCACAGATAGATCAAAGTCTAATTTCTCCTGAGTCAAGTTTAAACGCTGAGCACACGCAGAGAGATAAATGAATGGGTAGCACCCAGATTAAGTAAGGTATAAACTTCGCAAGAATTTATAAATAGCTTACCCGTGATCACCTCGTTTTGGTTCCTCGATTATGACCAAATACAACAAAAACGCCTTCCCTAATCGCTGACTTTGACTTTTCTCGGGATGTTTTTCGAGTCACCGTCCCAATAACTAGGTTTCGCTACTGCATAATCTCGAGCGATATGTCCTTCCTTTCCACAACTATAGCATACCTTGAATCTGCTAGGGCGCTTGACCGATATGTCCTCTTTTCCGCATTTGTAGTATACGACCGGTGGTCGCTCTCCCTTAGAACCAGCTTGTCACCAAGACCGCTGCCTTCACATAGTCGTTGTTAAATCTCCTTTTAAAATCTCCTCCCGACTCGCTTCTTCGCTTTTCACGACTATGATTACCACCGTAGTGGTTACCATTTTCGTCCGGCTCTGCTTTTCTCCGCAGTTATCATTATTCTCGCTGATCGCTATCTCTCGTACGATCCTCGGTTATGGTCCTCAACGACCGTATTTCAAGTATCTCGCCTAATAATTGAGCCCACTACAACATCTCAATAAAGAGAAAGTTTATGAGAAATGAGATATCGACGATGCCGGGTTTCAAACCTCTAAGAAACATCCGCCATATACGCTCTCATTCTCCACCAAATGAGGTGCAAACTCGATAACTCGCAAACTTTGCCTCGCATCGAGACACCGCCGCCATGTTGTTTTGCTCTAATCTGATGAACTCCACTTCCTTCATACGACGTAACACTTTCGTGAAAGTATTTGTCATTAAATAGTCTCTCAAACGCCTCCCAAGACATGCCGAAAGCGGCGGATGGGTACGCTTCACGCATCTCCACCAAGAGTCCGCCTCGCCACTTTTAACATAAAGGTGGCGAATGGAACCTTCGTTCTCCGCGCATCCCAAGACATCGAATATCTTGGTAATTTGTTTGACCCATGTTTCCGCCATGATCGGATCCGCTTTTCTTAAATTCGTGGTCCCAACTTTTGAACCGCTTCATCGTGACAACCCGTGAATTGCTATCATTTCTCCTCAGATTTTGAACACGAAGTCTCCTCGTCTGATTTTGCATGAACCGCAAAAAGCTTCTAAACATCCCCTCGCTCATCATCTCGCCAATGGTGTTGTTCATGTGAGGAACATTGCCACTGCTGCACGCTCTCCTCGCTGGTAAGACACAGCATCTCCACTGGCCTCATTTACTCCATCATAATATTCTCACGACATTCTCAAATACCGCCATAAAACAAGGGTTAATTAAGGAAATCAATATATCACATAATATCCCTATATACCCGACCAACTAACTAACAAATAAGCTTAGTAGGACACACTAGCTAAGGATTTACTCGCCTCCCTCCTAGTTCTATTCCCCGATCTCCGCCAGAGATCATATCCCTAAGCTCGATACCAACCGCGACGCCCCCAAAATAGGTATACATCACCCATTCCGAAGTCACAATACACGGTACGTAAACAACTACAACTTTATTATTACAACAAGAAATGTGAGTTTAAATACAAATATTATCTTCTGATAATATTTATACTCAAATAAATCCTCATCACATTTATCGATACATTATTTTACAAAAAATGGTGAGGACTACTAAACAATCCTTTCTAAAACCTTCATTCCATACCCCGACTGCATCGCGCTATATTCTCGCCTCCCGAGAAGAATGGGAACAAAAGGAAAAGGGTGAGCTCAACTAGCTCAAGAAGAATATTACGACTAAGATAATATACAACAAATTATCGTTAGTCTTCAACAGGAAAAATTTAATAGAATACAATAGACAACAAGTTTCGATCAATATTCGCAATGAAATAATAATTCATGTAAGAGTTACGTAGAGAATGAAATCTACTATAATCTATGAATTTAATAATTCCATCATCAATATTTTATCCCCAGAACATCAATCAATATTCATCTCAAATCAAACATTCATCTTTGCACTACAGCCAAAGATATTCATCAATTCCATTATGTTCATCTCAACACTGCTCATCTTTGCACTACAAAGCCAAAGATATTCATCACCGGTCATGTTCATTTAAACACTGCTCATCTTTGCACTACAAAAGCCAAAGATATTCTTCAGAAATCATTCATCTTTGCACTACAGTGCCAAAGATATTCAATAATATCATCATTTAAGACCGAGGATGATGAAAATATTTTAAAGAACGAATCCAAAGGAAACAAAATGACAAGGATTAAGGATTAAGGATTCGTATTTGTTTTATCCATGTCCAACAATACCTCAAAAATAATCATAGTGGTGTAAAATTCAAGAATGATCAAAACACGGATACAATCAAAGCTAGTATCCGTAATAGATATTTTGACGAAAAGAAGAAATTTTATTTTTCTATGAATAAAGGTCAGATATTGTGAATAAGTGCCAGATACGTGAATAAAGGCCGATACGTGAATAAGAATCTCCACACCAAAAGATAGAAATTCCACAAAAAACATTTCACGCTTCATGCTACAGAATAAGAATCGTGAATAAGAACTCGTGAATAAGAACTCGTGAATAGTAACTCATGAATAGTAACTCGTGAATAAGAACTCATGAATAGTAACCCCACATGAAAAAGTTCCAAATTTGATAAAAAGTTCCAATCAATATTTCAAAGATAATGATATCAAGAAATAATATCATTACTAAAAAAATAATATCCCTTACCTCAAAGAATCAAGATTTCTAAGGAAAGGCTCAAGTGATGTCGAATGAAACTTGTACTTAATAAAGAACTCTCAAAGTATCTAAATACTCACAAAATACGCCAATAATATAGAGAGAGAAAGAGAAAACTTTGTTTCGTGTGATTTTCAATTCTAACTTAAATTTCATTTATAGAAAATGTTAGCCCTACCAAGCAGCATTTCGACCAAGCACCGATGGCTTTACCTCGCTACTATTGCCACCCACCACATTTGAAATAAAATTCAGCACATTTCTTCACCAACCACAAGTGGGGCCCACTCAATTCTAGAATTTTCCACCAAAATCAATTATAACCCTAATTTCCTAATCGTACACCTTTTAAAATTCATAACAAATCATTCGTGCATTTTTAATTCGCTCAAAATTTGTGGACATATACTCAACTTATGTATGTATAACATACCCAAAAATTACTATTAATCCAACTATTTGATTAAAAATTATAACCCCGCAATATATCTCAAAACCCCGATTTAATTTTTAATACCTCCAACTGCAAAATACCGATAAAACACCTCAACAATAATTTCTTCATTTATAACCACATAAATAAATCCATCATTTATATCCACATAAAATAAATATTTCTTTATCATATGAATCAATAATTAATTATTCACAAATAATATTACGTAATCACAATTATGACAACCAAAGCCGCTCCTGTGAAAGAGGGGGCTTCCGATAAGGATTTCTCCTCATCGCCGCAATTTAGGTGACCAAACCTCTCCTCGATGTAACTTTCTAGACATTGCCAATAATGCTATCTAATAATATTATTCAAATAATATGAATTATTGATCCGATAATGGAGATAATGCAAAGCAAAGACAATTATCGAACAACAATAATATAAAATATCAACGCAAAGAATTATCAATCAATAAAATAAAATATCAATAAGAATTCACCGTGAAAATTATCGAGTAAAGGCTTTCACGTAAGGATCAATAATTCAACAATACTGCAATACCGCGTGCTATCGCAACCACGCCAGACATCAGATTTTAACCACGGGTATTCCAACAAATTAATTCAGAATAACTACGCCGTTATTTTTAACCAACTTATATTTGTCGCTTTCTTCATCCAATCGCTTTCACATGGGGCCCACACACGGTCAAGCTACTGGCCGCATTTAATATTCCCCCGACAAGCATTTAATATTCCACGACCAAACGAATATTCCCACACAAAATGAATATTTTATAACCACTTGCTTATTTTGAAATATTTATGATTTAACCCTTAACTATCCACATTAATCAAATCAACCCTTACTATTTCAAAATAATAAATAAAGGAAATTCCTTTTATTTAAAAAATTTCGGTCTTACAATGAAACACATTATGAACACGAGACATACTTTGAGGTAACGCAAGTCTATAGGCTACATTTCCTACTTCGGTCAAGAATTTGAAATGGACCAATAAATCGTGGATCGAGCTTTCCTCTCTTCCCAAATCTTGTAACTCCTTCCATGGAGCAACTCGCAACAATACACATGATCCCCTACATTAAATTCCACGCCCTTTCGATGAAGATCCGCATAACTCTTTTGTCGATCTTGAGCCGCTTTGTATACGCTGTCGAATTATTTGGATCTTTTCTTGTAGTCATATACGTATTAACTCCTGTCCCAACAATGTTGCTTCACCCACCTCATCCCAACATATCGGAGAACGACATTTTCGCCCATATAATGCTTCAATGGAGCCACACCTATACTTGCTCGATAATCGTTGTTGTAGGAGAATTCCACCAATGGTAAATACTTATCCCAACCGCCTTGAAGTCTAGGACACGTAGTCTTAATAAATCTTCAAGAGTTTGAATAGTCCTCTCTCGATTGTCCGTCTGCTTGGGGATGGTATGCTAAACTAAATCGCAAACTGCGCTCCATAGCTTTTTGCAAGCTAACCCAAAATCTTGAAGTGAATCTTGGGTCACGATCCAAACTATGGATACAGTATGCCATGCAACCTCACAATCTCATTTACGTATATACTAGCAAGACGCTCAAGTGAATAAGTCTCCGTGATTTCCAAGAAATGAGCGTACTTGGTTAATCTATCAACAATAACCCAAATAAAGATTGATGCCTTGAGAAACCGTAGGAAGACCCGTAACGAAATCCATGGTAATGTGTTCCCACTTCCATTCCTAATCTCAAGTGGTTGCAACGGACCCTTAGGTACTAGATGCTCGCCTTTACACGCTGGCAAGTTAAACACATCGAGATAAACTTTGCAATCTCTCTCTTCATATTATTCCACCAAAATGTATGTCAAGATCACGATACATTTTAGTACTTCCGTGATGGATTGCAAATGGTGTATTGTGTGCTTCCATCATAATCTTGTACTTCAAATCGAGTCGTTAGGAACACAAAGTCTAGAGTGGACTCAAGTATTCCTTCTTCATCAATTCTCGCCCTAATAGCTCCTTCTTGTACTTTCTTCTTCATACGATCACCTCCGGCCTGGCTGGAAAGAGCAACCTTAACTTTTTCTATTAAAGTCGGCTCTACGCGTATACTTGACATCATCGCACTCGCTCCCGCATATGATCTTCTACTCAATGCGCCGCCACCACGCTCGCTTTACCAGATGGTATCAATAGTGTGGTCGTAGTCTTTCAATAGCTCGAGCCAACGTCATTGCCGATGTCGTTCTTTTTTGTGAAGAAATATTTAAGGCTTTTATGGTCCGAATATATCTCCACTTTCTCCCCATATAGATAGTGCCTCCATATCTTTAAGCGCTGAACGATCACCGCCAAACTCTAGATCATGAGTAGGATAATTCCTCTCATACTTTTAAGTTGTCGCGAGGCATAGGCTATGACTTTCCCACGCTGCATGAGAACACATCCTAACCCTTTTGCCCTCAAGCATCACCAGAGATAACAAATCCATCCGAACCAGATGGTATTGTTGTAAGAACAGTGCCGAAATAAGTCTCCTCTTAAGCTCTTGGAAACTTTTCTCGCATTCTTCGCCCCAAACGAATTTCAGATCCTTCGAAAGTTAATGAGTTAATGGAGTAGCGATTCGAGAAAACCCTTCCACGAATCTCCGATAATAACCAAATAAGCCCAAAAAGCTACGTGACTTGATCACCACCGACTTTTATTGTTCCCAACTTTGTATTTGCTTCAATCTTCACGGATCAACAGATACTCCATGTTTTGACACCACATGCCCAAGAAAGGCTACTTCTCTCGCCGTAACTCGCATTTCTTCAATTTGGCATATAGTTGGTTTTCACGGCCTTTGAGTACCAAATTCAAATGGTGCTCATGATCTTCACGACTTTTGGAATATATAAGGATGTCATCAATAAAGACAACAACGAATCGATCCAAATATTCCTCAATACTCGGCTCATCATATCCATGAAAGCCGCAGGAGCATTAGTTAGTCCGAAAGACACGACTAAGAATTCATAATGCCCATACCGAGTTTCGAAGGCGCCTTTGAATATCCTCGCCTTCTAATTTTCAAATGATGATATCCGTAACGAAGATCGATTTTTGAAAAGAATTGTGCCCCTCAGCAATCGGTCAAACAAGTCATCAATACGAGGTAGAGGATACCTATTCTTGATGGTGACATGGTTCAATTCCCCGATAGTCAATACAAAAGTCGCATACTCCCGCCTTTTCTTTTTTACAAATAAAACAGAGCACCCCAAGGAGATGTACTAGATTTAATGAAACCGATGTCCAACAATTCTCGTAGTTGGACCTTTAACTCCTCAAGTTCAATAGAGCCATTCGATATGGGGTTTTAGAAATGGGCTTTGTACTGTGTTCAAGATCAATAAAGAATTCAACTTCACGCTCGGGGTAGACCGGAAGTTCTTCGAAATACGCCGAAAGTCAATAACAACAGAATATTATTCAAATTTGACGTGTCTTTATTCAAATCCATAACATGGGCTAAGAAAGCTTGACATCCGCTTTTCAATAAACGAATAGCTTTATGATTAGATATGATAGTGATTGATTTTAATGGTTTAGTTGCTTGAATTGCATAACAAAGTTGGTTAGAATATGAAAACTAACAACCTTACGAAAACAATCAATTTTGGCATGATGAGTAGTTAACCAATCAATCCCTAAAATCACATCAAAAGCAAGTATCTTTAAAGAGATAAGGTCAATGTGTAAGGTGATGGTGCCAACTTGAATCAAACAAGATTTATAAACAAAGGGATGTGATGAAAGTTTCTCCTAACGGAGTTTCCACAGATAGGTCAAAGTCTAATTTCTCCTGAGTCAAGTTTAAACGTTGAGCACATGCAGAGAGATAAAATGAATGGGTAAAGACCCAGATCAAGTAAGGTATAAACTTCGCAAGAATTTATAAATAGCTTACCCGTGATCACCTCGTTTGGGTTCCTCGATTATGACCAAATACAACAAACGCCTTCCTAATCGCTGACTTTGACTTTTCCGGGATACCTTTTTGAGTCACCGTCCTCATTAACTAGGTTTCGCTATCGCATAATCTCGAAAGATATGTCCTTCCTTTCCACAACTATAGCATACCTTGAATCTGTTGTAAGGCGCTTTGACCGATATGTCCTCTTTTCCGCATTTGTAGCATATAACCGGTGGTCGTTTCTCCTCCCTTAGAACCGCTTGTCACGTAAGACCGCTGCCTTCACATAGTCGTTGTTAAATCTCCTCTTTTAAAAATCTCCTCCCGACTCGCTTCTTCTATTTTCACGACCATGATTACCACCAGAGTGGTTACCATTTCATTCCGTCTCGCTTTCTTTCTCCGCAGTTATCATTATTCTGCTGACCGCCATCTCTCGTACGATCCTCGGTTATGGTCCTCAACACTGCATCGCTATCTCGCTTCTAATAATTGAGCCCTTCTTACAACATCTGAATAAAGAGAAAGTTTATGAGAAATGAGATATCGACGTATGCCGTTTTCAAACCTCTAAGAAACATCCGCTATATGCTCCTCATTCTCCACCAAATGAGGTGCAAACTCGATAACTCGCAAACTTTGCCTCGCATCGAGACACCGCCATGTTGTTTTGCTCTAATCGATGAACTCCACTTCCTTCATATACGACGACACTTTCGTGAAAGTATTTGTCATTAAATAGTCTCTGAAACGCCTCCCAAGACATGCCGAAAAGCGGTGGATGGTACGCTTCACGCACTCCCACCGATGAATCCGCCGCGCCACTTAACATAAAGGTGGCGAATGGAACCTTCTGTTCTCCGCATCCCAAGACATCGAATATCTTGGTAATTTGTTTGACCCATGTTTCCGCCATGATCGGATCTCGCTTTCCCTTAAATTCGTGGTCCCAACTTCTTTGAATCGCTTGGTCAGTGATAACCCGTGAATTGCTATCATTTCTCCTCAGATTTTGAACACGAAGTCTCCTCGCCTCGATTTTGCATGAATCGCAAAAAGCTTCTAAACATCCCCTCGCTCATCATCTCGCCAATGGTGTTGATCACAGGAGGAACATTGCCACTGTTGCACGCTCTCCTCGCTGGTAAAGACAGCATCTCCACTCTGTCTCATTTACTCCATCATTAATATTCTCAATCGACATTCTCAAATACCGCCATAAAACAAGGGTTATTTAAGGAAATCAATATATCACATAATATCCCTATATACCGACCAAACTAACAAATAAGCTTAGGTAGGACACACTAGCGAAGGATTTACTCGCCTCTCCCTCCTAGTTCTATTCCCCGATCTCCGCCAGAGATCATATCCCTAAGCTCGATACCAACCGCGACGCCCCAAAATAGTATACATCACCCATTCTCGAAATTGTCAATACATGGTACGTAAACAACTACAACTTTATTATTACAACAAGAAAATCGTGAGTTTAAATACAAATATTATCTTCTGATAATATTTATACTCACATAAATCCTCATCATATTTATCGATACATTATTTTACAAAAATGGTGAGGACTACTAAACAATCCTTTCTAAAACCTTCATTCCATACCCCACTGCATTTCTATATTCTCGCCTCCCGAGAAGAATGGAACAAAAGGAAAAGGGTGAGCTCAACTAGCTCAAGAAGAATATTATGACTAAGATAATATACAACAAATTATCGTTAGTCTTCAACAGGGAAAATTTAATAGAATACAATAGACAACAAATTTCGGATCAATATTCGCAATGAAATAATAATTCATAGAAGAGTTACGTAGAGAATGAAATCTACTATAATCTATGAATTTAATATCCATCATCAATATTTTATCCTCAGAACATCAATCAATATTCATCTCAAATCAAACATTCATCTTTGCACTACAGCCAAAGATATTCATCGATCGGTCATGTTCATCTCAACACTGCTCATCTTTGCACTACAGGCGCCAAAGATATTCATCACCGTCATGTTCATTTAAACACTGCTCATCTTTGCACTACAGCCAAAGATATTCTTCAGAAATCATTCATCTTTGCACTACAGTGCCAAAGATATTCAATAATATCATCATTTAAGACCGAGGATGATGAAAAATATTTTAAAAGAACGAATCCAAAGGAAACAAAATGACAAGGATTAAGGATTAATGATTTGTACTTTGTTTTATCCATGTCCAACAATACCTCAAAAATAATCATAGTGGTGTAAAATTCAAGAATGATCAAAACATGGATACAATCAAAGCTAGTATCCGTATAGATATTTTGGACGAAAAGAAGAAATTTTCATTTTTCTATGAATAGTGCAGATATAGTGAATAGTGTCAGATACGTGAATAATGCCGATATACGTGAATAGTAACTCCGACACCCAAAAGATAGAAACTCCACAAAAAACATCTTCACGCTTCATGAATAGTACTCGTGAATAGTAACTCGTGAATAAGAACTCATGAATAGTAACTCGTGAATAGTAACTCATGAATAATAGTAACTCGTGAATAGTAACTCATGAATAGTAACCCCGACATGAAAAAGTTCCAAATTTGATAAAAGTACCAACCAATATTTCAAAGATAATGATATCAAGAATTAATATCATTTGAGAAAAAAATAACATCCCTTACCTCAAAGAATCAAGATTTCGGAAGGAAAGGTCAAGTGATGTTTGAATGAAACTTGTACTTAACAAAGAACTCTCAAAGTATCTAAATACTCACAAAATACGCCAATAATATAGAGAGAAAAGAGAGAAAACCTTGTTTCGTGTGATTTTCAATTCTAACTTAGCCCTCTATTTATAGAAAATGTTAGCCCGTACCAAGGCAGACTCGACTGCTACTCGATGGCTTTACCTCACTACTATTGCCACCCACCACATTTGAAATAAAATTCAGCACATTTCTTCACCAACCACAAGTGGGGCCCACTCAATTCTAGAATTTTCCACCAAAATCAATTATAACCCTAATTTCCTAATCGGACACCTTTTAAAATTCATAACAAATCATTCGTGCATTTTTAACGGTTCAAAATTTGTGGACATATACTCAACTTATGTATGTATAACATACCCAAAAATTACCATTATCCAACGGTCGGATTAAAAATTATAATCCCCGCAATATATCTCAAAACCCGATTTAATTTTTAATACCTCCAACTGGTAAAATACTTGATAAAACACCTCAACAATAATTTCTTCATTTATAACCACATAAATAAATCCATCATTTATATCCACATAAAATAAATATTTCTTTATCATATGAATCAATAATTAATTATTCACAAATAATATTACGTAATCACAATTATGACAACCAGTAGCTCCTGGAAAGAGGGGGCTTTCCGATAAGGATTTCTCCTTCTTGCTGCCGCAATTAGGTGACCAAACCTCTCCTCGATGTAACTTTCTAGACATTGCCAATAATGCTATCTAATAATATTATTTAAATAATATGAATTATTGATTTGATAATGGAGATAATGTGCAAGGACAATTATTGAACAACAATAATATAAAATATCAACGCAAAGAATTATCAATCAATAAAATAAAATATCGAATAAGAATTCATCGTGAAAATTATTGAGTAGTGCCTTCTTACGTAAGGATCAATAATTCAACAATCTGTAATACCGCGTGCTATCGCGGCAACCACGCCAGACATCGTATTTTAACCAATTTATTCCAACAAATTTTAATTGTAACATAACTACGCCAAGTTATTTTTAACCAACTTATATTTGTGCGTTTTCTTCATCCAATCGCTTTCCGTTATGGGGCCCATATACATGGTCACTTGCCGTCATTTTAATATTCCCAAGCATCATTTAATATTCCACGACCAAACGAATATTCCCTAACAAAATGAATATTTTATACCACTTGCTTATTTTGAAATATTTGCATATTTAACCCTTAACTATCCACATTAATCAAATCAACCCTTATTATTTCAAAATAATAAATAAAGGAAATTCCTTTTATTTAAAAAATTTCGGTCTTACAAAGATATCCAGATTCAAAAGTGATAGTCAAAGTGCTATTCATTTAGCAAAGAACCAGGTGTTCCATGCCAGAACTAAACATATAGATGTTCGGTATCACAAGATTCGTGAGTGGCTGAACAATGGTGACATTGCAGTTCGCAAAGTTCACACAAATGAGAATGCCGCAGATATGCTCACAAAGTCAGTTACAGTAGAAAAGTTCAAGCACTGCTTGGACTTAATTCACTTCGTCTAATGCTGAGTTCGTAGTGGAGTATCCAGGGAGAGGGATACATTCACAGACACAAAGAAGATCACAGTATTTGGAAAATATGAGCCAATGTGGAGATTGTTGAATATTGGCTCCATATTTTGGTCTTTGGTCAATGGTCCATGGTCCATGGTCAATTGTCCTCACCCATTAATGGGTCAAGAAAACATTCTACCAACTCTCTTTGAACTCAATTAATTCTACTCCCTTCCATTCGGCTTTAAAAGGCAACCAAGCTTGAAGGATTAGACACACCAAAAATTGATAGAACATCTCTTAGAGAGAAAAGAGAGCAAAGCTCTAGTTTGAGTGTCAAAGAGTTAGAGAGTGAGAAGCTCAGTTAAAGCATTCTGAGAGTGAGGGTGTAGAGAGAAATAAACAGTTAGTTTATTTCTCAGTTTGAGAGTTTGTAATCTTCATATTATTTTCGTAGTGAATTTTTGAGATCTCTCCCCCGTGGTTTTTCTCAGTTGGGTTTCCACGTAAAATTCTTGTGTTATTATTTTATATCTCATACAGTAGTGTGTTTGTATTTATATTAGTGTATTTGTGTGAGTCTGATTTCTCAACACTAAATGCAAAGAGGGTATCAACAAAATAAAGGTAAAAATCTAATTACATTCTAAAATATGTTACCCACGTATGTGTTAATCCTTGTTATATTTTTGTTCCGCAAAATGTTTAATTAATAACCAATGTTTACTTATCAAATAAAAATTAGAAATGATGTACAATTGACCAAATAAAATAATAAAATAAGATGTAATATTCATTTGTATATCATAAAACAAACATAAAACTTAATTACATAAATTACTATATTACATAAACTTAATTAGTAGTTGTTACATTATAGTAGTTGCTAAAGTATACAAGGGTGGGTGGGATCTTCTAATTGTCGGTGTGGTGGTGGTGATGGTGGTGGTGCTGCACTGCTGCTGTCATGTGGGTTGGCATTAGCCTGTGCAGTTAACGGCCTGGTTGTTTTGGCTGGGTAGCATTTGTTTGTAGTGGAAATGGTGGAAGTTTTGTACACTTGCATTTGTACGCTTAAGACCGAGGACTCGTTTGCTAAGGGAGGATTTTCCAACAATCAACTGACCATGAATCCATCCTCCCCGAAGACCTACCTCTACCTGCGTCCTGCTATTATATTATATATCGACCTCCTCGCCAATCTCCCATGACACTCTGTTTCCCCTTTTTATTTACTCTATTAAACTAATAACTCTTTTTTTTTTATTTTTAAAGATAAATGTAGAACGACTTTAATATGATTTTTTTTTATTTTTTTCGTGTGTGTAAAATGGAACAACTTTTTCTATTTAATATGCTCAAGTTTATTATCACAATTCTTCTATTAAAGAATATATAAAGACGCACAAGTATGTCCATGAATTCTATAAATTAATTCACTCTTCTCTCCGTTTGGTAGAGATTGTATTTTAAATTTTAAGACTATGTCTTAGGGTTCTTATTGTACTTTTACTTTCGAAACAAATATTAATATCTTTTAAATGTAATTACGTACCAGTAGTACAAACGGTAGTAAAGGTTGGGTAAACCGCAACAAATATTTTTTGAGCGACAATTAATTTTATACTGTCTAAAATAAAAAGTCTCATTTGTATAAATAAATACATTGATTGTGGCTATGTACAGTTGCGACCCGTGGAACGTGATACAGACACGATTGGGTCATAAACCCGTCTTTGAATAAGAGAATGACCACCCACTTCTCTTATAATATTTAAGGTTACAATGGTAATATTCATCTTATTAAATTATAAAGATTATACAAATTTTATTATAAAAAAAAATTGAAGTATAAATGTTTGTGTTATGTTTAAAATATGCATATTTCTTATTCTAAATTTTTTTAGGAATACATATTGTTAGGACAATTGCATATTTTAATTTTATAATGATGCAATAATGTATATATGTACCAGTAATTTTTGTAAAGTCCTTAAATGTGAATTTAATATACAAAAACTTAGCATAGAAGATCAAATATGTTAGGTTGATCTATTGAGTTGATCAATGTATAGATAATAGTACTGAATCAATCGTTGTGTTATGTTGATCAATCGTAAAGCTCTCTGGGAAATCGTAAGGTTCATTGTAGTTCGCAGAGTAAGAAGAGCAATCGTAGAGCATTTATATTGAGATCGCAGAGTCTACCAAGAGTACGTAAAGTAATATCAAGATCGTAAGGTTTGCAGAGAAATCGTAGTTTAATCTAAAATCGTATGTGACACCCCCAAATTCTGGTACTCAAATTTTAAACAGATTTGGTGTTCACTCACCAAAATAACAATATCTAACTACCCATAAATTAAGATATAAATGAGACTCGTAACTTAACTAGAAATCTTTCCATTAAAGGGTTACAACATCATAAACAAATCAATTTCTGGTAATCTAACCTTAAATGTAATTCCCGAGAATTTCCACATTATTAATAAATAAATATATTAATAGAAATGAATATTTATTTGAATTAAAATGATGTTTGTATGATGAGTTAACTCAATTATATTGAATAATTGAGAATATGCGGATATTGAGGTGAACACGTTGAAGGCCTTGTGTGGCACGATGATGGGAAATATTAATGAATGTATTAATTAATGAGAGAATTGTTAAGCAAACAATTAATTAATATTAATTGTTATTTTGTTATTAAAAAATTTCGGTTAGATACTAATAGTAATGTTAATCGGCGAAGAAATTATAAAATGAACAATTAAGTAATATTAATTGTTAATTGTTGTTGCAGTATACTATTTGTAAGACCCCAACTTTTTGAATAAAGATTAAATTTTCTCGAAATATATTTCTGAATATTATGGTGTGGATTTGATATAATGTTATAGTTGTGGGTAATATTTATAAATTTTGCAAAGTACGCAAGTTGTTATATAATATTCGATTGGTTGGGAAATATTCGTTTTAACGAGGAATATTCATACAACTAAGACAATCATTGGTGGACCCCCACAATGTAATTATTGTCGAATTGAAAACAACAAAATACTTTATGAAAATAACGGCGAAAGTTTTACTAGTTAATCGTTGAACTACCCTAGTTAGTAAAAAATACGATGTACGTGTGGTTGCATAAGAGTACACACGGTATTGATTATTGATGCTTACGTGAAAAGTCACCGCTTATACTCAATTATTACTACGAGAATTGTTTGCATCATATCTCTCATATTATTGATTCGATTATTGTCATAGTATCATCTGCATAATATGTTATTTTATTAAATCAATAATTGAGGCGACAAAAGTTATTCATATTATTAAATTGCAATATTTACAATGTCTGAAGTTACATCGAGGAGAGGTTTGGTCACCTAATTGCGCTAATAGGGAGAAATCCTTATTGAAAGCCCCTCTTTTCGGAAACGACTTCGGTTGATAAATATTGTGAGTTATAATATTAATGATGAATGTTATTAAAATTGAAGTTATGTTCGGAGTTAAATTTGGAGACGTGGACGTGATATTTGAGCCCGGAACGATGAAATTAGTAAAAATAGTCTATAAACACAAAATTTTCCTGAATTCACTATTTGGTCAAAAAGTCAACAGTTGACTTTTTTGGGAAAAGTCAAACTTTGAAATTTTAAAATTTATATTTTTGATAAAAATGGTTTCATTGTGTTGGAATTATTTGTGTTAGTAAAAATCGACAATTATTTCAATAATAATTGATGTTTGGAGGTTATATTGACCAATCGGGTATTTAACTTATAAATGAGCAATTGATTGCTATTATTTCACATGATTATAACTATTTGTTCACATGTGTATACTATTGTTTCACATTCTTGTTACTATTAGGGGAGTTGGTGCAAGATTGATAATACTTGCATGACTAAGTTAAAAATGGAGGTATAGATGGAGGTACTTATAACGTAATTCAGTATTTTCACATGTCTAGAACTATTGATTCACATAATTTACTATTGAATCACATTATTTACTATTAGGGGAGGTGGTGCAAGTTTGATAATACTTCCATGACTAAATTAAAAATAAAGGAAAAGTTGGAGGTATTGTCTTTGTAATTTTTGAGCCCCAAAACGTCTGAATTATTGAAACTATATTTTTCTATAAATAGAAGCTCATTCTTCCTTCATTTCTCACCAATTCACAAAAGCTTTAGAGCGATTATTATAGAGAAATTATAGAAAGAAGAAGAAAGTCTGCTACCTCACTATTCCAAAGATCCAGCTTTTTCTAAGGTAGAGAGTATTATTTCTTTCTTATCCATAAAGAGAACTTACATTATTCCATTCTTTATTATTACATTGGAATAACTCAGATACGCTGTGAGCTACCCTATACTTGGTGAAATTCTTCATTATTCCATTCTTTATTATTCATTGGAACATCCTGTGCATGCGTTTCTACGCCGGACCGTTCCGCTCTTTATTATTCTCGTTGGAATATCCTCGTCACATGCATGCGTTTCTGTAGGACTTCGATTCCGCCTTTATTATTCTGTTGAAATATCCTCATGCATGCGTTTTACGCCGACACTGATTCCGCTCTTTATTATTCATTTGGAATATCACATGCATGCGTTTCTGGCCGGACCTAATTCGCCTTTTATTATTCTCATTGGAATATCCTCATGCATGCGTTTTACGCCGGACCGATTCCGTCTTTATTATTTTGTTGAATATCACATGCATGCGTTTTACGACGACCGATTCTCGTATTTATTATTCATTAGAATAACTCGCTTGTATGCGATCTATCGCGTGCTTGGTGATTTCTTTTGTTATTCCATTCTTTATTATACTCGGTTGGTTAAAGTTTTGACTTTCTATAATCCATGAAATTAGTGGAATATCCTTGATATTTGCGCTTCATCCAAAGATATCTTTTCATGTAAATATTCTTTCGAGCATTCTTGAATTTTACTCCACAAAGAAATATCATGTTGACAATTTGACGTTATTGGTTCTGGACAAATTAATTCTTGAACTTGTTTTATTGAATTCTTATATCATCGCCATCATCCTCATGTTTATATTTTGTTGAAAGTCATCATGGCACAGTAGTGCATAGATGGACTTGGTATGATTATGACCAGGGATTATTCGGTGTAATCATAACCGTAATGTTACAAATGATGTGGTAAAAGTCCTCATTGGCCCGTAGTGCATTGATGGATAGTTGTTGGCATGATCATGACCATTATTGAATACACAAATATTCTTGGCCCGTAGTGCATGGATAATTGTGGTCGTGACACTAAAAAATATCCTTGGCCGTAGTGCAGGGGTGATTCGATGATGTGGATTATTTATTAAGCTGAGTCCCAACGATAAAAGTGATGAAAAACCTTCTAAATAGTAGATTTTATTCTCTACTTGACTCTTTTAATAGATTGCTTGTTCCGCTGCAGTTAAACTTGATGGTTGTTATATTATATCAGTTTAACACTGTTGAAGGCTAACGATAATATATTCTGCATTATCTTAGTCATAATATTTCCTACTGGGCTAGTTGAGCTCACCCTTTTACTTTTATTGTTATCTTTAGAAAATGAGAACGTAGCAGGGACTAGTCGGAGAACGGAGTGACGGACCAGATGATAGCATTAGTAGTCCTCACTATTCAGTGAAATAGTGGAAAATAAATGTAATAATATTGAATTTGAGTTTGTATATTGTCTAGACGACAATATTTGTATTAAAACTCACAGCTTATATTTTGTCGTACTTTACATGACAGTTGTATAATTAAGTTGTATTTGTATTCTGTACTATGTATTTGACGACTCAGAATAGGTGATGTATACCTATTTTGGGGGCGTCACACTATTAGTTGTTAATTGATGTGTAATATATTAATTATTTGATAATGAGGATTAATTAATGATTATTAATTTTCATATTATTTAATTAATAATGGTTATGGTGGAATATTGATTTCTTGGTAATTAATTAATAATAGGTGATTATTATATAGATAAGTAATGGTTATGGAAATCCACAAATATATTGATCAATGATTAATTGATATTAGTGATAATTAATTAAGGAAGTGCATGATTTAATTACTTCACATAAATGAGTAAGTTAGTAATGTAATAATATTACATAAACTATTATGTGCATATGAGCATATACAACCATACTATATGGTAAAGCGATTGTGACATCTATGTGGCTATATATATTAAGTCTTGTAAAACTATATTGTATGGGCATTGTGTTTAAATATATTGGGAATATATGTTATAAATACATTATCTATGTGACAATATGTTTGTGGGTAGGTATTATAATAATATACCATGAAACTATTACAGTATATCAGTGTGACAAAATGTACATGGATTATATGTATATTACATTTCCATATTTCATCTACTACATTGAAACCTTAATTATTAAGTGTGACATTTAATTATACTATATGGTTGAGATGTGTGTTAAAAATATAACACAAGAATAAGAGTTGTGCATAAGTATAGTCTAAGTGTTGCTAGAATGTTGAGCAATTAGGTTGTCCCAATATGAGTGTCTCATTTGCTTCAAACTTCAGTCACGTGTGATAGCAAAAAGGCTAGCCTATGTTCTTCATTTTCTTCCAACTCCCTAGCTCATGATTATGGGAGGAGTGGTGGCCATGATGAGATCTAACAACCAATTACCAACTCCTCCATAACCTTTATACAATCCTAAAATCTCTTGGATTGAGTTCTTGGATAATGGCTTGGCATGGTCAAGAGATTTTCTATAAATTAAACACTTCTCTTAATCCTTTGTGTTGTTTGAATTATTTGAGAGGTACATTAGGGAGTGTGAGCTGCTGAGAAATTGAGGGAGTGTAATCTTGTATTGAAGAATTCCATTAGGCTTCAAGAGGTATAAAATTCTATTTATATGTTCTTAATTCTTAAGTTTGTCAAATTCTAGAATTTGTTGAATTCTCTGTTAATTGATGTAGAAGAGCATGATATTATGTTATTTGAGTTGGTACTCATGTTTTGGAACATGGTAGTTAGTCTGGTTGCAGGTGTAACATCTATTATGTCAAGGCTCTGCTTCTGTAGAGCCATTTTTTCCAGTCTGCTTTCGAAGTGGTACCGCCACCACTTTTTCATAAAACTATCTGCGCTACCAATAGCATAGGTGCGCATTTGAGATAATGTTTTGATGTTTTTGATATGTTTTGAGCATGCTATGATAGTTAGGTTAAGCCTATAAATGACCCTATCATATGGTTAGATATTGTTTTGAACATGTATGATGTTTTAGCATGTTTTGAGCTAAGTTTTCAAGAAAACTTCAAGCTTTGGAAAAAGCTAGAAATGGTAAACTTGACTAATGTATATTCTGATCTTGCAAGCATGTTAGTATGTTTTGAAATGCATGTCGGACATACTAACTTAAGTATATAAACTTCATATTGAAGCATGAGCAAGTTAGGCTTATTCGTTAGCTTTGCTAATGAAAATGTTAACTTTGAACATGAATGTTGATGTGTTACTTTGAAAGTTAGAATCTGATGATTATGGGCATGTTAGATGATACCCTTAGATGCACTCATGTATCATAATTGTATATATACCATGCTTAGTTATCGTAGTTCAAGGAAATCATAAACGAAGCATATTTTTAAACAAAACGATGTTAAATGCACGTATGTGGTATGAACACTCACAAGCATGTCTACTATGAATTATATGACTACTTTATATGTTCAAAAATCAAGCATGTTGGACTTTGTGATTTCATAACCTTATACGACCTTAATTTTTTGAGATGTCTAACTTAGGACCATATCATGTGAAATGGGACCTAGATTAAACTAGGAGAATGCAAAAGGACCCTTAACATGATAATATGTGTTATG
Source organism: Panax quinquefolius (assembly GCA_020205615.1). Classification (NCBI taxonomy): domain Eukaryota; kingdom Viridiplantae; phylum Streptophyta; class Magnoliopsida; order Apiales; family Araliaceae; genus Panax; species Panax quinquefolius. The sequence continues at coordinate 148,806,445 of CM035167.1, forward strand.
TGTGTAAAGATGTGCAAGCTAGGCCAAGCAAATAATTTCTCAGTTCTGATTTGAACTGGGAACCGCGCGGCCGTGCGTCTTCTTAGTGCAAATCAGCGCCACCGCACCAATCTATTTGTGGGACCGTTTTACGCTATTTTTTAGCGAGATGCATACTTATATTATTGCTTTCTAGCATGTATTATATGACCAAGACATGTCCAATGTGATTAGAAGCAAGCTAAATAATATGAGTGAATGTTTAATGATGTGATTATAGAATTTCAAGTGATGAGTCCAAAAAGTATTTGCAAACTATAAGGCAACGATTAAGGACTATGGTAATTGATTCTCATGGTGACTTACAAACTGATTTTTGTGTTGTAAGTGCGTAAGGTATGAAATGAAGTATGTGAAGAGTATACAACTAAGTTAGATGTTTAAGTATGCATTTAAACTTACATATCAAGCATGAGCACTTTTAACTAATGAATATCTTATATACATATTACTTTATGTTAGGATTTGAAAGAGTATCGTTAAGTGATATTTTGGTAAACTACGCTTAAGGAAAGTTTCCTAAACTTACTCCAATTACTATTGAGCAAGTTTCTCTAGCCCTACTTAAATTCATATTGAGCAAGTATTCGAACCATACTATTATTGTTGTGCAATATCATTGCAAATACCGTAAGCTTATATCTTGAATACAAGTTATATTACCTTCTCGTTCGAAAGAGCTAATATGCTTAAACCCTTGTGAAAGTTATTATTCATGTTAAACTTAGTATTGATCTTGAATATTGCGAAAGAGTCAATGCCATTTGATTCGGCTAGACTATATGCATGTTTATAATAAAACTGTCCAAACCAATTGATTGAGAAATCTTGAAAACTGAGTTGAACAACCCTTTTGGTAAGGGGAGTGTATGTTGTTGGAAACCCTAACACATGAATAAATATTATTGTGGTGTTATGCATAACGTGAAGTATTGTAGACTGATCATCTATAGTACTTGATATTTTTGGTTATCAGTTTAATATTGGTAACTCTAGTGAAAGTTCAATGGTCCTTAGTGACTGCTCAGTATAAATTGCTTACCCAGTTGGATACATTGTTAGCCGTTGAATTCATATATATCTGTTGAATTATATTGAATTGTCATATCCCTTATTCATGATGTTATTCTGACACTTTGAACTATCTTAGAAATAACCCTTCGATATTTTAAACCTTGTGAAATTATATCCTACACCCTTGTTGTACATTACTTGTTGGGCAATTTGTGCTCATCCTTGCTTATTTAAAACCTTTCAGTTAAGGCGGAATAGGGAGGTGTATCTGGGAAAGACAAGGGTAAGGGCAAGGCTACCGAATAGCTTACCCCTTTATGTTTAAATTAATCATGTTGTATTAAGACTATTTGTATACTATGTTTAAGCTTAAGTAGGATCATGTTGTGAGACCCCAAATTTTATGAATAAATATTTAATTTTCTCGAAATAATTTTTTGAATATTATGGTGTGGATTTGATATAATGTTATAGTTGTAGGTAGTATTTATAAATTTTGAAAAGTATGCAAGTTGTTGTATAATATTCGATTGGTCGGGGAATATTCTTTTTGTCGGGGAATATCCGTACGACGGTACAATCATTGGTGGACCCCGCAACGGAATTATTATCGGATGGAGGAAACGACAAAAATATTTTTATGAAAATAACGGCGGAATTTTTACCGTTAACTGTTGAAACACCCGGTGTTAAAAGTAATAAAGATGTCTGGCGTGGTTGCATAGTAGTACACGGTATTGATTATTGATGCTTATGTGAGAAGTCACTCAGTATTGTTCAATGGGGTATTCGGGACACTTTTCATGTCGGAGTACTATTCACGAGTTACTATTCACGAGTTACTATTTATGAGTTACTATTGATCACCCGTAAAATATATTTCTTTTCGGTCCAATCATTTTTGGGTACAATATTATTCCATGAGGAGATGTGCTAATTTTTCGCATCAGTTGGTTGAAGATATAATAAGTAATCAATATGGACCGCCGGTGGAAAGTTATAATAGTGAATCAATATGGATCATTTGGTTTAAAGTTTTAATAGTAAATCGGTATGAATGAATTGCTTTAAGTTTTAATAGTAAACCAATATGGACCGTCCGCTTTAAAGTAAATCGATCTGGACCGTTCATGAATTAGTTACTATTCGCCCATTCTCCTATAAATGTAGCTCATTCCTTCATTATTTCTTACGAATTCACCGAAACTCTGAGAGAGAAACTATAGAGAAAGAAAAAAAGTATTCTCGCTACTTCACTACTCCAATATCAAGTTTCTTCTAAGGTAGGGATATTATTTGTTGTACTCGTAAGGGGTATTCTTTCTTTCTTATTCATGAAGAGAACTTACATTATTCCATTCTTTATTATTCTCATTGGAATAACTTTGTATACGCTGGATACCCTATACTTGGTGAAATTCTTCATTATTTCATTCTTTATTATTATGTTGGAATAACTTTTGTTATGCGAATCGCATACACATGTGAAATTCTTCTAATATTCTTTCTTATTATTCTGTTTAATATCACATGCTCATGCGTTCTTACGCTGGACACAGTTCCATTATTTATTATTCTTTGGAATAACTTTTATGCATGCGGTCTATCGCATGCATGGTGATTTCGTTGTTATTCCATTCTTTATTATTACGCTTTAATATCCACGTCGTGCGTTTATGCCGACTTCGGTTCTATTATTTATTATTCTGCTGGAATATCCACATGCGTGCATTTACGCCGGGCCGGTTCCATTATTTATTATTACATTGGGAATAACTCTCATGCATGCGATCTATCGCATCGCATGGTGAATCCTTATGTTATTCCATTCTTTATTATTCATTGGAATAACTCGCCTATATGGATTATCTCATGCATGGTGAATGATCCTTCGTATTCATTCCTTATTAAATTGTGGAAATGATCTCGTCATGTGGATTACTGCATGGCGAAGCGAAAATCCATTTGCGAGCTTCATATATTCTATTATACTTTCGGTTGGTTAAAGTTTTGACTTCTATACTCCATGAAATTAGTGGAATATACTTGATATTTGCGCTTCATCCAAAGATCTTTTCATGGAAATATTCTTCTGAGCATTCTTGAATTTTACTCTACAAAGAAGTATCATGTTGACAATTTGGACGTTATTAGTTCCTGGATAAATTAATTCTTGAACTTGTTTTATTGAATTATTATGTCATTTTCATCATCCTCATGCTTATATTATGTTGAAAGTCATCTGTGGCCTGTAGTGCATAGATGGACTTGGTATGATTATGACCAGGGATTATTCGGTATAATCATAACCGTAATGTTACAAATGATGTGGAAAAAGTCCTCATTGGCCCGTGGTGCATTAATGGACGCTTTTTGGTATGATTATGGCTATGGATTCTCTTTGGTAGTAGTCAAAGATGAATTGTTTTATGGCATGATCGGGGCGCTTGATGAAAACATGATTATCTTTAGTAGTAGTGCATGGATAATTCGTGGTCGTGATACTTAAAGAATATCCTTGGCCGTAGTAGTGCAAGGGGTGATTCGATGATGTGGATTATTTATTAAAATCGAGTCCTAGCGATAAAAGTGATGAAAAACCTTTTAAATCATAGATGATAGTAGATTTTATTCCCTACTTGACTCTTCTAATGGATTGCTTGTTCCTCTGCAGTTAAACTTGATAGTTATTATATTTTCTCGGTTTAACAACATTGAAGGCTAATGATAATTTATTCTGCATTATCTTAGTCATAATATTTCTTCTTGGGCTAGTTGAGCTCACCCTTTTCTTTCACTGTTCTCTTCAGGAAATTAGAACGTAGCTGGGACTAGTCGGGGAACAGAGTGATGATCCTAGATGTTTGCATTAGTAGTCCTCACTATTCTGTGAAATAGTGTGATAATAATTGTAATGAGGACTCCTTTTGAGTTTTTATACTCTCAGTAAACAATATTTGTATTCAAACTCACGGTTTATGTTTTGTCGATTGTACACCGACAATTGTATTATTAAGTTGTATTTGAATTCTGTACCATGTATCTGACGACTCAAGATGGGTGATGTATACCTAATTTTGGGGGCGTCACACATGTAATAAGTCTTTATTAGATATTATTATGTAATCTATTAAGCACTATAGGTTGCGAGACTTGGGGGAATAATTATAATAAATCATTGTATATTATTCTAGAGTAGATATTCCGTTGTGTATGCGTTATTTTAGTTATTATGGTAATACTTTGAGAAAGTGACGAACCGAATTTGGGTGACCAAGTGGAGGTCAGAATTTGGGGGCGTCACATTAAATACATCAAATGCGGAAACATAATATAATTTAAATAAATCTTATACATAAACATCTATCAAATAATTAAATAAGTCTTTATCACTTGTTTGTTTTTCCCTTGCGCTTATTAGTGGACGACTCGTCAATCCTTTCAACCTTAGCTGCAATGTTATTACGCAAGAGTGAGCAAATCAATGAGTTCTGAATAATAGAAGGCTCTGCTTTTGAATCAAGATTAGAAATCGATTTCAACACAAATCTGAGGGCCACAAGACCATAAACTATGTCATAGGTTAACAAGTATCTCTACTGTAATCTTTAACAGTCAAATAGACTATATGGACCATCCATCTCGTACTCCGGGGGATCAACCCTTTGTAAAATGTATTGTGCACAAATATTTTAACGTTATTGCGTAGTATAATCCCCTATATTAGGGGTGTTCATCTCAGTTTTGACATAAGAGTCCGCACCAAAGCAAGTTTGGTTTGGATTAATTTCAAGGGTAATTTAGAGTTGAATATTCATCAACTAAGGATTCGTTGAATCACTAACTATTCAAAAATTTAACAACATCATAATTTCAAACAACGATTTATAGAACAATGATGAAACAATAATAATTCACAACTGAACAATAATGTATATCAAGATAATGCTTCTAGAAGAATAAGAGAGCTTTTTTCGAAGTCAGGGACTAAAACAGCTCAAGCTTCGAATAATGAGAAATAATGAATAGAAATCTTGCTCATTAAGAGGTTATAATTAAAGACTTGAGTGATGCTAAAGACTTGAATGATTATAAACAAGTAAGGATAGTAAACTGACGTAATTATAATCAAGATAAGGTAAGGAACTTGCCTCGTGCGTAGGTTATACAACTACAATTCACGTTCCTCAAACGTCCTACACATTCCTTTACAATCACAATGTCTATTAGTTACACTAATATTAACCTTATAGTTTCAATTCCCACTTTTATTTCAAATCGCAATTTAGTTTAAATTCTGATCAATAACATCAACCACATAATAGAAATATAGGACCAACCAACACGACCCTCGAGTATCAATATCAAACCTTAAAACCAATAAGTTTAAGTTCTTCAACATTGTTAATATGTAACTTGAAAATCATCTTATACATGTTAACAATATGTTATAGAATCATGTTATATGTCTAACATGTGATTAGGTTTATCAGGTTAAGCTAACTCATCATGTTATGGACTGAAAACCACACAAAATAAAACCACCTCAACTATGTATTCCCCACTGGGGCGGGGGATTTTGTATTGCAGAATGCCCCACCGGAGGCATGCACATTGAAGGCAGATACTTTATACTAAAAAATCCGTCGGTAGGTGTCTCCAGAATGAAGAATCTGCAGATTCATGATTTGCACTATTCATCAGTCCAAAAACACGATTCTTTCACAGTTATAATAGAATTTAACACACCCAAAAGACATAGACTTCATATAAACATCACCAAGCATGCATACATTGATTTGAATTAACAAAACAACTTAAAAAACTCAATTTGAAGAATTAAAACCATGTATACTGCTATTTTTCCAAAATTCGACATGTTTAGTGAAAAAAATCGACATAGCTTCATTTCTCAACCAAATCAGTTCATACCTCTTGCATTCTTTTCTTATTTGAATGTATTAATGTAGAAAATTGTTAATTCACATGTTACAACATGAATTGAACACTAATTTTTGACTTTAAAATCAGCCTTTTTGTACATATTTTCACAAAACTCAAATCTTTACTTTAAAACCTATTTCATACAAATTTGATTTCTGAAAATCGTTTCTAAACCACATATAACAGATTATACATGTTAACATATATAAGAACTATCTAATCAATTCATTAATTAAAACTCCAATTTTAACACCAAAACCATATATATTGTATATATATCATCAAAACTCAAGTTTTTCATGCTTTAGCAGATTTCATGGATTAAATTACTCCAAAATCGTTTGTAAACATCATATAATAGATTAGAAATGCATATTAACAAATATAAACAACTTATCAACAAATTAACCATGAAAACTCAATTATAGATAACTAAGAATGAATTTTCATGGAGAAACTTAAAAACATAGCTAGGGCTTGGGATTAAAAAATTACCCTTGATTTCTCTATTTAGATTGCTAGAAGATGATAAAAAACTTCTTGATTCCCCAATTCCTCTTCCTAAATCTCAATTTCTCTCAAGTTTTTCTCTCTTTTCTCTATGAGTTTCTAGCTTTAGCCTTAGGAATACAATACGATGAAATCTTAAGACTGATATAATGACTAATATAATTATACGTATAATATAACTGGCACAACGTGTATCAGTTAAATGCATCATGGCCTTAACTGCTCCTATGTTCTTAAGGCCATGTTTGGCTTGGCTTAAAAAAAACTCATTTCCATTTATTTTAAGGTAAAACTATGTTTTTGACCACTATACTTGTCACGTTTTACTTAATACACCACTGAACTTTTAATTTTTTGGATTACCCCATTAAACTAATTAAAAATTTTTAATTGGGTCATTCCGTCCAAAATAGTTGACAGACGTTAAAGTGGCGTTGACATGACGCCGATGTGGCTAAAAAATAAAAAAAATTGTTTATGTGGCAAAAAAAAAATCAAAAACAGATTTTTAAAAAAAAATTAACATTTTAAAAATAACAAAAGCATAATAAAATACAAAAAAAAATTTAAATTTTTTAAAAAACAGATTTTTTAAAAATATATATTTTTTGAAAATGATTTTAAAATTTTTTTTAAAAAAATAATTTTTTAAAAGCAGATTTTTTTTTAAAATGCATTTTTTAAAAATGAATTTTTGAAAAAAAAGATTTTTAAAAAAAATATAATTCTAAAAAAAATATACTTTTTAAAAAACAGATTTTAAAAAAATAGAATTTGTAAAAAGCGGGACTTTTTAAAAAAATAGATTTTTTTTCAAAAATAGAATTTTTTAAAAATAGATTTTTTAAATAATTTTTTTAAAACAATTTTTTTAAAAATATTAGTTTTTAAAAGTATACTTTTTTCAAAAATTATTTTTTAGAAAAGGAGATTTGTAAAAAAATCTATTTTTAAACAAATTTATTTAAAAAAATCAATTTTTAAAAAAGTTATACTTTTTTGAAAAATCTGCTTTTTTAAAAGTTCCTTTTTAAAAAATCTATTTTTAAAAATCTATTTTTTTAAAAATCTATTATTTTAAAAAATATGTTTTTAAAAAATCATATTTTTAGAATTCTATTTTTAAAAAAAATCATTTTTTTCAAAATTATGTTTTTAAAAAACAATCTGCTTTTTAAAAAGTTATTTTAAAAAAACTATTTTTTTAAAAAATCTATTTTAAAAGAAATTCATTTTTATAGAATTCTATTTTCAAAAAAATCTTTTTTCAAAAAAGTATATTTTTTATAGAATTCTATTTTTTTTTTAAAACTGCTTTTTAAAAAATATCTGCTTTTAATTTTTTTTATTATATTTTATTATGTTTTTATTATTTTAAAACTTTAAAATGTTAATTTTTTTAAAAAAATCATTTTGATTTTTTTTTTGCCATATAAGCAATTTTTTTTATTTTTTGCCATCATCACATGTCAAAATATCATACGTGTCACATTTCTTTAACGTCATCAACTATTTTGGATGGAATGACCCAATTAAAAATTTTTAATTAGTTTAATAGGGTAATCAAAAAAATTAAAAGTTCAGTGGTGTATTAAGTAAAACGTGTCAAGTATTGTGGTGAAAAATATAGTTTTGCCTTTATTTTAATTAACTTGTTTATTTTATATGTAAGACCCTGACTTTTATGATATAAAAGTCCAATTTAATTTTTGATTATTATTCTAAAACTGTAAAATGTTAAATTGATAAATGGTTAAACGGACAATTAAATGGATATGTGAGTAAATAAAAGAGGAGATATTAAACTTATAGAATGTGGACACATGGGATGGCTAAGGCTGATAAGGGAGGGATGATTACTGATATTTAATATCCAAATACTTCCAAGCCTTTCCCCAATTTCCATCCTAACATTTTATTGATTGGACCATTTATTTTTGTGGGACATAAGTGAAGAATATTGGCCAAATCATTAATCCTAGTAAGGCATTCTCATCAGCCTTCTCTTTTCATTGATTACTCTCGCAACAAGTTTTCAGAAAAAAGAGAGAGATAAGAAGAGAAAGAAGAAAATGAAACAAATAAAAGTAATAATTTGATTTTTAATTATAAGATGATAATTTCATGGATTTTAATTATAAGATGTTAATTTCACATGAAAAAGACATAAAAATCGTAATTTTCTGATAAAAGGGCTAATTGTTATGAATTTTTGAAGTTTTTTACTATTATCAGAAAAATTATTTGGGCTGAAATATTTTTATGATATGGTTTTTGTGACCTTGACTTAATGACATCTACCGAGACTAAGCGACTCAAATGAATCTAAGTGATTCAGTATTATAATAAATCTTAGTGATCTGGTCCAAATGACCCATGCACCCTTAGTGGATTTTCTACTAGTATCAGAAGAGTGGAGTAAGAGTTATTTATACCCCAAACCACTTAAAATCTTTTGTGTCATTTACTTACTGCATTTAAATTTTACTATTTAACTGCTATATTTGTTGTGACTTAATTCCATAAGAATTAAATTTAGAGCTGAGATTTATCTATATCTCTGAAGGGGTTTTGCAAACTAATATTCCTTTGTGGTTAATTAATTCTCTGGTAATAATCCATTAATAAAGAATTTTTTTTTTTTAAATCTATTCAACCGCTTTAGACACAGGTAAGCGAAGTAGTAAAGTAAAACCCGAACCAAACGTAAATAAGCCAATGACGGTGGTAAAAACCATGAGGCTTTTCCTATTTTTTTTAAATCTTGATACACCAAAAATAGTAATAATAATAAATATTAAAATAATAAAATAATTTATAATAAACAATAATTTTAATTACTTAAATTAACTACATATCTCAATCAATTAAAATTTTAATTTTATTATAATTTTAGATATTATTTGTAAGACCCCGAATTTTATGAAATAAAAGTATTCAATTTTTTTTTAATTACTATTCATGAGTTACTATTTACGAGTTACTATTCACGAGTTACTATTCACGAGTTACTATTCATGAGTTACTATTCACGAGTTACTATTCACGAGTACTATTCATGAAGCATGATAATTTTTTTTTCGTAAGAAGGCATTACTCAATAATTGTTACGATAATTCTTTATTCAATATTTTATTTTATTGATTCAATAATTGCTACGTTGATATTTTATATTATTGTTGTTTCAATAATTGTCACGCACACATATTTTTCCATTATCGAGACAATAATTCATATTATCTGAATAATATTATTGGATAACATTATTAGCAATGCCTGAAAAGTTCTGGCTCTAAGGAGAGGTTTGGTCACCTAATCAAGGCTACCATGAAGAGAGAAATTCTTATTGAAAGCCCCTCTTCCTGAACCGCACTGTTGTTAATATTGTGATTATGTAATATTATTTGTGAATAATTAATTATTGATTTTTATGATGAGAAAATATTTATTTTATGTGGATATAGATGGAGAAAATTTTAAAGTGACAATTGTTGAAAATTAATATTTTATCTTTTTCGATAAAATAATTCATTTAAATATATTATTTTAATAATATAATAATGGTGATATTTTTACGATGAAATGTGAACATGAATCGTGATTTGGTATAACCATGATCTTTGATGTTTCGTAAAAGACAAGTGATGAAAATTATCTTTGTCTTGGATGAGGAAAGGAATTTAGAACTACAATTACGATTATGAGTTATACACGTGATTGTGGGCGAGAATTGTTGATTGATGTTACAGGATAAAACATTGTTGGTGGACTTTTAACATGGAGAAGATAATAGATTTTATGGTCTATTTGACTCTTCTAATGGATTGCTTTCGTTCAATGCAACTATGGTTGAAAAGTTTTATCATCTACCATATGTTCTAAATCTACGATTCATTACTAATGAAGACTATTGATAATTTATTTATCTTTAGTCATAATATTCTTTCTTGAAAGCTAGTTGTGCTCACCCTTTTGTTTCACAATTCCTTTCGGGTAATAAAAGTGTAGCAGTTGGGTTGAGCGGGGATAACAAGGAATAGAATCGGTGGTCTATAGTTGTTGAGGTTCTCCCTAAAGAGTATGAAAATAATTTTATTGAGGGCTTTAGTGTGTTGTATTTTTATACATCATTTAATAGTTATTTTTGGTGAATTAAATAGGGTGAGCGAACCCAACTTTGGAAGGGTGTTTTGTCACTATCATACAAGATGTCTAATGACATACAAACTTCGTGTTATCATAAGACATGGTTGTGCTCATCCACTTCTTTGAGTATATTTACAAGCACTACCTATATAATCTTGGTGTTTGTTTGGAGTATAATACCCAATTAGAGACAATGGAGATAATGATATGTCAAGAGAAGACTCACCATTGGGAAGAATATGATAGTAATCTTCTCGTTTTTCTTTGGGGTCTATTAATCAACCAAGGATAATTACGTGGACATGATATCTACCATAACCTAAAAGCATGGCCTCCCATGTATACGAAGGTTTCCTTGAGCACTTCCCAAAGATTCTAATTTCTAAAACAGTTTTTGACTATACCTTTATGTAAGGTGTCATTGTGACGTCTTCACAGCTTGGTATATATTTGTATCCAAACTCACAAAGATATGTGTTGTTGTATTTTGCACGACAATTGTTGTAATAAAGTTGTAGTTGTTTTCGTACCATATATTTGGCGACTCGAAATGGGTTGGATGGAATGGACCTATTTTGGGGTCGCCACAATTGATATCGAGCTTAGGATATGATCTCCATGAGAGATCGGGAATAGAACTAGGAGGGAGAGATTAGTAAATCCTTCGCTAGTGTGTCCTACCTAAGCTTATTTGTTGGTCACGTAATATCGGGATATTATGTGATATATTAATTTGTTAAATTAACCCTTGTTTTGAAGTCGTATTCTAGAATGATATCCAAAATACGGGAGATGAGCAATGGAGAAATCATGATGACAGGGAGATAGAATCGAAATGAAAACAAGGTATTCTCAACTTTTTGAAATGCAGTGCGTAAATTTCGGGACGAAATTTCATAAGGAGGGAGATTGTAAGACCCCGAATTTTATGAAATAAAAGTATTCAATTTTTTTAATTACTATTCATGAGTTACTATTCATGAGTTACTATTCACGAGTTCTTATTCATGAGTTACTATTCACGAGTTACTATTCATGAGTTACTATTCACGAGTTACTATTCACGAGTACTATTCATGAAGCATGATAATTTTTTTTTCGTGAAAGACATTACTCAATAATTGTTACGATAATTCTTGTTCGATATTTTATTTTATTGATTCAATAATTGCTACGTTGATATTTTATATTATTGTTGTTTGATAATTGTCACGATACAATATTTTCCATTATCGAGACAATAATTCATATTATCTGAATAATATTATTGGATAACATTATTGGCAATGCCTAGAAAGTTATTTCTAAGGAGAGGTTTGGTCACCTAATTGCTTGCCAAAGTAAGGAGAAATTCTTATTGAAAGCCCCTCTTTCTCACAGGAAGCTGCACAGTTGTTAATATTGTGATTATGTAATATTATTTGTGAATAATTAATTATTGATTTTTATGATGAGAAAAATATTTATTTTATGTGGATATAGATGGAGAAAATTTTTAAAGTGACAATTGTTGAAAATTAATATTTTATCTTTTTTTTCGATAAAATAATTCATTTAAATATATTATTTTAATAATATAATAATGGTGATATTTTTACAAATGAATGTGGAATATATGAGTATATGAGGAGGAAGAATATTTTTGTTACAATAAATGTTTAAAACATGTTAAACATGTTTGTGGACCCCATTTCTTGGAATTGAAATTTGATTATAGGCGTAAAATTGTCCGCTTGTTTGTGGATTTCGGTCAATTTACATTTGGAATTTGGAAAACTTTCTTCTTCAAAGTTATAGAGAATTGAATTTCCTATAAAAACTCATGAGATTCAATTTTTGATAAAAAGATATTTATTATGAATTATTAAAGTTACGAAGCTCAAAATAATTGATTTTTGGAAGTTTAAAATAATTTAAATAACAAAAAGCGTTTTTTGTGCAAGTCTTGTGAGGTGGGCTGTTTGGTGGCTGAGGTTTTGAAGCAAAATAAGTGTGCTTTGGAATAAAAATAATATATATTAATATTTTATTAAATTTTACGCTTTGGTGTTCTAAGTATTTTCCTATAAATAGGGTGCTTAGGTTAGAATTGAAAATCACACCGAAACCGAAGTTTTTCTCTCTATATTATCGAGCGTATTCTTGTGAGTATTTTGAGTATACTTTGAGTATTGCTATCTGACGGTGCAAGTTAGATTCGGCGTTATTCGGTCAAAATCTTACTCTTTTGAGGTAAGGGGGAGTAAAGGGATTTTAAGGGTTATTATGTTTTTAGTTTCGAAATTTTTCCGAACCTTCAAAAATTCTGGAAAAATTTGAAATGATAATTTGATGAGTTTTATATATTGTGTCCAAAATGGCGATTTTTGGATGTATAGATTGAGAGTTATGAATTTTATGAGAAAAGACTATTTTAAAAGTAACCGCTTATAACTCCTTGTGATTAACTCCAAAATTGATGAAATTTTTTATTGGGAGTACATCTATATAATATCAGTATACCGTAAAATTTCAGAATTGTTGGATAAAAGTATAATCTATGATAAATGTTTAAATATTCGGTGGTTTTGGCCATATGAAAAATAGTAAATGAATTTTAAAATTTTGAGAAAAATACATGTTCAATATGGGACTATGTTATGCTAAATTCCAGAAAAGAAATATTTTTGGAATTGATTTGGTATTTTCATGAAAATATTCTAGTTATGAGTAAATGAATTAAATATGTTATGTGAAGTAAGAAAATTGGAAAATATGATTTTATGGCTTGAGAATCATATATGAGGTATATCTCAGATTTTTGATGAGGGTTTTGGTTATTGGTGATGAAATCTTATGAGTTTGGCATTTTATGATGATTAAATGCATTAATTAGTAAAGTGTAAACAATTTAATTAAATTGTTTATAAGTTTTAGAAATGATTAAAATATTATTGTAATATTAATAATATTAGATTATGAGATTTCTAAGTGATTTATAACATTTGGATTAAGGTGTTATAAATATGGATATTAATTTTATTATGAAACTTTATCTTTTCGTGTCGAGGTTACTATACGCCGATATCTGCGATTTTGCTATGTATGAATCACGAAGTCTTATTCACGACAAATTGGTTTCTTCTCCCACCAAATTATCGTTGATTTATGAATCTTACTCTTGAAATTAAAACCATGTTTTGATTATATTGTTTTATATAACATTCTTATAACCCTAATGATAATATATTTCTCTTTGACTTGAGTGTAAAGATGGGTAAATTATTGGTATGATCGTGACCATAGGTTCTCTTTGGCGATGGTGCAAAAGTTGAATTGTTGGTTTGGTATGATCATGACCATTGAATTTACAATTGAATATTCTTAGCTTAAGTGCAAAGGTGAATTGATCAACATGGTTATAATTATTTTATATAACTTCAAAATGATTATGTATTTCTTTGATATATGAATATCTTTGGCTCGTAGTGCAAAGATGACTTGTTGATGAATATCTTAGCTTTGTAGTGCAAAGATGAATTATTGATGAATATCTTTTGCTCGTAATGCAAAGATGACTGTTGTTGAATATCTTTTAGCTTTGTAGTGCAAAGATGAATTATTGATGATGAATATTGGCTCGTAATGCAAAGATGACTGTTGATGAATATCTTTAGCTTTGTAGTATAAAGATGAACTGTTGATGAATATCTTTGGTAGTGGTGCAAAGATGAATTTATTAGTATGATTATGAACATGAACTGTGATTTGGTATAACCATGATCTTTGATGTTTCGAGTAAAGACAAGTGATGAAAATTATCTTTGTCTTGGATGAGAAAGGAATTTAGAACTACAATTACGATTATGAGTTATACACGTGATTGTGGGCGGGAATTGTTGATTGATGTTACGAGGATAAAACATTGTTGATGGACTTTTAACATGGAGAAGATAATAGATTTTATGGTCTATTTGACTCTTCTAATGGATTGCTTCGTTCATTGCAACTATGGTTGAAAAGTTTTATCATCTACCATATGTTCTAAATCTACGATTCATTACTTGATGAAGACTATTGATAATTTATTTATCTTTAGTCATAATATTCTTTACTGAGCTAGTTGTGCTCACCCTTTTGTTTCACAATTCCTTTCAGGTAATAAAAGTGTAGCTGGGTTGAGCGGGGATAACAAGGGAATAGAATGGTGGTCTATAGTTGTTGAGGTTCTCCCTAAAGAGTATGAAAATAATTTTATTGAGGGCTTTAGTGTGTTGTATTTTATACATCATTTAATAGTTATTTTTGGTGAATTAAATAGGGTGAGGCGAACCCAACTTTGGAAGGGTGTTTTGTCACTATCATACAAGATGTCTAATGACATACAAACTCGTGTTATCATAAGACATGGTTATGCTCATCCACTTGCTGAGTATATTTACAAGCACTACCTATATAATCTTGGTGTTTGTTTGGAGTATAATACCCAATTTGAGACAGTGGAGATAATGATATGTCAAGAGAAGACTCACCATTGGGAAGAATATGATAGTAATCTTCTCGTTTTTCTTTGGGGTCTATTGGGTCAACTAAGGATAATTCTGTGGACATATGATATCTACCATAACCTAAAAGCATGGCCTCCCATGTACGAAGGTTTCCTTGAGCACTTCCCAAAGATTCTAATTTCTAAAATGCAGGTTTTGACTATACCTTTATGTAAGGTGTCATTGTGACGTCTTCACAGTTGGTATATATTTGTATCCAAACTCACAAAGATATATGTTGTTGTATTTTGCACGACAATTGTTGTAATAAAGTTGTAGTTGTTTTTCACCATATATTTTGGCGACTCGTAAATGGGTTGGATGGAATGGACCTATTTTGGGGTCGTCATTCATTTTAATATCGAGCTTAGGGATATGATCTCTGGCGGAGATCGGGGAATAGAACTAGGAGGGGAGAGATGAGTAAATCCTTCGCTAGTGTGTCCTACCTAAGCTTATTTGTTGGTCAGTCATAATATCGGGATATTATGTGATATGTTAATTTGTTAAATTAACCCTTGTTTTGAAGCTGTATTCTAGAATGATATCAAAATACGGGAGATGAAGCGATGGAGAAATCATGATGACAGGGGAGATAGAATCAAAATGAAAACAAGGTATTCTCAACTCTTTGAAATACCGTGTCATGTAAATTTCGGGGACGAAAATTTCATAAGGAGGGAGATTGTAAGACCACAATTTTATGAAATAAAAGTATTCAATTTTTTTTAATTACTATTCATGAGTTACTTATTCATGAGTTCTTATTCACGAGTTACTATTCATGAGTTACTTATTCATGAGTTACTTTATTCACGATTACTATTCATGAGTTCTTATTCACGAGTTACTATTCACGAGTACTATTCATGAAGCATGATAATTTTTTTTTTTAGTAAGAAGGCATTACTCGATAATTGTTACGGTAATTCTTTATTCGATATTTTATTTTATTGATTCAATAATTGCTACGTTGATATTTTATATTATTGTTGTTTGAATAATTGTCACGTGACATGATATTTTCCATTATCTAAGCAATAATTCATATTATCTGAATAATATTATTGGATAACATTATTGGCAATGCCTAGAAAGTTATTTCTAAGGAGAGGTTTGGTCACCTAATTGCGGCATGATGAAGAGAAATTCTTATTGGAAAGCCCTCTTCCAGGAACCGCACGGTTATTAATATTGTGATTATGTAATATTATTTGTGAATAATTAATTATTAATTTTTATGATGAGAAAATATTTATTTTATGTGGATATAGATGGAGAAAATTTTTAAAGTGACAATTGTTGAAAATTAATATTTTATCTTTTTCGATAAAATAATTCATTTAAATATATTATTTTAATAATATAATAATGGTGATATTTTTACAATGAATGTGGAATATATGAGTATATGAGGAGGAAGAATATTTTTGTTACAATAAATGTTTAAAACATGTTAAACATGTCGGTGGACCCCATTTTGGCGAAATTTGATTATAGTATCGTAAAATTATCCGTTTGTGGATTTGGTCCAATTTACATTTGGAATTTGGAAAAACTTTCTTCTAAAGTTGTAGAGAATTGAATTTCATATAAAAACTCATGAGATTCAAATTTTTTGATAAAAAGATATTTATTATGAATTATTAAAGTTAAAAGCTCGAAATAATTGATTTTGGAAGTTTAAAATAATTTAAATAACAAAAACGTTTTTTGTGCAAGTCTTGTGAGGTGGGCTGTTTGGTGGCTGAGGTTTTGAAGCAAAATAAGTGTGCTTTGGAATAAAAATAATATATATTAATATTTTATTAAATTTTACTGCTTTGGTGTTCTAAGTATTTTCTATAAATAGGGTCTTAGGTTAGAATTGAAAATCACACGAAAAGCTGAAGTTTTCTCTCTATATTATCGAGCGTATTCTTGTGAGTATTTTGAGTATACTTTGAGTATTGCTATACTGGTTGCAAGTTAGTTCATTATTCCAAATCAAAATCTTTGCTTTTTGAGGTAAGGGATAGTAAGGGATTTTAAAGGTTATTATGTTTTTAGTTTCGAAATTTTTTTGAACCTTCAAAATTTCTGGAAAAATTTGAAATGATAATTTGATGAGTTTTATATATTGTGTCCAAAAATGGCGATTTTTGGATGTATAGATTGAGAGTTATGAATTTTATGAGAAAAGACTATTTTAAAAGTAACCGCTTATAACTCCTTGTGATTAACTCCAAAATTGATGAACTTTTTATTGGGAGTACATCTATATAATATCAGTATACCGTGTAAATTTCAGAATTGTTGGATAAAAGTATAATTTATGATAAATGTTTAAATATTCGGTGGTTTTTGGCCATATGAAAAATAGTAAATGAATTTTGAAAATTTTAAGAAAATATATATTCAATATGGGACTATGTTATGCTAAATCCCAGAAAAAAATATTTTGGAATTGATTTGGTATTTTTCATGAAAATATTCTAGTTATGAGTAAATGAATTAAATATGTTATGTGAAGTAAGAAAATTGGAAAATATGATTTTATGGCTTGAGAATCATATATGAGGTATATGCAGATTTTTGATGAGGGTTTTGGTTATTGGTGATGAAATCTTATGAGTTTGGCATTTTATGATGATTAAATGCATTAATTAGTAAAGTGTAAAACAATTTAATTAAATTGTTTATAAGTTTTAGAAATGATTAAAATATTATTGTAATATTAATAATATTAGATTATGAGATTTCTAAGTGATTTATAACATTTGGATTAAGGTGTTATAAATATGGATATTAATTTTATTATGAAACTTTATCTTTTATGTATGAGGATTTACTATGCGCATATCTGATACTATGTCACGAATACGAATCTTATTCACGACAAATTGGTTTCTTCTCGACCAAATTATCGTTGATTTATGAATCTTACTCTTGAAATTAAAACCATGTTTTGATTATATTGTTTTTTTATATAACATTCTTATAACCCTAATGATAATATTTCTCTTTGACTTGAGTGTAAAGATGGGTAAATTATTGTATGATCGTGACCATAGGTTCTCTTTGGCGATGAGTGCAAAAGTTGAATTGTTGGTAGTATGATCATGACCATTGAATTTACAATTGAATATTTTTAGCTTAAGTGCAAAGGTGAATTGATCAACATGGTTATAATTATTGTTATATAACTTCTAAAATGATTATGTATTTCTTTGATATATGAATATCTTTGGCTCGTAGTGCAAAGATGACTTGTTGATGAATATCTTAGCACATGTAGTGCAAAGATGAATTATTGATGAATATCTTTTGCTCGTAATGCAAATGACACATTGTTGTTGAATATCTTTAGCTTTTGTAGTGCAAATATGAATTATTGATGAATATCTTTGGCTCGTAATGCAAAAGATGACTGTTGATGAATATCTTTAGCTTTGTAGTGTAAAGATGAATGTTGATGAATATCTTTGGTAGTGGTGCAAAGATGAATTTATTAGTATGATTATGAACATGAACTGTGATTTGGTATAACCATGATCTTTGATGTTTCGGTAAAAGCAAGTGATGAAAATTATCTTTGTCTTGGATGAGGAAAGAATTTAGAACTACAATTACGATTATGAGTTATACATATGATTGTGGATGAGGAATTGTTGATTGATGTTACAAGGATAAAACATTGTTGGTGGACTTTTAACATGGAGAAGATAATAGATTTTATGGTCTATTTGACTCTTCTAATGGATTGCTTCGTTCATTGCAACTATGGTTGAAAAGTTTTATCATCTACCATATGTTCTAAATCTCTGATTCATTACTAATGAAGACTATTGATAATTTATTTATCTTTAGTCATAATATTCTTTACTGAGCTAGTTGTGCTCACCCTTTTGTTTCACAATTCCTTTCGAATAATAAAAGTGTAGGCATTTGGTTGGCGGGGATAACAAGGGAATAGAATCGGTGGTCTATAGTTGTTGAGGTTCTCCTAAAGAGTATGAAAATAATTTTATTGAGGGCTTTAGTGTGTTGTATTTTATACATCATTTAATAGTTATTTTTGGTGAATTAAATAGGGTGAAAGCGAACCCAACTTTGGAAGGGTGTTTTGTCACTATCATACAAGATGTCTAATGACATACAAACTCGTGTTATCATAAGACATGGTTGTGCTTTCATCCACTTCTTGAGTATATTTACAAGCACTACCTATATAATCTTGGTGTTTGTTTGGAGTATAATACCCAATTAGAGGCAGTGGAGATAATGATATGTCGAGAGAAGACTCACCATTGGGAAGAATATGATAGTAATCTTCTCGTTTTCTTTGGGGGTCTATTAGGTCAACCAAGGATAATTGCGGACATATGATATCTACCATAACCTAAAAGCATGGCCTCCCATGTATACGAAGGTTTCCTTGAGCACTTCCCAAAGATTCTAATTTCTAAAATGGTTTTTGACTATACCTTTATATGTAAGGTGTCATTGTGACGTCTTCTGATTGGTATATATTTGTATCCAAACTCACAAAGATATGTGTTGTTGTATTTTGCACGACAATTGTTGTAATAAAGTTGTAGTTGTTTTTTAGTACCATATATTTGGCGACTTCGAAATGGGTTGGATGGAATGGACCTATTTTGGGGTCGTCACATTTAATATCGAGCTTAGGGATATGATTTCAGGCGAGATCGGGGAATAGAACTAGGAGGGAGAGATGAGTAAAATCCTTCGCTAGTGTGTCCTACCTAAGCTTATTTGTTGGTCACCGTAATATCGGGATATTATGTGATATGTTAATTTGTTAAATTAACCCTTGTTTTGAAGTCGTATTCTAGAATGATATCCAAATACGGGAGATGAGAAATGGAGAAATCATGATGATAGGGAGATAGAATCAGAAATGAAAACAAGGTATTCTCAACTCTTTGAAATACTGTGTGCGTAAATTTCGGGGACGAAATTTCATAAGGAGGGAGATTGTAAGACCCCGAATTTTATGAAATAAAAGTATTCAATTTTTTTAATTACTATTCATGAGTTACTTATTCATGAGTTACTATTCACGAAAGTTACTATTCACGAGTTACTATTCATGAGTTACTATTCACGGAGTTCTTATTCATGAGTTACTATTCACGAGTTACTATTCACGAGTACTATTCATGAAGCATGATAATTTTTTTTTCGTGAAGAAGACATTACTCAATAATTATTTACGATAATTCTTTGTTCAATATTTTATTTTATTGATTCAATAATTGCTACGTTGATATTTTATATTATTGTTGTTTCAATAATTGTCACGACACGATATTTTCCATTATCGAGACAATAATTCATATTATCTGAATAATATTATTGGATAACATTATTGACAATGCCTAGAAAGTTATTTCTAAGGAGAGGTTTGGTCACCTAATTAAGGCGCCATGATGAAGAAATTCTTATTGGAAAGCCCCTCTTTCTGAGGCTGCACGGTTGTTAATATTGTGATTATGTAATATTATTTGTGAATAATTAATTATTGATTTTTATGATGAGAAAAATATTTATTTTATGTGGATATAGATGGAGAAAATTTTTAAAGTGACAATTGTTGAAAATTAATATTTTATCTTTTTCGATAAAATAATTCATTTAAATATATTATTTTAATAATATAATAATGGTGATATTTTTACGATGAATGTGGAATATATGAGTATATGAGGAGGAAGAATATTTTTGTTACAATAAATGTTTAAAACATGTTAAACATGTCGGTGGACCCCATTTCTTGGTGAAAAATTTGATTATAGATATGTAAAATTGTCCGTTATGGATTTCGGTCAATTTACATTTGGAATTTGGAAAAACTTTCTTCTGCAAAGTTGTAGAAATTGAATTTCCTATAAAAACTCATGAGATTCAATTTTTTTGATAAAAAGATATTTATTATGAATTATTAAAGTTCAAGCTCAAATAATTGATTTTTGGAAGTTTAAAATAATTTAAATAACAAAAACGTTTTTGTGCAAGTCTTGTGAGGTGGGCTGTTTGGTGGCTGAGGTTTTGAAGCAAAATAAGTGTGCTTTGGAATAAAAATAATATATATTAATATTTTATTAAATTTTACTCGCTTTGGTGTTCTAAGTATTTTCCTATAAATAGGGTCTTAGGGTTAGAATTGAAAATCACACCGTAAATCTGAAGTTTTTCTCTCTCTATATTATCGGCGTATTCTTGTGAGTATTTTGAGTATACTTTGAGTATTGCTATACGGTGCAAGTTAAGTTCGATTATTTATTCCAAATCGGAATCTTTTTCTTTTGAGGTAAGGGATAGTAAGGGATTTTAAGGGTTATTATGTTTTTAGTTTCGAAATTTTTCCAAACCTTCAAAAATTCTGGAAAAATTTGAAATGATAATTTGATGAGTTTTATATATTGTGTCCAAAATGGCGATTTTTGGATGTATAGATTGAGAGTTATGAATTTTATGAGAAAAGACTATTTTAAAAGTAACCGCTTATAACTCCTTGTGATTAACTCCAAAATTGATGAAATTTTTATTGGGAGTACATCTATATAATATCAGTATACCGTAAAATTTCAGAATTGTTGGATAAAAGTATAATTTATGATAAATGTTTAAATATTCGGTGGTTTTGGCCATATGAAAAATAGTAAATGAATTTTTAAAATTTTGAGAAAAATACATGTTCAATATGGGACTATGTTATGCTAAATTCCAGAAAAGAAATATTTTTGGAATTGATTTGGTATTTTCATGAAAATATTCTAGTTATGAGTAAATGAATTAAATATGTTATGTGAAGTAAGAAAATTGGAAAATATGATTTTATGGCTTGAGAATCATATATATGAGGTATATGCAGATTTTTGATGAGGGTTTTGGTTATTGGTGATGAAATCTTATGAGTTTGGCATTTTATGATGATTAAATGCATTAATTAGTAAAGTGTAAACAATTTAATTAAATTGTTTATAAGTTTTAGAAATGATTAAAATATTATTGTAATATTAATAATATTAGATTATGAGATTTCTAAGTGATTTATAACATTTGGATTAAGGTGTTATAAATATGGATATTAATTTTATTATGAAACTTTATCTTTTTCGTGTCGAGGTTACTTACGCACACGATACTGCGATTTATGTACGAATACGAAGTACTATTCACGACAAATTGGTTTCTTCTCCGACCAAATTATCGTTGATTTATGAATCTTACTCTTGAAATTAAAACCATGTTTTGATTATATTGTTTTTATATAACATTCTTATAACCCTAATGATAATATTTCTCTTTGACTTGAGTGTAAAGATGGGTAAATTATTGGTATGATCGTGACCATAGGTTCTCTTTGGCGATGGTGCAAAAGTTGAATTGTTGACCGTATGATCATGACCATTGAATTTATAATTGAATATTCTTAGCTTAAGTGCAAAGGTGAATTGATCAACATGGTTATAATTATTGTTATATAACTTCGAAATGATTATGTATTTCTTTGATATATGAATATCTTTGGCTCGTAGAGTGCAAAGATGACTTGTTGATGAATATCTTAGCTTTGTGGTGCAAAGATGAATTATTGATGAATATCTTTTGCTCGTAATGCAAAGATGACTGTTGTTGAATATCTTTAGCTTTGTAGTGCAAAGATGAATTATTGATGAATATCTTTGGCTCGTAATGCAAAGATGACTGTTGATGAATATCTTTAGCTTTGTAGTGTAAAGATAAATCTGTTGATGAATATCTTTGGTAGTGGTGCAAAGATGAATTTATTAGTATGATTATGAACATGAATCGTGATTTGGTATAACCATGATCTTTGATGTTTGAGGTAAAGACAAGTGATGAAAATTATCTTTGTCTTGGATGAGGAAAGAATTTAGAACTACAATTACGATTATGAGTTATACACGTGATTGTGGGCGTGAATTGTTGATTGATGTTACAAGGATAAAACATTGTTGGTGGACTTTTAACATGGA
Source organism: Panax quinquefolius (assembly GCA_020205615.1). Classification (NCBI taxonomy): domain Eukaryota; kingdom Viridiplantae; phylum Streptophyta; class Magnoliopsida; order Apiales; family Araliaceae; genus Panax; species Panax quinquefolius. The sequence continues at coordinate 148,829,633 of CM035167.1, forward strand.
GAAGATAATAGATTTTATGGTCTATTTGACTCTTCTAATGGATTGCTTCGTTAAATTTGCAACTATGGTTGAAAAGTTTTATCATCTACCATATGTTCTAAATCTACGATTCATTACTAATGAAGACTATTGATAATTTATTTATCTTTAGTCATAATATTCTTTCTTGAGCTAGTTGTGCTCACCCTTTTGTTTCACAATTCCTTTCGGAGTAATAAAAGTGTAGGCTTGGGTTGGCCCGGGGATAACAAGGGAATAGAATCGGTGGTCTATAGTTGTTGAGGTTCTCCCTAAAGAGTATGAAAATAATTTTATTGAGGGCTTTAGTGTGTTTGTATTTTATACATCATTTAATAGTTATTTTGGTGAATTAAATAGGGTGAGGCGAACCCAACTTTGGAAGGGTGTTTTGTCACTATCATACAAGATGTCTAATGACATACAAAATCGTGTTATCATAAGACATGGTTGTGCTCATCCACTTCTTTGAGTATATTTACAAGCACTACCTATATAATCTTGGTGTTTGTTTAGAGTATAATACCCAATTAGAGACAGTGGAGATAATGATATGTCAAGAGAAGACTCACCATTGGGAAGAATATGATAGTAATCTTCTCGCTTTTTCTTTAGGGTCTATTAGATTGACCAAGGATAATTACATTGGCCATATGATATCTACCATAACCTAAAAGCATGGCCTCCCATGTACGAAAGGTTTCCTTGAGCACTTCCCAAAGATTCTAATTTCTAAAATGGTTTTTGACTATACCTTTATGTAAGGTGTCATTGTGACGTCTTCTGATTGGTATATATTTGTATCCAAACTCACAACATATGTGTTGTTGTATTTTGCACGACAATTGTTGTAATAAAGTTGTAGTTGTTTTTCGTACCATATATTTGGCGACTCAGAATGGGTTGGATGGAATGGACCTATTTTGAGGTCGTCACATTATTCTAAAGGTATGATTTGGGATAATGATTGATTTAATTTCCAAATAAGTAGAGGGACTGCATAATTAAGGGATAATGATTGATTTACTTTCCAAATGTACTACAATAAGTAGGGGGATTGCACAATTATCTAACTTAAACTAATAATTATTAGTTTAATAATTTTATACTTTGAAATTATTAACTACATATCTCAATCAATTAAAATTTTAATAGTATTATAAATTAGTATTATTAATTAATTACCTACATTAACTACATATCTTAATTATAATTTTCAATTATAGTTAAAATATATTGAAGATTGCATTAAAAACAAATAGTTGTTGTAGCTTAGTTGGTTTGAACACTTATTTATTTACTTACAAGTCTTGTGTTCAAGCCTCACAACCCACAAGTAGTAACATTTTATTTTTTTTAAAAAAAAATTCACTGCCACTTACTTGGTGCTAAGCCTCCACTTGTCGGCAAAAAGGCCCGGGTTTTGTGTTGCTAGAAAAGTTAGGCCGTGGGTCTGGTTTTTTTTATGGGTGGGCTAAATTTCTACCATGGCCTAGAGACATCTTTGCTGTGTCTACAACCGCCCTTTTACTTGATAATATTTTTGAATTTCTTAAAATTACTTTAGAAATTCGAAATTCTACATGTAAATATATATCTAAGAAGCTCTTTCTCTCTCTCTCTCTCTCTCTCTCTATATATATATATATATATATATATATATATATATATATATACACCACGAATCCTGTCCGGGAGTCCGGATAGTGTTAAAATTCGATCCAATTTTTTTTTAAAAAAACTAAAAAATAAATAAATTTATGGAACTTGAATTTTTATATAATACAGTGTTTTGGGTGTGATTTGGATACATATAACAGTGTTTTTAGTTGTTTTAAAAAAAAATCAAAAAAAAAGTCTAGATTTTGGTCAGCTCCGGGAGTCCGGACCTGATCCGGCCTCTCTCTCTCTCTCTCTCTCTCTCTATATATATATATATATATATATATACACAAAACCTAAGTGATCTGGAAATAGAGAATGAAAGAGAAAGAGGTCACTTGATCGTAAAGTGAAATCAATACAGTCGTAGAGTGGAATAAGACCGTTTTTGTAACTCTTTAAGGAGCAGAGTCTAGAAAACTAAAAAAAATGAATTAGGGTCATAACTAGCGCCCGCAGTTTAATACTACGGGCGAGAGACTTTTACAAGTAGATGTATTTTGGATATTTATCCCGTCCGCGATATTAAATTGCGAATGAGAGCTTTATTAATCGTTCGATCTACGAATGGACGGTTACGATATGTTGTAAGGATAACCTTAAGTATGAATCAGTCTCAAATGTATAAATATATATCTCTCTCTCTCTCTCTCTCTATATATATATATATATATATATTATGACTTTGTATTAAATTTATTTTAGTTTTTAGACGTTACCATTTCTATATTGTTTCTTTAGTACTCCCTCCGTCCCTTAATATATGACGTTTTAGAGTGTTGCACAAGAATTAAGATAATGATTGAAAAGTATTAAATATAGTATCAATTGTCTATAATACCCTTAAATACTCTATATGTCCCTTAATATAAGACGTTTGAGAAAAGTTTTTTTGTCCCTTAATAAATGACGTTTTAGAATTTCAAGTAAGTATTAATTACTTAGTTTCTAATATTATCCCAAGTAATAAATACTCCCTCCGTCCCAGGATAAAAGTCATGGGGGACTTTTCACGCATATTAAGAAGATGAATGAAATGACAAAATTGCCCATAATAATGTCGTTAAATATGGAGAGAGAATTATAATAAGAAAAATATATGAGATATTTAATGCTACGGGTATAATAGGAAAATATGTGTAAAAGTTTGGTTATTAAATGAAAATGAACATTTAACATGGGACTATCCAAAGTAGTAATAAAGACTTTTATCATGGGACGGAGGGAGTATAACTTTGGTTCTCTCACTATTTTTTTCCCAATAAATAACAATATCTATTTTCAATACAAGGTCAATATAGACATTTCATATTATATTTAATGTTATACAATCATTTCCTTAATACTAAAAAGTCTTAAATTAAGGGACGAAGGGAGTATTATCTTATCATAGTTATCTCATACTCTCTCTCACATATTTTTCTCCTAAAAAAATTAGTCTCATTTACTCATTGATCTCTCTCTCCATCCCCATAAAATAATTTATCCAATTCTTTGATTTATCAAAAAAGTTAGGTAGAATAATGAGGAGTAATTTTGAAAAAATTATAACCAATTCTATTAAATTTTAATAAACGTTAAATAATTACGGGAATTATTAAATCCACAACAAAAAATCTTATTCCCACAATAAAAGTGTCGCTATAGATCATATAGCAACGGTTTTCACCGTCGCTATACATCTACAGCGACACTTTTGTTGTGAAAATAACAAAAAATGTTGTAAATTTAACAATTCCCATAATTAGAGACAATTGAGAAACTCTAAAACTTCCTATATTAAAGAGGACAGAGAGAGTAATTCTTATTTTCTTGAAGAAAACAACGCGCAACTCAAGGGCTTTTTTACATGTACGGATGCACATTTGACTCTCCATCTCGCACTTTTGATCTCACCCACTATGCACTTTTGATCTCACTTTCCATATTAGTAGTCGCTTGTCTATTTATTTACTTCATCCGTCCCATGATAAAAGTCCTTATTACTATTTTGGGTAGTCCCATGTTAAATGTCCATTTTTCTTTAATAACTAAACTTTTACACATATTTTCCTATTATACTCATAATATTAAATATCTTATACTTTTCTTATTCTAATTCTCTCTCCATATTTAATGACATTATTATGGACAATTTTGTCATTTCATTCATCTTCTTAATACGCGTGAAAAGTCCACCAGTACTTTTATCCTGAAACGGAGGGAGTATTATTCTTTTAGATAAAGAGTTTAATAATTTTGAATTTAGTAATATTTTTTAAATTATTATATGAATATTTTTTTATTTTTAAAATAATAAATTTGTGTTTAATGATATTTTTTAAAATAATTTATAATATTAATCAAAGTTCATTAAATTCATATTATTTTAAAATATATAATTTTAGAAATAAATTTAAAAAATTAAATATTTATTGGCGAGAGGGAGGGAGGAGTAGTGCATGACATATGAAAAATGATTATATGTGAATTAGTTTATGATAAATTCATTCATTTCATGCTTATGTATTCACATCAAGTCATTATTTATATATTGTTAACACCAAGATCTTTCCACGCGCCTCAATCACGTAATACGCGTCTATATCCTGCACAGTAAACACGACAATACCAATAGCTTGACGGCTTCGACCGTCGGGCGATAGCTCCGGCGTGAGAGTCAGTACAGACGATCACAAGATTAACAATGGAGGAAAATAATATCTAGTGCTTGAGAGAGATTATGAATCAATTACCTTTAGATTGTGTGTGATCTTTTCCTCCTATACTCCAAGGTCCGGTTTGTCCTGTATGCAACTGACTTCCCCGGGCCCATAGCCTTCAGCCGACTAAGCCCTGTCTAATCCTCATTAAATACAATGCAGAGATGACAGTCAAAGTTTATCCCCATAATTATCACCGGTCAAAGCCCAAGTGGAACCATACTTATCCAATGGTTCGGCCCACTGCCTCGGCCCAATGCTCCATAGGCCCAAAATAAAGATATTATCCACCCCCTGGGTTGGCCCAATGAACTGGCCCACCACTTTCAAGACCTACCCATCATGTCTAAAGTATTATGGCCCAACATTGCCCCCAGTCTTTTATTAAACATGATGTCTAATGAAAGAGTATAAATGGCATTGGTCTAGGATAAAAGGAATCATGACAAGATTAATTAGAGGCCCAAAATGAAACTCACCGAGGCCCAACTGGTAAATCTCAAATAGCAACAAAGACAAAAATCGGAAGCCCAATCGAGAAGCCCAATCCGGTCAACAATTAAGACCAAAACCGCAAGATACCCCTTCAAATTCTCATCACTGCTGGCATTAAATGAGTCGTCCTCGAACCTCATGAAAATTTGAAGAGACTTCCAGTATAAAAGTTGCCTTTCCCCAAATTTGACAGTTTTACCTACCAATTTTAATTTCAGACGTCTCCCGCCTCCTTTCTCCACCAGATTTCTGTTGCTTCCTGTAAATCAACATCCATGGCTTCTCAAAATTATGGCAAAGAGGTTCCCCTTTCTGTGACTCCCATCGCCTCTATTCCTCCAAGCCTTATCAAGGAATCTTTGGGTTGAAACCCCAAATCCATTGCTCTTCCTAGCAAGAATCCACCACCAAATCCTTCAGAGTTCTTCAAGAGTGAAGAATACTTCCCTCATGCCAACACCCCCTCCACTATCACCGAGATTGAGTTGGGTAACCTTCGGAATCGATACCAGATTCCGGACACCCACATGGTAAGGGCTCCAGCCCCTATGAACGAATGTACCAGCGACCTGAAGGCTGGATCGCCATGCCGGTGACCCTTCTCGAAAAGGGAGTTCGCCTACCCCTCCATGCCTTCGTCCTCACTCTACTAGGGTTCGTAGGCGTGGGATTCGCCCAACTTGTCCCGAACACTTACATCCACATCCTGACATTTATTACTTTCTGCCACAAACAAGGGATTCCACCTGCTGCCGACTTCTTCTTCACTCTCTTCATAGCTGGTAAATCTCGAGAACGAGGCTTCAAGATGCTGAACAAATAATCCCCCAAACCTAAAGCCAAGTTCGAGAAGCGACCTCTGATGGACACTTCTTCAAGCAATCAGGGATGGCATAAGGAGTGGTTCTTTGTCAAAGGACCCGAAGTCACATCCATACCCAACTGGACCATTTCTGATCGTATCTTCGCAAACTTCAGAAATATTTCAAAAGAACGTGTAAGAGAACTGGCGAGCCTTCTAGAGAAGATTCACATCAAAGAATGGAGCTTCGGACTTCTGAGCAAACAAGTATGGTTGTACGACCATAAATGTAAGTCCCGAACCCAATTTAATGTATAACTTTACCAATTTCCATAAGTAATTATTCTAAATAATTGTTCTTCATTTGTCGCAGTGTCTCTGATCAAACCTACGTCGATTGATCGAAGGGATCTAGATAGATTCCTTTCGGGTATATCTTCGCCGACCCATACCGAAGTACCAACTGAAGAGCCTTCAACTTCCGAAGCTCAAGCCACCGAATCAACTCCCACAGAAGGGACAAGCCAACCTCGCCGAAGAAAGAAAGCTGGAAGAAAACCCAAACACACTCCCAACCAACCTATTAACGAATGCCTCCTCGATATGCCCCTTGACGAACGGATCCAAGTCCTTCGTGCTAAAAAGAGGAAAATCCACATAACTCCTCCAGCTGTCGAAGAACCACAAGTACATCCCACAAAAGTCGATCCTCCGCCAGTCATTCCGGTTGAAATTATCGTTTCTGACGAAGAGCCCAAAGAATAAGTAGATCACATACCCAAACCTGCTCGAAAAAGAAAACTAGCCTCTTTGGAATATAGGCCCGAAGCCCTAGGATCCCCCACTCTCTGGCCAGAAACCAATGAGAATTTCCCTTTTCAGCTCTACGACTCCTTCGTTCGTGATACCGGTGACCACCAATTCGGGAACAGCTCCATAATGGATCTGATCGACGAGGGAATGATGTACCAAGCTAAGGTAAGATGCTACTTAAATTATCCAATTACATCTCAGCCCATCAATTTAAATTGATTGATTAACATTGATCATCTGCAGGCAAACGCTATCTTCGGATGCCTCCGTCCCAAATACAAAGAAGTCGAAGCCGAAGAGGAAGCCGCTCGAAGAGAGAATGCCATACTTAAGTCTGCCTTGGCGAAAGAGAGAAGCAATCTTGAAATTGCTCTCTTCAATAATGAGTGCCTTCGGAAAGATCTTTCTCAAACCAAAGAAGATTTGAAGACGTCCAGGGCCACTCATCAAGTTATCACCGATATAAAAGTCGACCTGCTTCAGAAAAATGAAATTTTGATGAAGAAGATTGAAGATCTGGCCCAATCCAACGCAAGCCTGGCGAAGCAAAATAACGATATCCAAGCTAAAGAAGCAAGGCATCTGGTATATCGTCAAAAGCTTGAAGAGGAACTTTGAGAACTCCGGTGTGACGCCCCCAAAACAGGTATACATCACCCATCTTGAGTCGCCAAATACATGGTACATAAATCAAATACATACTTAATTATACAACTGTCGTGTACAATAGGACAAAACATAGCTGAGAGTTTAAACAAGAATATTGTCTTCTAGACAATATCCACACTCAATGGAGTCCTCATTACAATTATTATCACAATATTTCACAATATAGTGAGGACTAATAAAGCCATTTATCTTGGACCGTCAATCCGTTCCCCGACTCGTCCCAACTATTATTCTCATTTCCCGAAGAGAAAAATGAAGGAAAGGGTGAGCTCAACTAGCCCAGTAAGAAATATTATGACTAAGATAATGCAGAATAATTTTTCATTAGCCTTCAACAATGTTAAACTGATAAAATATAACAAACATCAAGTTTAACTGCAGCGGAACAAGCAATCCATTAGAAGAGTCAAGTAGAGAATAAAATCTACTATCTTCTATGATTTAAAAGGTTTTTTTCATCACTTTTATCGCTGAGACTCAACTTAATAAATAAACCACATCATCTCTGCACTACGGTCAAGGATATTCATTAGTATCACGACCACAAATTATCCATGCACTACGGGCCAAGGATATTCGTGTATTTATCAATGGTCATGATTATGCCAACAATTGTCCATCAATGCACAACGGGCCAATGAGGACTTTTACCACATCATTTGTAACATTAAGATTATGATTATACAAAATAATCCCTGGTCATCATCATACCAAGTTCATCTATGCACTACATGCCACAGATGACTTTCAACATAATATAAACATGAGGATGATGAAAATGATATAAGAATTCAATAATACAAGTTCAATGATAAATTTTAAAGATTTATAATTTAATTTATCCAGAAATCAATAACGTTCAAATTGTCAACATGATACTGCTTTGTAGAGTAAAATTCAAGAATAATATTCATGTACCAAAATAATTTGAATGAGAAAAGAAATATATTTTTCTAAAGAATAGTACCCGTGAATAGTACTTCGGAAATAGTACCCCGTGAATAGTACCCCGGCACAAAAAGTGTCCCGAATACCCGAGTGAATGATACTAGAGTGAATAGTAATCAGATGAATAGTCCATGAATAGTAACTCGTGAATAGTACTCCGGCACGAAAAGTGCCCCGAATACCCGAGTGAATAATACTAGAGTGAATAGTAACCCATGAATAGTAACTCGTAATAGAAAAATACCAAAGAAAATGATATTCCATGACGAGTACAAAAGAAATGATATCTCATACGAGTATAATAGAATATACGAAACTGCAAATGGATTTTTATCCATCATGCGGTAATCCACGTAGATAGATCATTTCCATAATTTAATAAAGAATGAATACGAAGGATCATTCACCATGCATGCGGTAATCCACATAGACAGGTTATTCCAACAGAATAATAAAGAATGGAATAACGTAAGAATTCACCGTGCATGCGATGAGATCGCATGCATAAAGTTATTCCAACGTAATAATAAATAATGGAACTGGAGTTATGCATGTAATACGCATGCACAAGATATATTCCAATGTAATAATAAAGAATGGAACTGTGTCATGCGTAATCCGCACAAACAGGATATTCCAACAAAATAATAAAGAATTGAATAATGTAAGAATTTCACCACGTATGCGGTACTTGATTGTATAGCAGTTATTCTAACATAATAATAAAGAATGGAATAACAGAAGAATTTCACCATGTATGCGGTACTTGATGTATAGGCAGGTATTCCAACATAATATTAAAGAATGGAATAACGAAAGAATTTCACCATGTATGCGGTATTGGCATGTATACATATTATTCAACATAATAATAAAGAATGGAATAACAGAAGCTCTCTTCATGAATACGAAAGAAATAATACCCCTTACCTTAGAAGAAGAATGGATACTAGAATAGTGAAGTAGCAGACTTCTCTTCTTCTTTCTCTCTATAATTTCACTCTATAATAATTGATTTATAGCTTTAGTGAATTGGTGAAAAATGAAGGAAGAATGAGATTCTATTTATAGGAAAATATAGTTTCGATAATTACACGTTTTGGGGCTCGAAAAATTACAGTATAATACCTTCCTCTTTTTCTTCATTTTTAATTTAGTCCTGCAAGTATTATAAAACTTGCACCACCTCCCCTAATAGTAAATAATGTGAATCAATAGTTCAATCATGTGAATCAATAGTTATAATCATGTGAAAATACGAATTACAGTATATTACCTCCATCTATACCTCCATTTTTAACTTAGTCATGCAAGTATTATCAATCTTGCACCAACTCCCCTAATAGTACAAGAATGTGAATCAATAGTACACACATGTGAATAAATAGTTATAATCATATGAATTAATAGAAATTAATTGTTCATTTATTCGGTTAATTACCTGATTGGTCAACATAACCTCCAGACATCACTTATTATCGAAATAAATGTCGATGTTCACTAACACTAATAATTCCAACACAATGGAACTATCCATTTCATCTTTAATCAACACGAACTTATTCATCATTAGTATTATAATTCATAATATTTAACAGCCAGGTCATTCCCAGGAAAGAGGGGGCTTTTCGATAAGGATTTCTCCTTATTGGCGCACAATTAGGTGACCAAACCTCTCCTTGACAGAACTTCTAGACATTGTCAATATTGCAAATAATAATATGAATAACTTTTCCGTCTCAATTGTTGATTTAATAATATAACATATTATGCAGATGATACTGTGACAATAATTGAATCAATAATATGAGAGATATGATGCAAAAATTACTATAGCAATAATTGAGTATAAATAAGTGACTTCTCACGTAAGCATTAATAATCAATACCGGTATTGTCTTACTATGCAACCACGCCAGACATCTTGTTTCTTTTACTAATGGTAGTTCAATGCTTTTAATTCAGAACACTTTCATGAGTTATTTTTAATAAAAGATAATTTTTTCGTTTTCTAACTACGACAATACTTTCGTTGTGGGGTCCACCAATGATTGTGTCGTCGTACGAATATTCCCAGACAAAAAGAATATTCCCCGACCAAACGAATATTTTATAACAACTTGCTTACTTTGTAAAAATTTGTAAATAATACCCACAACTATAACATTATATCAAATTCACACCATAATATTCAAAAATATATTTCGAGAAAAAAATTAAACTTTATTCAAAAATTCGGGGTCTTACATCCGGGCTCTCAAGGATTTGGGCCCACCACTGACTGACCAACTTCACAAGGAGATTGAAGCAAAATACAGGAAGTCTGCCGAGCTGAACAATAAAATTATCCACATGTACTCTAAAGGGTACGAGGTCTGCCGAAGTAAATACAAAGCCAAACTTGTAGTGGCCAAAGTAAACTCAGCTCTCCTTGACTCTTTGGACATCGAAGATAATGAGGAAGCTTAAAAATATCGTTCCTCTCGTAGCTTTTGGAGTCCCTGTAAAGACTTATATATCCTTTTTAAACAGTTAGATATCAATGAAAAGATTAACAAGTTCTTACCTTTAAACTACTTAAACTGTTAGTGAACAATTAAGAAAGTCATATAACAGATAAGATCAAGTAATAATGCAACCCGAACTCAACACTTAAACAAAATCAGGTAATAAAGTAATGCAATACTTATTTGTTACCGAAGTGTTAGGTAGATCTGCATCATAGGGAATTTTTTTACCACGAAGGGCCAAAAAAATTCACAGGATTCCACGGACCAGATAGGCTACCATCGAATGGTCAGCAAGTCCACCCGAACCTCCTTACAACGATGAAGTTTGTTTACCACGAAGGGCCTAACAAATTCATAAGGATCACCTGCCGATAAGGCTACCATCGAATGGTCAGCGAGTCCACCTAAACCTCCTTACACCGATGAAGTTTGCCTACCACGAAAGGCCTGACAAATTCATAAGAACCACCTGTCGATAAGGCTACCATCGAATGGTCAGCGAGTCCACCCGAACCTCCTTACACCGATGAAGTTTGCCTACCATGAAGGGCCTGAAAAATTCATAAGGACCACCTGCCGATAAGGCTACCATCGAATGGTCTGCGAGTCCACCCAAACCTCCTTACACCGATGAAGTTTTCCTACCACGAAGGGCCTGACAAATTCATAAGGACCACCTGCCGATAAGACTACCATCGAATGGTCAGCGAGTCCACCCGAACCTCTTTACACCACATGGAATTTGTGTACTGAATCCCCAAATCCTTCAAAAATGCTTCAAACTTTGATCCCATAAACTGGCGTCTGACATACTCTTAGGCAATGGACCCAGTATATCTACCCCTCAGAAAGCAAAAGTATAAAAGATAAAATCGAATATAGCTCTTCTGGGGGCTGATGTGGGATTGAACTACTCAGCTGGCACAAATATCTACATGAACCCGCCAAAGGACATCCTCAGTTTCGGATGGAACCAAACAATTTAATAATGGAGAAGAATAACCTCTTCGATAAAGATCACCATTAATAAGCAAAAAATAGGCATTCTTATACTTCACTTTTTTAGCCAGAGTTTGATCCGAAGTAAGAATGCCATCGAATCAGCAAAGGTGTTCAGTTCGGTAATAACCAGTTTTGACCAGGCATCGGTAATGGAGTCATCATTGTGATCGAACCCCTCGTTGTTTGTTGGTCTCGAAATCAACTCGATAGCTTCACAGACCGATTGTCTCAAGTAGAATATCTGCATGCACACGGCGTCCATGAACTCTGTTTACGACGAAACATTACTTGACCGGGTGTGTGCGCCCCCCAAAATAGGTATACATCACCTATTCGAGTCAAATCAAATACATAATCTGAAATACAAATATAACTTAATTATACAACTGTCGTGTAAAGTACGAGAAAACATAAGCTGTGAGTTTTAATACAAATATTGTTGTTTAGACAATATACAAACTAAAATTCAATATTTTTACATTTATTTTCCACTATTTCACTAAATAGTGAGGACTACTAATGCTATCATCTGGTCCGGCACTCCGTTCCCCGACTAGTTCCTGCTAAGTTCTCATTTCCTGAATAGAACAATAAAAGTAAAAGGGTGAGCTCAACTAGCCCAGTAGGAAATATTATGACTAAGATAATGCAGAATATATTATCGTTAGCCTTCAACAATGTTAAACTGATACAATATAACAACCATCAAGTTTAACTGTAGCGGAACAAGCAATCCATTAAAAGAGTCAAGTAGAGAATAAAATCAACTATCTTTTATGATTTAGAAGGTTTTTCATCACTTTTATCGCTGGGACTCAGTTTAATAAATAATCCACATCATCGAATCACTCCTGCACTACGGCCAAGGATATTCTTTAGTATCACGACCACAATTATCCATGCACTACGGGCCAAGAATATTTGTGTATTCAATAATGGTCATGATCATGCCAACAACTGTCCATCAATGCACTACGGGCCAATGAGGACTTTTACCACATCATTTGTAACATTACGGTCATGATTACAACGAATAATCCCTGGTCATAATCATACCAAGTCCATCTATTCACTACAGGCCACAGATGACTTTCAACAAAATATAAACATGAGGATGATGATGATGATATAAGAATTCAATAAAACAAGTTCAAGAATTAATTTGTCCAAGAACCAATAACGTCCAAATTGTCAACATGATATTTCTTTGTGGAGTAAAATTCAAGAATACTCGGAAGAATATTTACATGAAAAGATACTGGATGAAGCGCAAATATCAAGGATATTCCACTAATTTCATGGATTATAGAAGTCACAACTTTAACCAACTGAGTATAATAAAGAATGGAATAACAAAAGAAATCACCAAGCATGCGATAGACCGCACAGGCAGGTTATTCCAATAGAATAATAAATAACAGAATCAGGTCCGATGTAAAACGCACAGATAGGATATTCCAACGTATAATAAAGATTTTATCGGTCCGTAGAAAACGCATGTATGAACGATGATATTCAGCAATGAATAATAAAGATTTTTAATCGGTCCGTGCGTAAAACACTGCGAACGAGGATATTCCAATGTAATAATAAAGAAGGCGGAACCAGGTCGGTAGAAACGCATGCAGACGTGATGTTCCAACAGAATAATAAAGAATGGAATAACAGAAGAATTTCACCAAGTATGGGTAGCCCGCGTATACAGGTTATTCCAACAGAATAATAATGAATGGAATAACAGAAGTTCTCTTCATGGATAAGAAAGAAATAATACTCCCTACCTTAGAAAAACTGGATACTGGAATAGTGAGGTAGCAAACTTCTCTTCTTCTTTCTATAATTTCTCTCTATAATAATCGCTCTAAAACTTTTGTGAATTGGTGAGAAATGAAGGAAGAATGAGCTTCTATTTATAGAAAAATATAGTTTCGATAAGTGCATATTTTGGGGCTCGAAAAATTACAGTACAATACCTCCAACTTTTCCTTTATTTTTTTAATTTAGTCATGGAAGTATTATCAAACTTGCACCACCTCCCCTAATAGTAAATAATGTGATTCAATAGTAAATTATGTGAATTAATAGTTCTAGACATGTGAAAATATGAATTACAGTATAGTACCTCCATCTATACCTCCATTTTTAACTTAGTCATGCAAGTATTATCAATCTTGCACCAACTCCCCTAATAGTAACAAGAATGTGAAACAATTGTAAGACCCCGAATTTTATGAAATAAAAGTATTTAATTTTTCTTATAATTACTATTCAGTAAATGGTCAAATTGATAAAAGTTAAATTTAAGGGTGATATATGAATTTTTTTTCAAAATACTCAAGTGGTTATAAAGTATTCATTATTGTCGGGGAATATTCGTTTGGTAGTGGAATATTCTTTACGTAGAAAATATTAAATGCGACAGTAGCATGACTACTTATAGGCCCCATAACGGTTAAGCGCTTCAAGAAGAAAACGACAAAATTGAATAACTACAGAGTTAGTTATTCAGAATTAACACTTTGTTTGAATACCCAAATGGTTAAAATACGATGTCTGGCGTGGTTTGCACGCGAGCACCAGATTGTACAAAGATATTGTTGAATTATTGATCCTTACGTAAGAAGGCACTACTCAATAATTGTTACAGAATTATTGTTCAATATTTTATTTTATTGATTCAATAATTGTTTGTGTTGATATTTTATTATTGTTATTTCAATAATTATCAACTTTGCGCGATATTTTCCATTATCGGATCAATAATTCATATTATTTAGAATAATATTATTAGATAGCATTATTGGCAATGTCTAGAAAGTTCATCAATGAGAGGTTTGGTCACCTAATTGCGCTCAAAGAAGGAGAAATCCTTATCGAAAGCCCCTCTTTCTTAGGAACTACTTTGGTTGTCATAATTGTGATTACATAATATTATTTGTGAATAATTAATTATTGATTTATATGATAATGAAATATTTATTTGATGTGGATATAAATGATGGATTTATTTATGTGGTTATAAATGAAGGAATTAATGTTGAGGTATTTTATCAGTATTTTGTCGGATTGGAGGTATTAAAAGATCAAATCAGTGTTCTTACAGCTTTATTGTGTGAGTTATAATTTTTAATCCGACCGTTGGATCGTTGTAATTTTTGGATATGTTATACATATATAAGTTAAGTATATGTCCACAAATTTTGAACCGTTAAAAATTAACGTATGATTTGTTATGAATTTTAAGAGGTGACTGATTCGGAAATTATGTTTATAAATAATTTTGGTGGAAAATTCTAGAATTGAGTGGGCCCCACTTTTGGTTGGTGAGAAATGTGCTCAATTGAATTTTCAAATGTGGTGGGTGGGAATAGTAGAAGGTTAAGCCATTAGGTTGCAGGTTAAGTTTGCTTCGGCGTGTTAACATTTTCCTATAAATAGAGGGCTAAGTTAGAATTGAAAATCACACTAGAAACAAGTTTTCTCTCTTTCTCTCTCTAGATTATCGAGTGTATTTTGTGAGTATTTAGATACTTAGTGAGTTGCTATTCTTCAGTGCAAGTTTCCTTCAGCGTCATATCCGATATCCAGTCAGAAGTGCTGCTCTTTTGAGGTAAGGGATAGTAAGGGATAGTAAAGGATTTTAAGGGATTTTAAGGGATATTTTTTTCGTAATGATGTTATTCTTTCAATATCATTATACTGAAATATTGGTATAAATTTTATTGTGGAATTTCTACCTTTTTGAGTCGGGGTTACTATTCACGTGATACAACCTTATTCACGATACTCTGACTATTCCTGTATATGGCACTATTTACGTATATGACATTATTTACGTATACGGTACTATGTACGAATATAGAGTACTATTCACGAGTTACTATTCATGAGTTACTATTCACGAGTTACTATTCACGAGTTACTATTCACAAGTTATTATTCACGAGTTACTATTCATGGGTACTATTCATGACAAAAATTGGTTTCTTTTTCTGACCAAATTATCGTTGATTTATGAATATTGCTCTTGAAATTAAACGCAGTTGTTGATAATATTATTTTTATTATCATATATAACATTTTTATAACCCTGATATTGAAATTCTCTTTCACTTGAGTGTAAAGATGGGTATATTATTGGTATGATCATGACTAGGGTTCTCTTTGGCCAGTAGTGAAAAGTTGAATTGTGACTGGTATGATCATGACCATTGAATTTATAATTGAATATCTTTAGCTTAAGTGCAAAGGTGAATTGATCAACATGGTTATAATTATTGTTTATATAAATTTTGAAATGATTATATATTTCTTTGTGATGGAATATCTTTGGCCCGTAGCGAAAAGATGACCTGTTGTTGAATATCTTTGGCCTGTAGTGCAAAGATGAACTGTTGTTGAATATCTTTGGCCTGTAGTGCAAAGATGAACTATTGATGAATATCTTTGGCCCGTAGTGTAAAGATAAAATTGTTAGTATGATTATAAATAGGAACTGTGATTTGGTATAACCATGATCTTTGATGTTTTAGGTAAAAACATGTGATGAAAATTATCTTCGTCCTGGATGCGAAGAGGAATTTAGAATCACAATTATGATTATGAGTTATTCATATAATTGTGGAAAGGAACTGTTGATTGATGTTACAGGGATAAAACATTATTAGTGAAATTTTAATATGGAGAAGATAATAGACTTTATGGTCTATTTGACTCTTCTAATGGATTGCTCGTTCCGCTGCAACTATGGTTGAAATTTTTATCATCTACCATATGTTCTAAATCTCTGATTTGTTATTGATGAAGGCTATTGATAATTTAATTATCTTTAGTCATGATATTCTTTACTGAGCTAGTTGTGCTCACCCTTTTGCTTCACAATTCCTTTCAGGTAATAAAAGTGTAGCTGGGTCAAGCGAGGGTAACAAGGGAATAAAACGGTGGTCTCTAGCTGTGGAGTTCTCCCTAAATAGTATAGACAAGTGTGTTGTATACATTTTTTAGTAGTTATATTTGGTGAATCATATAGGGAGAGGCGAACCCAACGTTGGAAGGGTGTTTGCCACTATCATACAAGATGTCTAATGACATACAACCTCGTGTCATCATAAGACAGGGTTGTGCTCATCCACTTGCTGAGTATATTTACGAGCACTACTTATATAATCTTGGTGTTTGTTTGAAGTATAATTCTCAATTTGAGGCATGTGGAGATAATGATAAATCAAGAGAAGACTCACCATTGGGAAGAATATGATAGTAATCTTCTGCTTTTCTTCGAGGTCTATTGGTCAACCAAGGATAATTTCGCGGCCATATGATATCTATCATAACCTGTAAGCACGGCCTCCCATGTACGAAGGTTTCCTTGAGCACTTCCCAAAGATTCTAATTTCTAAAACAGTTTTTGACTATACATTTATGTATGGTGTCATTGTGACGTGCTATCCAAGGTTGGGATGAGAGTCACAGTTGGTATATATATTTGTATCCAAACTCACATTATATGTGTTGTTGTATTTTGCACGACAATTGTTGTAATAAAGTTATAGTTGTTTTCTGTACCATGTATTTGGCGACTCAGAATGGGTTGGATGGAATGGACCTATTTTGGGGTTGTCACAAAAATAGTATACACATGTGAACAAATAGTTATAATCATGTGAAATAGTAGCAATCAATTGCTGATTTATCCGGTTAAATACCCGATTGGTCAATATAACCTCCAGACATCAATTATTATTGAAATAATTGTCGATTTTCACTAACACAAATAATTCCAACACAATGAAACCATTTTTATCAAAAATATAAATTTTGAAATTTCGAAGTTTGACTTTTCGCAAAAAAGTCAACTGTTGACTTTTTGACCAAATAGTGAATTCCGGAAAATTTTGTGTTTATAGACTATTTTTACTAATTTCATCGTTCCGGACTCAAATATCACGTCCGCGTCTCCAAATTCAACTCTGAACACAACATTAATTTTAATAACATTTATCATTAATATTATAACTCACAATATTTATCTACCAGGTCGTTCCCAGGAAAGAGGGGGCTTTCCAATAAGGATTTCTCCCTATTGGCGCACAATTAGGTGACCAAACCTCTCCTTAACAGAACTTCTAGACATTGTAAATATTGCAATTTAATAATATGAATAACTTTTTTGTCTCAATTATTGATTTAATAAAATAACATATTATGCAGATGATACTATGACAATAATCGAATCAATAATATGAGAGATATGATGAAAGCAATTCATCATAGAATAATTAAGTATAACAGAGTTACTTCTCACGTAAGTATCAATAATCAATACTGTGTGTCTACTATGTAACCACGCATATTCTTTATACTTTTATTAATGGGTAGTTCAACAGTTAACGGTAAAACTTCCGCCGTTATTTTCATAAAAAAGTATTTTGTCGTTTTCTCGATCCGACAATAATTCCGTCATGGGAGTTCCACCAATGATTGTCTTAGTTGTTATAATATTCCTGTTAAAACGAATATTCCCCACCAATCGAATATTATATAACAACTTTCGTACTTTGAAAAATTTGTAAATATTAACCACAACTATAACATTATATCAAATCCACACCATAATATTCAAAAATATATTTCGAGAAAATTTAATCTTTATTCAAAAAGTTGGGGTCTTACAACCTCCCCTTCTTATGAAATTTCGTCTTCAAAATTAGGGTGCGTACCTGGTATGTCGAAGAGGTAAGGATATCTTGATTTCATCTCAGATTCTAACTCCCAGGTCATTTCTTCTACATCGTGGTTTCTCCACAAAACTTTGACTTGAGGTATAACCTTGGAGCGTAGAATATGATCCTTTTCATCCAAGGTTTTAACAGGTAACTCTTCATACGTTAAATCTTTCTCTATCTCATCTGGTTCTAATTCAATAATGTGGTTCGGGTCTTTCACATATTTACGTAACATAGATATGTGAAAAACGTTATGAACACAAGACATACTTTGCAGTAAAGCGAGTCTATACGCCACAGTTCCTACTCGATCGGTGATTAAAAATGGGCTAATGAATCGAGGGTTGAGCTTTTCTCTCTTTCCAAATCGTGTAACTCCTTTCCATGGAGCAACACGTAACAACACATGATCTCCAATATCGAATTCTACGTCCTTTCGACGAAGATCAACATAACTCTTTTGTCGATCTTGTGAGGTTTTTATACGTTGTCGGATCGTTTTTATCTTTTCTGTAGTCATACGTACCAACTCCGGTCCCAACAACGTTGCTTTACCCACCTCATCCCAGCATAATGGAGAACGACACTTTGTTCCATACAACGCCTCAAATGGAGCCATGCCAATACTTGCTTGATAACTGTTGTTGTAGGAAAACTCCACCAATGGTAGGAACTTATCCCAACTTCCCTTGAAGTCAAGGACACATAGTCTTAATAGATCTTCAAGAGTTTGAATGGTCCTCTCCGACTGCCCGTCCGTCTGAGGATGATATGCCGAGCTAAATCGTAAATTTGTACCCATAGCTTTTTGCAAACTAACCCAAAATCTTGAAGTGAATCTTGGGTCTCGATCAGAAATTATAAATACTGGCATACCATGCAGTCTTACAATCTCGTTTATGTACGCACGAGCAAGACGTTCAAGTGTATAAGTTTCTCGTATAGGTAGGAAATGAGCAGACTTGGTCAATCTATCAACAATGACCCAAATTGCATCTATGCCTTGAGAAACCTTGGGAAGACCAAGAATTGAAATCCATAGTAATGTGTTCCCCTTCCATTCTGGAATTTCAAGTGGTTTCAATGGACCTTTTGGTACTTGATGCTCGCCTTGACTCGTTGACAAGTTAAACACCTTGAGATAAACTCTGCTATCTCTCTCTTCATATTGCTCCACCAAAATGTATGTCAAGATCACGATACATTTTGGTACTCCCAAGATGGATTGCAAAGCGTGTGTTGTGCGCCTCCATCATGATTTTATACTTTAAATCGTGGTCGTTAGGAACACAAAGTCTGAGTTGACTCAAGTATTCCTTCCTCATCGATTCTTGCTTCCTAAGATAGCACCTTCTTGCACTTTCTTCTTCTTCATACGCATTAGCTCCGTGTCCGCAGCTTGGCGACTTTAACTTTATCGATTCAAGTCGGTTCTACTCGTATGTTTGCCATCATCATGTGGGTCCCTGGAGTCTTTAAATCTATCTCCATTCTTTGCAAGTCATACAAAATGGGCCTTTGCGTTGACAATATCACACTCGTACTTGCATATGATCTTCTACTCAATGCGTCAGCTACCACGTTCGCTTTTCCAGGATGGTATTGGATGGTATGATCATAATCTTTCAACAATTCAAGCCAATGTCGTTTTCGCATGTTGAGTTCCTTTTGAGTGAAGAAATATTTGAGACTTTTATGATCCGTAAAGATTTCCATTTTCTCCCCATACAAGTAATGCCTCCAAATTTTAAGTGCGAAAACGACAGCTGCCAACTCTAGATCATGAGTAGGATAATTCCTCTCATATTCTTTAAGTTGCCGTGAGGCATAGGCTATGACTTTCCCATGTCGCATGATAACACATCCTAACCCTTTGCCCGAAGCATCACTGTAGATGACAAATACCTCCGAGCCAGATGGTATTATCTGAACAGGTGCTGAAATGAGTCTCCTCTTGAGTTCTTGAAAAATCTTCTCACATTCCACGCTCCAACCGAATTTTGTATCTTTTCGAGTCAGCTGAGTTAATGGAGTGGCGATTCGAGAAAACCCTTCTATGAATCTTCGATAATAACCAGCTAAGCCGAGAAAGCTACATACTTTGGTCACTGATTTAGGTTGCTCCCAGGTTTGAATTGCTTCAATCTTGCCGGGTCAACAGATATCCCATGATTTGATATCACGTGCCCAAGGAATGCAACTTCCTCAAGCCAGAACTCGTATTTCTTCAACTTGGCATATAGCTTGTTTTCACGAAGCTTTTGGAGTATCAGCCTCAAGTGTTGCTCATGATCTTCACGGCTTTTGGAATATATGAGGATGTCGTCAATAAAGACGACCACAAAATGATCCAAATATTCCTTGAATACTCGGTTCATCATATCCATGAAGGCAACGAGAGCATTAGTCAATCCAAAGGACATGACTAGGAATTCATAATGCCCGTCTGAGAGTTACGGCCGCCGTCTTTGGAATGTCATCGGTTCTAATCTTCAATTAATGATATCCTGAATGAAGATCAATCTTTGAAAAGAATTTGGCGCCTTGCAACTGGTCAAACAGGTCATCAATACGTGGCAATGGGTACCTATTTTTGATGGTGACATGATTCAACTCCCGATAATCAATACAAAATCGCATACTCCCATCATTCTTCTTGACGAATAGAACAGGAGCACCCCAAGGAGACGTACTAGGACGAATGAAACCGATGTCTAACAATTCTTGTAATTGGGTCTTTAACTCCTGAACTTCAATAGGAGCCATTCGATATGGGGCTTTGGAAATGGGGTTTGTACCGGGTTCAAGGTCGATACAAAATTCAATTTCACGCTCTGGGGGTAGGCCAGGAAGTTCTTCAGGGAATATGTCAGGAAATTTATTAACAACAGAAATATCATTCAAAACTGACGTATTTTTGTTTAAATCCATGACATGAGCTAAGAAAGCTTGACATCCGTTTTTCAATAAACGAATAGCTTTATGGCTTGAGATGACCGTGATTGATTTTAATGGTTTGGTCGCTTGAATTCGCATAATAGGTTTATTAGGAATATGAAAGCTAACAACCTTATAAAAACAATCAATTTTAGCATGATGAGTAGTTAACCAATCAATCCCTAGAATCACGTCAAATGCAAGTATTTTTAAGGAGATAAGATCGACAGGTAACGTGCGGTTACCTATTTGCATCAAACAAGACTTATAAACAGTGGATGTAATGAAGGTTTCTCCTAATAGAGTTTCAACAGATAAGTCAAAGTCTAATTTCTTCGGAGTCAAATTTAAACATTGAGCGTAAGTAGGAGAAATAAAAGAATGGGTAGAACCGGTATCAAATAAGGTATAGACTTCACTAGAGTTTATGATAAGCTTACCTGTGATAACCTCGTTCGGGTTCCTTGCTTTCTAGGAGGTCACAACAAACGCTCTCCCTTGCACTAACGGCTTTGACTTTTCTGGGATGGCCTTTAGTGCCTCCATCCTAGCTGAGCTTGTCTTCGGTGAACGACAAAATCGAGCTAAGTGACCTTCCCTTCCACAATTATAACATGCTTTGGACAGCATTGCGCAGTTTGGACTGATGTGTCCCTCCCCTCCGCATTTGAAGCATATGATAGGTGGTCGTTCTCCTTCCTTGACAACGGGTGTTGGTGCTGACGTCTTTCCATCATTGTTGAATCTCCTCTTCTTGAAATGCCCATTCTTATTGTCTTGGCTATGATTACCACCAAAGTGGTTACCATTTCTAGCATATTGATTCCCTCCACGCTTGTTGTCACTGTTTCGATGACTGTTACCACTGGTATTTTCATGTTGCCGGCTGCTTTCCCTTGGTTGCGTTGACTCATTACCGCGCTCCAATAACTGAGCCCTATTTACAACATCTGAGTACAAACACAGTTTATGAGAAATAAGATATTGATGTATCTCCGGTTTCAAGCCTCTTAAAAATATCCGCGTCATTCGCTCCTCATTATCGACCAAATGGGATGCAAACCGGGATAACTCCGTAAATTTAGCCTCGTATTGCGACACGGTCATATTGTTTTGTTCTAACTTGATAAAATCCACCTCCTTCATTTGACGAATACTTTCGGGAAAGTACTTTTCGTTGAATAGCTCTTGGAACTTCTCCCAAGACATCTTAAGTACGTCAGGCTGGGTACATTTTACAGATTGCCACCACGATGTCTTCTTCTTCACGCAATAACGTGAAGGTGGCGAAGGGAACCTTTTGCTCCTTGGAGCATCCCAAGACATCAAATATCTTAGTGATCTGCATTATCCATGCTTCAGCCTTAAGTGATTTTGGCTCTCCAATAAACTCCGGTGGTCCTAGCTCCTTGAACTGTTTAGCGGTAACCGTCCGAGAGTTTCCAGTGTTTTCACCTACATTTTGGATAGAAGCCGCTCTCGCCTGATGTTGCATGAATTGCATAAAGCCTCTGAACAATCCATCGTTCATCATTTGGTCAGTGTTGTTGTTTGCATGAGGATTGTCGCCTTCCTGATGCACATTATTCTGATTGTTGATCTGTGGAGACTCAACGGTTTCTTGTGCTCCGTTGCTATTCTCAATATTCTCGGATGCCATTTTCAAATACTGCCACAAAATAAGGGTTAATTGACATTCAACATATTATCCATATACTTTGACCAACTTATTAAATACCAAATAAACTTAGGAAGGTCATACTAGCGAAAGAATTCCCCATCTCTCCCCTCCTAGTTCTAGTCTCACATCTTAGCCAGAGATCATATCCCTAAGCTTTGATACCAACTGTGACGCCCCCGAAATAGTTATACATTACCAATTCTGAGTCGTCAAATACATAGTACAGGATACAAATATAACTTAATTATACAACTGTCGTGTAAAGTACGAGAAAACATAAGATGTGAGTTTTAATACAAATATTGTCGTTTAGACAATATACAAACTAAAATTCAATATTTTTACATTTATTTTCCACTATTTCACTGAATAGTGAGGACTACTAATCTTTATCATCTCGTCCGCAAGCACTCAGTTCCCACTCTAGTCCCCTCGCTACGCGTTCTCATTTCCTAAATAAAACAATAAAAGTTAAAGGGTGAGCTCAACTAGCCCAGTAGGAAATATTATGACTAAGATAATGCAGAATATATTATTGTTAGCCTTCAACAGTGTTAAACTGATATAATATAACAACCATCAAGTTTAAGCTGCAATGAACAAGCAATCTATTAAAAAGAGTCAAGTAGAGAATAAAATCTACTATTTAGAAGGTTTTTCATCACTTTTATCGTTGGGACTCAGCTTAATAAATAATCCACATCATCGAATCACCCCTGCACTACGGCCAAGGATATTTTTTAGTGTCACGACCACAATTATCCATGCACTACGGGCCAAGAATATTTGTGTATTCAATAATGGTCATGATCATGCCAACAACTGTCCATCAATGCACTACGGGCCAATAAGGACTTTTACCACATCATTTGTAACATTGCGGTCATGATTACACGAATAAATCCTCAATCATAATCATACCAAGTCCATCTATGCACTACAGGCCACAGATGACTTTCAACAAAATATAAACATGAGGATGATGACGATGATATAAGAATTCAATAAAACAAGTTCAAGAATTAATTTGTCCAAGAACCAATAACGTCCAAATTGTCAACATGATATTTCTTTGTGGAGTAAAATTCAAGAATGCTCGGAAGAATATTTACATGAAAAGATACTGGATGAAACGCAAATATCAATGATATTCCACTAATTTCATGGATTATAGAAGTCAAAACTTTAACCAACTGAGTATAATAAAGAATGGAATAACAAAAGAAATCACCAAGCATGCGATAGACCGCACATGCAGGTTATTCCAATAGAATAATAAATAACGGAATCAGGTCCGGCGTAAAAACGCATGAGCGATGTGATATTCCAATGAATAATAAAGATTTTAATCGGTCCGCACAGAAACGCATGAGATATGATATTTCAACAAAATAATAAAGACGGAATCGGTCCTGCGTAAAACGCATGATAAAGATATTCCAACGAAATAATAAAGACGGAACCAGTCCAAAGATAGAACGCATTAATGCTGGATGTTCCAACGAGAATAATAAAGAATGGAATAATGTAGAATTTCACCAAGTATAGGGTAGCGTCACAGATACAAAGTTATTCCAATGAATAATAAAGAATGGAATAATGAAGTTCTCTTCATGGATAAGAAAGAAATAATACTCCTATCTTAGAAAAAAGCTGGATCTTTGGAATAGTGAGGTAGCGAGACTTCTCTTCTTCTTTCTATAATTTCTCTCTATAATAATCGCTCTAAAGCTTTTGTGAATTGGTGAGAAATGAAGGAAGAATGAGCTTCTATTTATAGAAAAATATAGTTTCAATAATTGCACGTTTTGGGGCTCGAAAAATTACAGTACAATACCTCCAACTTTTCCTTTATTTTTTAATTTAGTCATGGAAGTATTTTCAAACTTGCACCACCTCCCCTAATAGTAAATAATGTGATTCAATAGTAAATTATGTGAATCAATAGTTCTAGACATGTGAAAATACGAATTACAGTATAGTACCTCCATCTATACCTCCATTTTTAACTTAGTCATGCAAGTATTATCAATCTTGCACTAACTCCCCTAATAGTAACAAGAATTTGAAACAATAGTATACACATGTGAACAAATAGTTATAATCATGGAAATAATAGCAATCAATTGCTCATTTATCCGGTTAAATACCCGATTGGTCAATATAACCTCCAGACATCAATTATTATCGAAATAATTATCGATTTTCACTAACACAAATAATTCCAACACAATGAAACCATTTTTATCAAAAATATAAATTTTGAAATTTTGAAGTTTGACTTTTTCCGAAAAAGTCAACTGTTAACTTTTGACCAAATAGTGAATTCCGGAAAATTTTGTGTTTATAAATTATTTTTACTAATTTCATCGTTCCAAAATCAAATATCACGTCTGCGTTTCGAAATTCAACTCCGAACACAACTTCCATTTTAATAACATTCATAATTAATATTATAACTCACAATATTTATCAACCAGGTCGTTCCCAGGAAAGAGGGGGCTTTCCAATAAGAATTTCTCCCTATTTGCGCGCAATTAGGTGACCAAACCTCTCATTGACTAAACTTCTAGACATTTTAAATATTGCAATTTAATAATATGAATAACTTTTTTCGTCTCAATTGTTGGGAGAATGCATATTATGATTTGATGTTTTAATGCATATGTTCATGATTATTTGTAAGGTCCTTAAATGAATATATATACAGGGACTTAGTGATAGATCAAAATTGTTAGGTTGATCTAAGCTTTCAACGTGTATCATTACATTAAAGAATGTATAGATAGAAAGATCAAAAGCTATTAGGTTGATCTTAAGATGAAATAGATTAGTCTTGAAGAAATCATAGTGCATCGGTTTGATCGACATTGCGAAAGTCGAAAGTGAGAAAAAATGTAGACACGAAGATCGTAGTGTGCACGCCTTGAAGGAGACTCTTTGGACTTAGTAGTGTGGTCCCAATGATTGCAGAGCTAACTCCACGATCGTAGTGTCTTTGAAGGAAACATAGAGTTTACAAGTCGGCGATCGTAGTGTGCTCTCGGGAGCGTGAAGTCAACAACACGAGCGAGAGAAGATCGTAGTGTCTGAAGGTTTTAAAGGGAAATCGTAGTGCTCTCAACTAATAGCATCGTGGTGTGCAAAGATGTAAAAGACACTACGATCTAAATCGTAGAACACCACGATCCAAATCGTAGAGCATCATCATCTCCGCGTCGAGAAAAGCGTCGAGCCTCATGATCTGTGTTTTCAACAAGTGAGGAATGGATCCCGAGATCTTTGCGGTACTCATCGGTCCAGTTGTATGAAATATCCTTAGTATGCAACAAAGAAGCGTATTGAAGAAGCTAAGGATAGTACTATGGGTAAGAGGACAAAACACCTTTTTTTGTGGTAGGTGAGAAAGCGACTGCGGTGTCGATGGGCGAAATCGAAATTGAGGAAGATGTGCGAAAAATGTCTCCATCACGATCTGAAAGTTCGGATGCATTTAATGCCACAGCGGATGGATCAACGGATAGTTTTCAACATCACATATATCTGGATCGAGACGGATGAGAGAGAAAATAAGCAAGCATTAATCAAACAGCGTGAACATCTCTCTCAAGCTCAACTCTACGATCGAGATATTGCAAAAGCTTGCTCATTACTCGGTTCTTAACGAACCGGTGCTTACCACGACAAGCGAGTAGCAACCATCAAGAACTTCAACAACTATCGATCAAGCGAAGAAGTATACCAAGTCTGCTTTGGACTTGAAGAGTTAAATAGTGAAGCGTAAGAAAAAAGCGAGTCTGCTTTGGACTTGAAGAGTTCAAGTGAACTAGAAGTTCTGGGCTAACTGGTGCAGAAGGAATCTGTGTGATTAGGAAGATTGTAAAAGACATCCTTAGTGGATATCCTACTCGTTGAGTAGAAGAGTGGACTAGGAGCTTTGAGTGCTCTGAACCACTTAAAAACAATTTATGTCGTTTACATTCATGCTATAAGCTATATATATATATATATATATATAACGCCTTACTAAGCTCATAACTCCATTGCTTGGTAAAGAAGATTAAAACAAATACTAATTCATGAAGTTTTAATCATTATCTAAAACAAGTTAAAAGCGAAAAGATTTTCAAATATCTATTCAACCCCCCCCCCTACAGATAACTTGTACTACTAGGAACTAACAATTGGTATCGAGCGGGTTCTATTTTACGACTTTACACTTTAGTAGATCCAAATGGCACTTTTCGTACCAAGCGAATCCGGGGCCAGGGGGGCGTGAAGCCACCATGTGCAACAAAGATAAATTTGCTAAGCTGGAAAGTCGGGGATCTGAGCTTACATGGACTCGATAGATGAAGATCTATTTGAGGCTATTCTTAATGGGCCTATATCTGAAATAAAGCTTGCACCAACCATTGTGATCAAAGCAGTACAAATAAAAGTGAAAGAAGAATGGGCGGAACACGGAGAAGAGCATCGACTTGATAAAAAAAGCGAAAGAACATCTGTTCCAATCCTTAGAGGGACGATCTGTTTGAAAATGTTGTAAATAACAAAAGCGACTAAGGAAGTTTGGGAAGCACTTGCTTGATTATGCGAAGGCCCCAGAAGAAGTCGAGAGAGAACAAGCGATCTCTCTCTCGACACGGCGATATGAAATGTTACGCTCGTATGCGGGGAGAAAGCGTGGCTACAACTTATGAAAGATTTAACGTTACGCTTTCGACTCTCTCGGCGTATGGGAAGATCTATCTAACAAGGATCTAACCATAAAGTTCATGAGAGCCCTACTGAAGCGGTGGGATGCAAAGACCACAACAATAAGAGAATCAAAGAATCTTAATGAGATGACGATTCAACAAGCTGTATGGAAATCTCTGACGTCTGAGCTGGAGTGACCCAACCCAGCGCAAAACCTTATCGGAAGGAAGAAGAAAGGATAAAGGGTGTTGCTCTCAAGGCAAAATGAAAGTGCATCGAAAGTCATCAAAGAGATTGACTCGATGATGATGAAGAGCGATGGCGATGACTTTGCTATCTTTGGTAAAGAGACTAAGAAGGTTAAATGCGACAAAAGCGAGCCGTGAAAGCAAAAAAAATCGTGACTTCGTCGACCGAGAAACAAATGAATGATTTATGCTACAAGCTGCAAAAAAACACAGTCATTTCATTGCCAAGCTACAACAAACTATCAAAGAAGAGCTAAAGAAGAAATCTCGGGCAAAAAAAGAATACAAAAAGGAACGAGAGGCCTCGAGAAAGAGAGAAAAAGCACGTTCTTGGGAGGATCGTGGAGTGATTCGGATAATGACTCAAATCACGGACTCAGGAGATGAGGAAGAACCACATATAGCCAATCGTGCTTAATGGCCAAACATGCTGAAAGGACAAACAAAGCCTAAACATACATGATGTAAATATCGATGAGGTATTTGACTTTAATTCTCTGATGTAGATATAAGTGACTTGAGAACTACTTTGCATGGCATAACCAGCGACTACATCAATACATGAAGTGGTTGAGTCTTGTCTAAAGATCATTCACTTCTTGAGAGAGAAGAAGAAAGTTCAAGAAGAGCTTGAAACGACTCTTCTAAGTACTAATCTTCTCTCAAGCTTGAAGGCGAGAATGAAACTTTAAAACAGACAAACACACATCATCATGCACTGAAAGTCTCTAAGCTAACCTCTAAAATTGAGGATCTAGAAGACTATCTGCTGCATGGAGCAGATCCTCATCATCCATGGGTTTTGCTGCTCTCTAGTCGGAGAAGCACATTCGACGAGCAGGCTTAGGCTTTTTGGGGCTTTGAATCCATCTCGAGCTAGTGTGGAAAAGACAATGGAAACTAGCACTAGTAATGTCTCAAGTTTTGGTAGAGGCATTGCTTTTGTGAAATCCTCACGATTGGAAGAACCGGTTCAACCTTGTTCTCTTGTCTCTAGTTATACTCGAGAGAAGTAAAGGATCTCACGTTGAGTGCAGGTTTCATCGAGGAAAAGAGTAATCCACCTCTCTTTTACCAACCTCGAAGAATCGTGAGAGTCGAAACAAAATCAACTCTACGAATCATTTGGGAAGAATGCAGTGAGAGTAAAACACACTCATCACTATTTATGAAACCTAAGGACACGTGGAAGAAAGAAATCGGTTTAACGAGAAGGTTAACTAAGGAACCACACAAGTCCAAGTGGAAGATGAATCACCACACACACACAGGGCATGCATTATAATAGATGCTTCATATCTGATAAAAATGGTCATAGGGCTACAAAGTGTTATTATAATTCCATGCATGTGAGACCCAGATTAGACAAATTTGGGTCCCAAGGCACTAACAAAGAAGGACCCATGCAAATATGGGTACCAAAATGAAGGTTCAAATGTTTTGACGGAAAAAAGAGCTCCACGACCTCAACATGGTATCGGGGCGGTGGTTGCTCGAGGCATATGACGAGAACAAAGCTCTACTTATCCAACTATGTAGAAAAGGAGGGTCCCTCGGTCATCTTTGGAGATAACGGCTCGGGCGAAGACAAGAGGATATGGCTCTGCTTTGCGATGGTGCGATATCTTTCAACAAAGTAGCTTATGTGGAAGGACTCGAACACAACCTTCTAAGTATCGATGACTCTCTGCGATAAGGGTCACCAGTAACATTTCTCAACAACCAATGTCTAGTCGAGAGATTTGAAGACATCTGCCCGTAAAAGTGGCCGGAACAAGAAAAAAATGTCTACATAGTAGATCTTGGTCGACTAAGCTCGATGAGACAATATGTTTTACGGCAAAAGCATCGAGGAAATGAAATGGCTATGGCATAGAAGGTTGTCTCTCATAAACTTCAAAAACATGTCAAGCGGCATCAAAAGATCTAAATGGTAGCTACCCAAGTTCAACTTTGTGAAGGAAAGGCCATGCTGACGCTGCCCGACTTGGAAAGCAAACGAAGCTCATTCGAAACAAGGCGCCACTCCATTGACAAACCCTTGCATTTGCTCCATGGATCTTTTGGACCAATCCCAACAATGCTAGTCTTGGAGGCAAAAGATACTCTCTGATCATAGTCGACGACTTCACCCAGATTCACATGGGTATTCTTCCTAACTTCAAAGGATGAAACGAGCTCTCGAATTAATCAAAATGTTGGGCCGGTGATGAATGAGAAAGGAGAAAAATCAAGGCAATAAGGAGTGATCATGGAAGAAATTCGATTTCTCGAAAAATAGACAAGTTACTTTCGAACAATGGCATCGATCATAACTTCTCGACTCCACGAACTCCTCAACAAAATGGAGTTCTTTGAAAGAAAGAAACGAGAACTACGATAGAAATTTGGAAGGACCCTACTAGCGGCGACTCGTGCTGCTTTGAAATATACAGGCGAGAAGCTATCGACAACTGCATCTACACACGAGCAGATCATTAATTCACTCTACGATCGAGAGGACACCCTACTACGAGTGTGGAAAGGAAGGAAGCCAAGTGTCGACTATTTCCATGTCTTTGGTTGTGCATGCTATATTCTCAACAATGGAAGCGATGTCGACAAAATTCCATTGAAGTCGAGACGAAGGATCTTTCTTGGATATACCACGAGACGAATGAAAGCTTACGGGGTGTTCAACGAAGAAGACCTTTGAATGTCGAAGTCTCGATACACATCATCTTTGATGGGCCCGGCCTGAACAAAGCGGTGCCTCTGAACACTACTGACCAGATAGTCTGCGAGACACTACGAATGCAATCGTCGAGCTCAACACTACGATCGTAGTACCCGAGACGATGAAATCGTAGAGCATGATAATGAAATCGTAGAGAGGTCCATCGAAGGCAATGAGCCTCCACTCCAAGAAGAAGAGATAGACCTTGAAGACCTAAGGCGGGAAGGGATCGGGGCGGATGTCCCAGCGAGGGAACAGATGGGCAAGGGATCATACTCGGGATCTAATCATTGGAGATCCAGTGCAAGAGTTAAAACAAGAGGCTGCTTTACTCGAATGAATGCTTCTATCTAAGCTTCTGTCACGAGATAGAGCCAAAGAAGATAGAGGATGCTATGGAAGACTCCGGTTGGATAGAAGCCGTGCGGGAAGAACTCGACCAATTTGAGCGAAGCAAAGTGTGGAGATTGGTACCAAGACCAAAAGTCGTCTGTCATAGGAACCAAGTGGGTCTTGAGAAAAAATGGATGAAGATGGGGTCATCACGAAAAAAGAAAGCAAGATTAGTGGCAAGGGCTATTCTCGAAAGAAGGCATTGACTATGATGAGACATTTACTGTTGCGGACTAGAAACCATCGAAATCTTTCTTGCCTTTCTTTGCCCACATGAAGTTCAAAGTCTTCGGATGGATGTCGAGAGTGCATTTCTAAATGGAAGCTTCAAGAAGAAGTCTCGTGAGAACAACCTCCGGTTTTCATCAATCCATCTCTTTCCATTATGTCTATAGATTAGACAAAGCTTTATATGGTCTTAAACAAGCACCTAGAGCATGGTATGAAACAACGACTAACTTCTTAATAGAAAATGGGTTCACTAGAGGTAGAGTAGATACCACACTATTTCTTAGAAAGCATAAAGACAAAGTCTTACTAGTTCAAATATATGTTGATGATATCATTTTTGGTTCTCTTGACGAAAAGTTATGTAAGAGATTCTCTAAGCTAATGCGAGCAAGTTTGAAATGAGCATGATGGGTGAAATTTGAATTTCTTCCTTGAATTATGCAAGTGAAGCGATGATGAAGGAATATTCATTAACCAAGCCAAATACATCAAAGACTTACTAAAGAAGTATGGCATGGAATCGGCCTCTCCATGTAGAAAACACCAATTGCTCCTGCAACCAAGCTTGACAAGGATGAGAAAGGTAAATGTATTGATATAACTTTCAATCTGAGAGGTATGATAGGTTCTCTTTTATACCTAGCGCGATGAGACCGGATATAATGTTTGCAACATGCATATGTGCTAGATTTCGAGGCTAACCCTAAAAGAGTCACATTTATGCTGTGTAAGAGGATCTTGGTATCTCGAGGTACACCTACTTGGGGCTATGGTATCCCAGGAATCCTCATTTGAGTGATAGGATACCACGATCTCTTGATTTTGCGGGATGCAAAATAGAAGCGAGAAAAAAACCCGATGCTTTTGTCGACTTCTTGAAGCAGACTTGTGTCTGGTTTAGCAAAAAGCAAAACTTCGATGTGTCTACTTATTGCTGAAAAATTGAATATATTCTTGGTTGGTAGGCTAACATTGCTCGAGATCTATGGATGAGAAATCGACTAGTGACTATGGGTTCGATTTCAAATCTATTCCCATACTTTGTGATGTGATAACCTGAAGTGCCATAGCAATAACTTCGTAATCACATCGTGCATTCTAGGACCAAGCATATAGAAATAAGGTATCACTTCATTAGGGATCATGTGCAAAATGGAACTATATCTTTACAATATATCCCTACTTGAAAATCAACTTGGCGATGTTTTTACAAAACCACTAGATGAATCCAGTTTAACAAGTTAATAAGTGAACTAGGCATGCTAAATCTTGACCATGAATGTATGCTCTAGATTGTGCTAACCATAGCGAGATATAAAGGTTGTACTCAAAATCGTAGACATGATCGAGGAAGTTCACGATCGTGAGAGCGAACAGAACAACTACCTCAGCGATCGTAGCAAAGACTCAACTATCGTAGTGCGAGACTCGGCGATGACCTAAAGCCCTTCCAACAAGCAAAGTGAATCACAGTGATGACAAGCCTCATAACAATGCAATCTCTCTAGAGGTGCCTCGGGGACAAACCTAACCCTTGAATCACCAAGAGGTTGGCCCTTCTGAGTTACCTTAAAAAGAATGCTTAGTCAAAAACTCATCACAAGGATCCGGAGACGGACTCGACGATCGTGGGGCGGACTCTCTACGAATGGTGATCGACTCGGCGGACTCAGCGATAGACGGACGACGGACTCGGCGATCGCGGGGCGGACTCAGCGACCGAGAAGACTATCTCTACGATCGTAGTCATCCTAAGGACATCTCGAGACCTTTGAAGACTCGAAGGGAAAATCGGTACATTCATGCACGATCAAAATCGTGAGAGCCAAGCATAAAGCGACACTGTCCCACTAAGTCGAAAAAAAGAGAGAGGAAAGCTACTGAAGTACAAATTGGAACAGTGTGTTTTTGAAATCTGAAGTTCAAAAGATTATCTCTCTCTCTCTCTCTCTCTCTCTCTCTCTCAAAACAAAACCCTAACTCGAGAAAGCTCGGTCGTATTCCACTTCTCAACTATGAGAATCATGGGCGCTTCAAATGTAATCTCGAGACTCTCGAGACTCTGTTTGATGAGTTCAAGGATGCTCCACCAAAATTTCACAAGACCTTAGCACTACTAAAGAAAGGCGGGGTCTCGAAGCGCTGAGCAAACACCTCATCTATCCCAAGCTAGTGAAGGAGTTTTACAAGAATGGAGTGTCTGAACACAACACACCATCACTACTGAGTAAGAGGAGTTGAAATGATGCTAAGGGAAGAAAACTTCAATCTGGCCCTAGGTTTCAAGAATGTGGGGCACCCATTTCTAGACAGCATAAGCTTCTAAGAGGGTTTGAAGAAAATGCACCACAAGAAGAATCCCTCTGTGAAAGGCTACAAAAAGAAGAGTTCCCTCAAAGTGCAATTTTTGGGTGACATTATTGGGAAATGCATCTGCTGCAAGAGCTCGGTCGTGACTTCGATAAATGAGACTCGACTCGAGCTCATATACTACTTTGGTTCATGGTACTCGACTCGATTATGGGGTTGTATTACTCGAGTGGATCGGCAAGTGGATCGTCATTTCGAAGAAATCAAAAGTACTCAGAAGATCTTTGTATGGGAGATTCATTAGCATCGTTCTGCAATCTGCATTGGGTGACAAAATTGGGGATGATGAAGGAGAAGCTATCAACCCAAATCGAAGAATGACCACGGCAGTTGTTTAAGAAGCTGGGAAAGGAACCTGCGATTATGTAAGAATGATGGCGAGTCGATGGGGAGGCGGGGGAACAAAAGGAAGCGAGGCTTTCCGGGAGGAATATACATTGTCGAAAGAAGTTGAAGAAGAAGAAGAAAGCAGAATGAGGAGAACCCTCTGCTCTTGCCGAGAAAAAGCAAGGCGAGAAAAAAGCTAAAGAAGCGAAGACAAAGTCGAAGAGCCTCGAGGATCTCTGACTAACATTCTGTAGAGTCCTCGACATAGAGACTCTAAGGAGGCTAAGGAACATCAACAACAAGAGGAAGTTGAAGAGGATCGAGCCACTATTTCACGGATCTTAAAGAAGAACAAAAGCGGTCGTAAGTCCAAAAGACCAGCGGTGTCTTCGATCGTAGAGTCTCTATTTTCTCTCTAGAGACCGGGCCAAGTGTGGCGAAAATGGAAGAAAAGCTGCTTGAAGAAGAGTGGGCGATCAGCGTGGCAAAACAAAGACTCGAAGAGTCCGAAGTGGTGACTAAAACCAGGTAAGCAAGGAGAAAATTTGGTCGAAGTATATTCTTGAGAATGAAAAAATCTTGAAGAAGGAAGCGAGAGTGTGGGCTGCAAAAAGTAGAACTATCCCAAGTAAACTTAGAAGAAGATGCTCCGGTGAGGGGAGATTCTGAAATTCTCATGATCGGTATACATCGGTGAGGGGAGAAACCTCTTGCTCGAAAAGGTTCAATTGGAAGGGACTCTCGAACTTAGAAGAAGATTTACCGGTGAGGGGAGTTTCTAAACCTCGAAGATGTTCATAGTGAGGGGAGCCTCATAATATCCCAATGGTGAAGAAGAGGTCCTTGCTCAAGATGGAGATGAACCAATGCCAACCTTCCGAGAGGCCGTTGAGATAATGGATTCTTGAAGAAACCAAGAAGAGGAAGAAAATGATGATGATGATGATGAGAGCTTGAAATTCTTGGTGTAGGGAAAGATGGATCTGAAGCTATCTGTACATGCACCAAATGTTTTCTTACCTACCCGTGATGGCATACCATCAAGCTCAAATCCACGAAATCATGGGATCACATGTTACGGAGCTTGAGGAATATCCAATGATCTCGATTACGGCTCATGGATTTCGAGGAAAAGTCGTCTTCGCCAAAAAAAGCGCTTACTGACCATTCCTCATCAAAAGACAAACACGGTATTGATTATCCCTACCGGTTTTAGAGTTAATCACTGCCATCATCTTCATTTAGCTATTTCTATGAATTTCCTAAATGGTGGAAGTGATTCCCAATCCGAATAAATCGGTTTCGATTCTGAGAATCCCAAAATTACATGGCGAAGAACCGAAAGAAGTCGACCTTACCCTACTCCCTCAAATCACCCCGACTCTCTGATTCGGACTCAAAGCCACATCGTAGAGTCCAATGTTGAAATCGTAGAGTCACCTATCCCGGATATCAAACCCAAACCCTCTCCGGTGATATACCATCCTCCTCGTCACATGACTTTTTCGGTCTTGATCTTGCGTTGTACAATTTGCAAGATCAATCTCCACGAACCCCTCGAATGGACAATCCCCGATCAAATAATGCTCTCCCAGCACACACCTACCAAGGATGACTTAAAAAGAAACCTCTGAAGCGGATGATCAAGTCTATCGAAGCAAATGCAGAATCCCTCTCGATCTCCTCGACATCCGCTTTGAATCAAATGATAAAAGGCTGCTAACAAATTCCTAGTACTGATGAATCTTGAGCTCACTCTGAGGCTAAGGGAAATTATCAAAGAGATTACGAAGAGTATATCGAACGGAGATGAGATCCATTTCGAGTTCTTTGCCAAAACAAAGAGAGGTTGTGCTTGAAATGCGAGAAAAAACCAAGATCGTCGACATCAAATTATCTTTGGACAATATTCTCGACTTGAAAGCTTACATACATGACTTCCGAAATCTTATGCCAATCGGGGAAGCGACATAATGATATGATTACGACGATCCTCCAAAATAAAGAAGCTAGAGCTGAAAAACAGCAGATCAAGGAGAATAGAGAGGACATTACTCGAACCCAAAGCCAATGAATGAGCTTGTTCGAGGAGTTAATCGGTTTCTCTGCGATATTCGAACCCTTGATCTTTGACATAAAGGGAGAATAATAAAAGGAAAGGAGATCAGAGGAGGTCAAGAGGCGGGGAAGAGTCATGAAACTTCGAAAGGGGAGAAGTCGATTTCATGCTCGACATCACGAAGCCCTCTGCGAGACATCATCGGACTCAACGATCAAAGTCGGCGAGGAAATTATAACGGACTATTCCTACGACTATTCCTCACGAGTCGTAAGGAGCCAACTCCTAGCTCACAAGGCGTGTCTCTGCAGCGCATAAGAATGCCGAATTGGAGATCCTGCATTCATGCGCTGAGACATGAAGAATCCGATTCTAAGTCTGGCGAAATGGAAGAGTTAGCAAGAAATGAGGAAGCTCGAAAGGAAAAGAAGGGTTTGAAGAGTATGCCAATCCTCCTCCACAAAGAGACCAAGAAAAGCAGAGATAAGTTGAGAGTTTAATGTTTTATTGATGTAATCTTATTGTAATATCTTACGATCATCAATAAATTCATGCTTATTCTCTAGAAATTTCAAATTTGCTCATTTTGAAATACTAAGTCGTGTTTAAATTTCACGCAAATGCATCTAGTCACTAATAATCATGACAACAAATCTCCTTGGTTATGTCGACATCAAATAGGGGAGATTGTTGGGAGAATGCATATTATGATTTGATGTTTTAATGCATGTGTTCATGATTATTTGTAAGGTCCTTAAATGAATATATGTACAAGGACTTAGTGATAGATCAAAATTGTTAGGTTGATCTAAGCTTTCAGCGTGTATCATTACATTAAAGAATGTATAGATAGAAAGATCAAAAGCTGTTAGGTTGATCTTAAGATGTAATAGATTAGTCTTGAAGAAATCATAGTGCATCGGTTTGATCGACATTCTGGAAAGTCGAAAGCGAGAAAAAAGCGTAGAGCACGAAGATCGTAGTGTGCTTACCTTGAAGGAGACTCTTCGGACTTAAGTAGAGTGGTCCCAACGATTGCGAGAGCTAACTCCACGATCGTAGTGTCTTTGAAGGAAACATGAAGTTTACAAGTCGGCGATCGTAGTGTGCTCTCGGGAGCGTAAAGTCGACAACACGAGCGAGAGAAGATCGTAGTGTGTCGAAGGTTTTAAAGGGAAATCGTAGTGCTCTCAACTAATAGCATCGTAGTGTGCAAAGATGTAAAAGACACTACGATCTAAATCGTAGAACACCACGATCCAAATCGTAGAGCATCATCATCTCCACGTCGAGAAAGCGTCGGTAGAATGATCGTGTTTTTTCAACAAGTGAGAATGGATCCCGAGATCTTTGCGGTACTCATCGGTCCAGTTGTATGAAATATCCTTAGTATGCAACAAAGAAGCGTATTGAAGAAGCTAAGGATAGTACTATGGGTAAGAGGAATGAAAACACCTTTTCGGTGGTAGGTGAAAAAGCGACTGCGCGGTGTCGGTGGGCGAGAATGCGAGAATTGAGAAAGATGTGCGAAATGTGTCTCCATCACGATCTGAAAAGTTCGGATGCATTTAATGCCACAGCGGATGGATCAACGGATAGTTTTCAACATCACATATATCTGAATCGAGACGGATGAGAGAGAAAAAAAGCAAGCATTAATCAAACAACGTGAACATCTCTCTCGAAGCTCGACTCTACGATCGAGATATTGCAAAGCTTGCTTTCGACTACTCGATTCTTAACGAACCGGTGCTTACGACAACAAGCGAGTAGCAACCATCAAAAACTTCAACAACTATCGATCAATGAAGAAGTATACCAAGTCTGCTTTGGACTTGAAGAGTTAAATGTGAGCGTAAAGAAAGCGAAGTCTGCTTTGACTTGAAGAGTTCAAGTGAACTAGAAGTTCTAGGCTATTTGATGCAGAAGGAATCTGTGTGATTAGGAAGATTGTAAAAGACATCCTTAGTGGATATCCTACTCGTTGAGTAGAAGAGTGGACTAGGAGCTTTGAGTGCTCTGAACCACTTAAAAATGTCGTGTCGTTTACATTCGTTACATTCGTACTTATATAGCTATATATATATATATATAATTTTACTCGCTCATAACTCCATTGCTTGGTAAAGAAGATTAAAACAAATACTAATTCCATGAAGTTTTAATCATTATCTAAGAACAAGTTAAAAGCGAAAAGATTTTCAAATATCTATTCAACCCCCCATTCAGATAACTTCGTCGCACAGATCGGTCTTTTAATAGTAGTACAAATTAATCTTCTTCTGTCATCATCATATCAGTTTGACCATCTCGGTGTCAGGTTTTAGGCGGTGTGCCTTCTACCCGTTTCCGACATTGGTCAGGTCTTCACTCGGCAGCAAAAATCAATCTTATTCTAGCATCATCCTGGGCTCTCGAACGAGAACCTTCAGAAACAGCCATCGGCTGATCTTCAGGGGTAACCGTTCTACTTTTTACCATGGATTCCGACGTAGAGCAGCTACAAATTGTGATTGAAAATATCAAGAACACTAAAACACAACCCTCCTTCTAGCGCCAATGTTAACGCCAATATCTTTCAACGCGCCTCAATCACGTATCACGCGTCTATATCCTGCACAATAAACACGACAACACCAAAAGCTTGACGAGTTTGACTGTCGGGGGATAGCTCCGGCGTGAAAGTCATTACAGGCGATCACAAGGTTAACAATGGAGGAATAAAATATCTAGTGACTTGAGAGAGATAAAAATATCAGTTACCTTTAGATTGTGTGTGATCTTTTCCTCCTATACTCCAAGGTCCGGTTTGTCCTGTATGCAACTGACTTCCCCGGGCCCACAACCTTCAGCCGACTAAGCCCTGTCCAATCCTCATTAAATACAATGCAGAGATGACAGTCAAAGTTTATCTCCATAATCATCAATTCAAAGCCAAGTGGAGTATATATTCATCCAATGGTTCGCCTTCTTTTTCACTTCAATGCTCCATAGGCCCAAAATAAAGATATTATCCACCCCTAGGTTGGCCCAATGAACCGACCCACCACTTTCAAGACCTACCAATCATATCTAAACTATTATGGCCCAACATATATAAACATAAATTTATTTACATATATCAGCATAATGTTAAAAATATTTTTCTCCCTATCATGTTTCGTTAATAGCAACGAACCAACTAGTAGTACTCTACTAAGTATTTTTCAATACTCTTATAACCTTGTTGACACCCCAACCAATGCAACCATGAACCGCTTTTTCATCGAAAACAACCTAATGGGTCAGCGTTGCTTATGCCCTCTTCCTCCTAGGCTATGATTTGTGAATCAGTTTTCAATGTGCTTCGGAGTTATTTATGTATCTAATTCCTCCTCGTGTTTAAAACATAGATTAGTTTAAAAATCATCAAAGTTTTGTCGTTTATATATAATTGTCAATTTATTTTATTTTTATTCGAGATCACGTTTAGCTTCCAGATAACAATAAACAGTACAAAAATAAATTTTGAAACAAGTAAACCCTATGTCACCACCATCACTCTAACTATTACTTTTGTCAAAATGATTTTTTTTATATGAAAAAATAAATTACATCTTTACTTTTAGAAGGAAACAAATATATTACCTCTAATTTTGGGACGATAAAGTATTAGTAATTATTTTAAATTAGCTTGGATCATGATACACCATGAAAATGTGTGTACATAATGAAGCAAACTAATTTTTCATATATATATATATATATATATAAAGGGTAAGATTCATGACATTTGCTATGGATCTTTATAGAGTATACACTATTTATACCATTTAAAATAAGAACGAACGGTCATGATTAGAAATTAAAAATTGACGTCCGCTACTAGTAGCAAACGGTAAAAAAACACATACCATCCGCTATTAATTGTAACGAACGCTAATCAAAATAAAGAGTTTGACTTTATTCTATGGTTTATTGTTTATTAACGATAGTTTAGGATTTATTAATTAGAGTTTATGGTTTATTAACTAGGGTTTATGATTTATTAACTAGGGATTAATAATGTTAATAAACCTTAAACCAAGTTAAAAAACGAGTTAATAAACCATAAACCATAGTTAATAAACAATAAAACCTAGAATAAAATTAATAATAAAATCAAACTCTTATTCTGATTAGCGTTCATTAATGTTAGTAACGAATGATATGTGTATTTTTTACGACGTCGATTTTCAGTTTCTAATTCTAATAATTTCTTCTTCTTTTTAATAGTAAAAATAATGTATATCCTATAAGAATGTATATAAAATATATATATTCGCATCATTCTCTATATATAAATATACTAGATGTGTCCCGTCCTCCCAAACCTTTGTATGGAGTGATGAAAAAATTCAATATTATTTGTATTTTATTAGATATAATAGATAGATAGTTGGATGGTGGGATTTATCCCAAACTTTGACGACCTAGATAATTTATTGAGTGAAATGGAAATTCAAAATCATTTGTATTTTATTAGATAGATAAAGCGGAGGGGAATGTGACACTAGTGGTTATGGCGCTTTAAAATAGGTATACATCACCTATTCTGAGTCAAATCAAATACATGGTACGTAATACAAATACAACTTAATTATACAACCGTCAAGTAAAATACGACAAAACATAAAATTGTGAGTTTTAATACAAATATTGTCGCCTGCAGACAATATACAAACTCAAATTCAATATTATTACATTTATTTTCCACTATTTCACCGAATAGTGAGGACTACTAATGCTATCATCTCGTCCGCAGTAACTCTGTTCCCCAACTAGTCCTCGAACGCGTTCTCATTTCTGAAGAGAACAATAAAAATAAAAGGGTGAGCTCAACTAGCCCAATTAGAAAATATTATGACTAAGATAATGCGAATATATTATCATTAGCCTTTCAACAATGTTAAACCGATACAATATAACAACCATCAAGTTTAACTGCAAATTTGTGACCCCAGATTTTATCAATAAAGATTTAAATTTTGTCGAAATAATTTTTAATATTATGGTGTGAATTTGAGATAATATTATAGTTGTGGGTAGTATTTATAAATTTTGCAAAAGTATGCAAGTGGTTATATTATATTCGATTGGTCGGGAATATTCGGTTTAGCGAGGAATATTAAATACAACTACTCAATCATTGGTGGACCCTACAACGTAATTATTATTTGATTGAGAAAACGACAAAATATTTTATTGAAATAACGACGGAAGTTTCTGGTTGATCTTTGTTGAACTACTCATTAGTAAAAGTACGATGTCGTGTGGTTGCATAGTAAGCACCACGGTATTGATTATTGATGCTTATGTGAGAAGTCACTCGGTTTGATTCCATTATTGTTGATTAATAATATGAATTATTATAGCGATAATGACGTTTTGTTTTATTCAGTATTATTAGCGTAATAAAACGAAACATCTTTTATATAAAATGAAATACTTTATTAAAGTTATTCATAAATAGAATATATTATATTTTATTATGCATAGTGTTGCATAGTGTTTTGCATAGTGTTGCATAGTGTTTTGCATAGTAAAATGTTTTATATAAATAGAATATATTATATTTTATTTAAAAGATTTTGCTTTAAATATGGACCGTCATTAAAGTAAATCAATATGGACTGATTTCATGGATTAATTACTATGCATTCTATTTTCCTATAAATAAAAACTCATTCCTTCATTATTTTCTTACGAATTCAATTGAACTACTGAGAGAGAAATTATAGAGAAAGCTAGAGAAAATCTATAGAGAAAGAAGAAGAGTATTACGGTACTTCACTACTTTGATATCCAAAGTCTTTTTACGGTGAGGTATTATTTGTTGTACCTGTAAGGGATATTATTCGTTTGTATTCATGAAGAGAACCTCTGTTATTCCATTCATTATTATTACATTGAATAACTTTTGTAAAAGTGGTATACCTATACATAACCTTTGTATATGCGGCATTCCCTATACTTGGTGAAATCCTTATGTTATTCCATCCTTATTTATTACATTGGAATAACTTTGTATCTGTGAATCCCCTATACTTGGTGATCTTCTTCATTATTCCATTCTTTATTATTACATTGGAATATCCTGTGCATGTATTTTACACCGACTGGTTCCATTGTTTATTATTCCGCATTTATTATTACATTGGAATATCCTGTTTGTGTGTTTTACAATCGGACCGTTCCATTGTTTATTATTCAAATTTATTATTCTTTGGATCATCCTATCGGTGTGAATTTCACCCGACTTTGGTTCCGTTATTATTATTACATTGGAATAACTTTATACATCTGAATCCGCATGCATGGTGATTTCTTTTGTTATTCCATTCTTTATTATACCCAGTTGGTTAAAACTTTGACTTCTATACTCCATGAAATTAGTAGAATATCCTTGATATTTAGGTTTCATCGATATCTTTTCATGGAAATATTCTTCCGATCATTCTTGAATTTTACTCTACAAAACAATATCTTGTTGACAATTTGGGCGTTACTTAATTCTGGATAAAATAATTCTTGAACTTGTTTTATTGAATTATTATGTCATTGTCATCATCCTCATGATATATTATGTTATCTTTGGCTTACGTGCATAGATGAACTTAGTATGATTATGACCGAGGATCATTCGGTATAATCATGGCTTGTTATAAATGATGTGATAAAAGTCCTCGGTGGCTGTAATGCAATGCGATGGATAGTTTTGGTATGATTATGACCGAGGGGTGATTCGGTATAGTCATGACCATTGATAATTTGATGAAAATCCTTGGCCGTGTAGTACATGGATGATTAGATGTGGTGGTTTATTTATTAAAATTTGAGTCTCGTGATAAAAAAATTGATGAAAACCTTTTAAAACCTAAAAGATAGTAGATTTTATTCTCTACTTGACTCTTTTAATGGATTGCATATTCATTGCCGCAGTTAAACTGGTTGTCTATTGTATTTTATCAGTTTAACACTGTTGAAGGCTAATGATAATTTATTCTGCATTATCTTAGTCATAATATTTCTTACTGGGCTAGTTGAGCTCACCCTTTCTTTCACCGTTCTCTTGAAGAAATGAGAACATAGGTTTGGGATGAGTCGGGGAGCGGAGTAATGGTCCAGAGAGGATAGCATTAGTAGTCCTCACTATTCTGTGAAATAGTGTGATAATAGTTGTAATGAGGACTTCTTTTGAGTTTGTATAATATCTAGTAGACAATATTTGTATTCAAACTCACAGTTTATGTCGTATTGTACACGACAGTTTGGTTAGTAAATTGTATTTGAATTTATGTACCATGTAAGTGGCGACCCAAGATGGGTGACATATACCTAATTTTGGGGGCGTCACAGTTGGTATCAGAGCTTAGGGATATGATCCCTGGCTAAGATGTGAGATAAGAACTAGGAGGGGAGAGACGGGGAATTCCTTCGCTAGTATGACCTACCTAAATTTATTTGGTATTTAATTGGTCGGTCAGAGTATAGAGATAATATGTGATATGTTAATTAACCCTTGTTTTGTGTCAGTGTTTGAGAATGACATCTGAAAATGCTGAGATAAGCAATGAAGTACATGAGAGTGTTGATTCAGCTCAAAAAAAAAGGTAACGACCAACAACACGATAATAATCATCTTTGGTGGCAGCTTATCGAAACAATGATAACCATCGTGGGGAAATTATCATGCTAAGAATGGTAACCACTTGATTGGTAATCATGGCAAAGATAATAGAAGTGGAAATTGCAAGAAGAGAAGGTCATTTAGCTCAATTTTGTTGTGCACCAAAGTCAAGTCTAGTTTGAATCGGTGGCACCAAAGGTGGATATGGACAAAACAAAGTCGTTGGTTTTAGGAAGTGCATTTTCATGACTTCTCAAAAAAGCGAGTAAACCGAACGGTTTAGCACGGGTTAGTTAATTATAAATTGCGAAGTCTATACCTTATAAGA
This sequence comes from Panax quinquefolius, assembly GCA_020205615.1. NCBI lineage: Eukaryota > Viridiplantae > Streptophyta > Magnoliopsida > Apiales > Araliaceae > Panax > Panax quinquefolius. The sequence continues at coordinate 148,873,618 of CM035167.1, forward strand.
TACCGGTTCTACCCATTATTTTATCTCTCTTGCTTGCGTTCAACGATTAAATTTGACTCCAGAGAAATTGGACTTTGATTTATCTGTTTAAACTTAGTTGGGAGAAACCTTTGTTACCTCCACTGTTTATAAATCTTGTTGATTCAAATCGACACTTTCACGTTACCTGTCAATCTTATCTCTTTGAAAATACTTGCCTTTGATTTTAGGAATCAATTGGTTAACTACTCATCATGCTTTTCGTAAGGTTGTTAGCTTTTATATTTATAACAACCCTGTTACATGAATTCAAAGTAACCAAACCCTAAATTTAATCATTATCATATCAAGCCATAAGTAAAGAGCCCCGAACCTTTCGTTGTTGACTTCCTTGTGTGGAATGCACCGAAGCCAGACTTTCTGTAGGCGACATCGTGAATGAAGATGGCAAGTTTATAGGTATCATTGTGAGGTGCTATCTAGGTTAAGGGATAGAAGTCACAGTTGGTATCAATGTGACGTACTATCCAAGTCTTGGAGGAGAGTCACAGTTTTGAATGATATTTCTATTATTAATAAATTTCTTGGCGTATTCTTGAAGACTTCTTAGCCTACTTAGAGCGTGAAATCGAATTTCGTATTGACCCCAGTACAAAACCCATTTCTTAAACCCTCAAATATTTCTTCAACTAAAATGAACAGTTTACGTGGTTTATGATGACAGTCATAATAAAAGCATTGGACTAATGAAAATCATGGGTATTCGTGGTATTAGTAAGTGTTATGATGAGTTATGTTGGTTAGTATGTGAAAACATGAAAGTTTCTTAGAAATCACAAAGAGTTGAAAATCAGATTTTGGTGAAAAACGTAACATGAAATTCAATTGACCAAATCTCTTATTATATTTTGAATTTTTGAGTGTGGTTAAGTCCTAGAGTTAGATCTATGAGTTACCTAACTAATCCTAGTGGAATTACTGGAAAAGGTGTTGTAGATTTTTGTGTGGACTGATTTTAGCAAAGGAGTGCAAAGCTGCAAAAACCGAAAAAGCCGCTGCCATGATTTTAGAGGGGCTGTTTCGGCCACTTAAATTATGAGAAAAATTCTGGCCTTTTGGGACATGAAGGTATATGGTATAAAGTACCTCCTGTCCAAAAATGAGCTCATTCTGACTTAAAATGAGCAAGTTATGACTATTTCAATATTTAGGTTTTTCCGATTTGAAACGCTATAACCGGGAGTTCTATAACTCCGATGACCATGAAATTTAAACTAGAAGCTCACGTTAACATGTGTAAGGTCCTGCCAAGATTTGGGAATTTTTGGAGTTAAACTTGAGGTAGCTAATTTCTTAAGAAATTAATTAGAAATTGATTTTTGAAAATAGTAAATGAATTTTAAAATTAAGAAAAATATATTTTCATCATGGGACTATATTATGCTAAATCCCAGAAAAGAAATATTTTTGGGACTGATTTGGTATTTTCATGAAAATAGTTTAATTACGAACATATATGAGTTAAATATGTTATGTGAAGTAACAAAGTTGAAAATAGGATTTTATGGTTAGAGAATCCTATATAGAGTATATGCATATTTTTTTTGAGAGATTTGATAATTGGTGATGATATCTTATGAGTATGGCATTTTTAATGATTAAATGCATTATATGGTAAAAGCGTAAACAATTAAGATAAATTGTTTATAAATTTAAAGAAGTGATTAAAATATTGTTATAATATTAATGATATTAGATTATGAGATTATTAAGTGATTGATAACATGGGGATATTCTTGAATCTCGGATAAATTATATTATAAATGTTTAATATTTATCCTTTATCTCATTTGATTGATTCTTTATATCATTATCCTCATGCTTATATTATGTTGAAAGTAAATACATGGCAGTAGTGCATAGATTTACTTGGTATGATTATGACCGAGGGATTGTTCGGTATAATCATAACCGTAATTGAAAACACAATTATCTTTGGTAGTAGTGCATGGATAATTTGTGGTCGTGATACTAATGAATACACAATTATCTTTGGTAGTAGTGCATGGATAATTTGTGGTCGTGATACTAATGAATACACGATTATCTTTGGTAGTAGTGCATGGATAATTTGTGGTCGTGATACTAATGAATACACGATTATCTTTGGCCGTAGTGCATGGATAATTTGTGGTCGTGATACTAATGAATACACGATTATCTTTGGTAGTAGTGCATGGATAATTTGTGGTCGGATATACTAACGAATAATACACGATTATCTTTGGTAGTAGTGCATGGATAATTTGTGGTCGTGATACTAATGAATACACGATTATCTTTGGTAGTAGTGCATGGATAATTTGTGGTCGTGATACTAATGAATACACGATTATCTTTGGTAGTAGTGCATGGATAATTATGGTCGTTGATCTTAATGAATACACGATTATCTTTGGTAGTAGTGCATGGATAATTTGTGGTCGTGATACTAATGAATACACGATTATCTTTGGTAGTAGTGCATGGATAATTAAATGGTTGTGATACTAATGAATATCCTTGGCACGTAGTGCGAGGATGATTCGATGATATGGATTAATTATTGAAATGAGTCTCAAAGAATGAAATATTAATTCATGGATGTGGTAAAAGTCATCTTTGGTAGTAGTGCATTGATAGACTTGGTATGATTATGACCACGGATTATTCGGTATAATCATGGTAGTAATTGAAAACACGAATATCCTTAGCCAAGATGGTGCATGAATAATTCATGGTTGTGATACTATTAAATTGAGTCTCGATATTATTGGTTTTGATTGTATATCTTTGGCACATAGTGCAAAGATGAATTGTTAATGAATATCTTTAAATGGGATTGCAAATATGAATTTAATGTTTTCAACGATAAAGGTATTCAAGGTATCCTCACCTCTTTATCATACCAGTCGTACCCTAATTTCGAGAAATGAAATTCCATAAGGAGAGGAGATTGTGAGACCCAGATTTTATCGATAAAGATTTAAATTTTGTTTAAATAATTTTAATATTATGGTGTGAATTTGAGATAATATTATAGTTGTGGGTAGTATTTATAAATTTTGCAAAGTATGCAAGTGGTTATATTATATTCGATTGGTCGGGGAATATTCGGTTTAGCGGGAATATTAAATACAACTACTCAATCATTGGTGGACCCTAGCGTAATTATTGTCGAATTGAAAAACGACAAAAATATTTTATTGAAATAACGGCGGAAGTTTTACCGTTGATCTTGTTGAACTACTCATTAGTAAAAAAGTACGATGTCGTGTGGTTGCATAGTAGAGCTTGCGGTATTGATTATTGATCTTATGTGAGAAGTCACTCGGTTTGATTCCATTATTGTTGATTAATAATATGAATTATTATAGCAATAATGACGTTTTATTTATTCGTATTATTAACGTAATAAAAGCGAAACATCTTTTATATAAAAATGAATACTTTATTAAAGTTATTCTATAAATAGAATATATTATATTTTATTATGCATAGTGTTGCATAGTGTTTTTTGCATAGTGTTTTGTATAGTGTTGCATAGTGTTTGCATAGTAAAATGTTTTTATATAAATAGAATATATTATATTTTATTTAAAAGATTTTGCTTTAAATATGGACCGTCATTAAAGTAAATCAATCTGGACCGTTCATGGATTAATTACTATGCATTCTATTTTCCTATAAATAGAAACTCATTCCTTCATTATTTTCTTACTTAATTCACCTGAAACTCTAGAGAGAAATTATAGAGAGAAGCTATAGAGAAAAAATATATAGAGAGAAAGAAGAAGAGTATACGGTACTTCACTACTTTGATATCCGGTGTCTTTTACGGTAAGGGGTATTATTTGTTGTACCGTAAAGGGATATTATTCGTTTGTATTCATGAAGAGAACCTCTGTTATTCCATTCATTATTATTACATTGAATAACTTTTGTAAAAGTGGTATACCCTATACATAACTTTGTATATGCGGCATTCCCATACTTGGTGAAATCCTTATGTTATTCCATCCTTATTTATTACATTTGGAATAACTTTGTATCTGCTTAATCCCCTATACTTGGTGATCTTCTTACATTATTCCATTCTTTATTATTACATTTGGAATATCACATGCGTGTGTTTACACGGACACTGGTTCCATTGTTTATTATTCGCATTTATTATTACATTTGGAATATCACATGCATGTGTTTTACACCGGACTGGTTCCATTGTTTATTATTCATTTTATTATTACATTGGATCATCACAATCGATTGTGAATTTCACCGACTTCGGTTCCGTTATTATTATTACATTGGAATAACTTTGTCTACATCTGTCAATCGCATGCGTGGTGATTTCTTTTGTTATTCCATTCTTTATTATACCCAGGTTAGTTAAAACTTTGACTTCTATACTCCATGAAATTAGTAGAATATCCTTGATATTTGCGTTTCATCCGATATCTTTTCATGGAAATATTCTTCCGATCATTCTTGAATTTTACTCTCTAAAACAAATATCTTGTTGACAATTTGGGCGTTCTTAATTCTGGATAAAATAATTCTTGAACTTGTTTTATTGAATTATTATGTCATTGTCATCATCCTCATGATATATTATGTTATCTTTGGCTTACGTGCATAGATGAACTTAGTATGATTATGACCGAGGATCATTCGGTATAATCATGGCTTGTTATAAATGATGTGATAAAAGTCCTCGGTGGCACCGTAATGCGATGATGGATAGTTTTTGGTATGATTATGACCGGGGGTGATTCGGTATATAGTCATGACCATTGATAATTTGATGAAAATCCTTGGCCGTGGTACATGGATGATTAGATGTGGTGGTTTATTTATTAAAAATTGAGTCTCGTGATAAAAAAATTGATGAAAACCTTTTAAAACCTAAAAGATAGTAGATTTTATTCTCTACTTGACTCTTTTAATGGATTGCATATTCATTGCAGATTAAACCGGTTGTCTATTGTATTTTATCGGTTTAACATCATTGAAGGCTAATGATAATTTATTCGCATTATCTTAGTCATAATATTTCTTCTTGGGCTAGTTGAGCTCACCTTTCTTTCACCGTTCTCTTGAGAAATGAGAACATAGCCGGGACGAGTCGGGGAGCGGAGTAATGGTCGAGAGGATAGCATTAGTAGTCCTCACTATTACGTGAAATAGTGTGATAATAGTTGTAATGAGGACTCCTTTTGAGTTTGTATAATATCTAGTAGACAATATTTGTATTCAAACTCACAGTTTATGTCGTATTGTACACAACAGTTAGGTTAGTAAATTGTATTTGAATTTATGTACCATGTAAGTGGCGACCCAAGATGGGTGACGTATACCTAATTTTGGGGGCGTCACAGCAACGGAACAAGCAATCCATTAAAAGAGTCAAGCAGAGAATAAAATCTACTACCTTTTATGATTTAGAAGGTTTTTCATCACTTTTATCGCTGGGACTCAGCTTAATAAATAATCCACATCATAGAATCACCTCTGCACTACGGCTAAGGATATTCTTTAGTATCACGACCATAATTATCCATGAACTACGGGCCAAGAATATTTGTGTATTCAATAATGGTCATGATTATGCCAACAACTGTCCATCAATGCACTACGGGCCAATGAGGACTTTTACCACATCATTTGTAACATTACGGTCATGATTACACCGAATAATCCCTGGTCATAATCATACCAAGTCCATCTATGCACTACAGGCCACAGATGACTTTCAACAAAATATAAACATGAGGATGATGACGATGATATAAGAATTAAATAAAACAAGTTCAAGAATTAATTTGTCCAGGAACCAATAACGTCCAAATTGTCAACATGATATTTCTTTGTGGAGTAAAATTCAAGAATGCTCGGAAGAATATTTACATGAAAAGATACTGGATGAAACGCAAATAGCAAGGATATTCCACTAATTTCATGGATTATAGAAGTTAAAAATTTAACCAACTGAGTATAATAAAGAATGGAATAATAAAAGAAATCACCAAGCATGTGATAGAGCACGCATGCATGTGATATTCTAACGTAGAATAATAAAGATTTTAATCGTGTCCCAAGCAGAAACGCATGCATGGAGATATTCCAACAAAATAATAAAGACAGAATCGAGTCCAGTAAAAAACGCATGACGTGATATTCCAACGAGAATAATAAAGATTTTAACTAGGTCCGTAAAAGCATGTGAGTGATGTTCCAAAAGAATAATAAAGAATGGAATAATGTAAGAATTTCACCAAGTATAGGTTAGCCAACGATATCTGAGTTATTCCAATAGAGTAATAAAGAATGGAATAACAGAATTTCTCTTCATGGATAAGAAAGAAATAATACTCCCTACCTTAGAAAAACTGGATACTGGAATAGTGAGGTAGCAAACTTCTCTTCTTCTTTCTATAATTTCTCTCTATAATAATCGCTCTAAAGCTTTTGTGAATTGGTGAAAAATGAAGGAAGAATGAGCTTCTATTTATAGAAAAATATAGTTTCGATAATTGCATGTTTTGGGGCTCGAACGGTCATGATTAGAAATTAAAAATTGACGTCCGCTACTAGTAGCAAACGGTAAAAAAACACATACCATCCGCTATTAATTGTAACGAACGCTAATCAAAATAAAGAGTTTGACTTTATTCTATGGTTTATTGTTTATTAACTATAGTTTAGGATTTATTAATTAGAGTTTATGGTTTATTAACTAGGGTTTATGATTTATTAACTAGGGATTAATAATGTTAATAAACCTTAAACCAAGTTAAAAAACGAGTTAATAAACCATAAACCATAGTTAATAAACAATAAAACCTAGAATAAAATTAATAATAAAATCAAACTCTTATTCTGATTAGCGTTCATTAATGTTAGTAACGAATGATATGTGTATTTTTTACGACGTCGATTTTCAGTTTCTAATTCTAATAATTTCTTCTTCTTTTTTAATAGTAAAAATAATGTATATCCTATAAGAATGTATAACAAATATATGTTACGCATCATTCTCTATATATAAATATACTAGATGTGTCCCGTGCCTCCGGCACTGTATGGAGTGAGCGAAAAATTCAATATTATTTGTATTTTATTAGATATAATAGATAGATAGTTGGATGGTGGGATTTATCCCAAACTTTGGACGACCTAGATAATTTATTGAGTGAGCGGGAAATTCAAAATCATTTGTATTTTATTAGATAGATAAAGGCAGAGGGGGAATGTGACACTAGTCGTGTGACGCCCCCAAAATAGGTATACATCACCTATTCTGAGTCGTCAAATACATGGTACAGAATACAAATACAACTTAATTATACAACTGTCGTGTAAAATACGACAAAACATAAGTCGTGAGTTTTAATACAAATATTGTCGTGCAAGATAATATACAAACTCAAATTCAATATTATTACATTTATTTTCCACTATTTCACTTTGAATAGTGAGGACTACTAATGCTATCATCACGTTAAAATCCACTCCGCTCCCCAACTAGTCCCAATGCACGCTCTCATTTCTGAAGAAACAATAAAAATAAAAAAGGGTGAGCTCAACTAGCCCGATGAGAAAATATTATGACTAAGATAATGCGTAATATATTATCATTAGCCTTCAACAATTGTTAAACCGATACAATATAACAACCATCAAGTTTAGCTGCAAATTGTGAGACCCAGTTTTATCAATAAAGATTTAAATTTTGTCGAAATAATTTTTAATATTATGGTGTGAATTTGAGATAATATTATAGTTGTGGGTAGTATTTATAAATTTTGCAAAGTATCTGATGGTTATATTATATTCGATTGGTGGGGAATATTAGGTTTAGCGAGGAATATTAGTACAACTACTCAATCATTGGTGGACCCTATGCAATGAATTATTATCGGATTGAGAAAACGACAAAAATATTTTATTGAAATAACGGCGGAAGTTTTACCGTTGATCTTTGTTGAACTACTCTCATTAGTAAAAAAATACGATGTCGTGTGGTTGCATAGTAGCACTTTGGGTATTGATTATTGATGCTTATGTGAGTCATCACTCGGTTTGATTCCATTATTGTTGATTAATAATATGAATTATTATAGCGATAATGACGTTTTGTTTTATTAAGTATTATTAGCGTAATAAAACGAAACATCTTTTATATAAAGCGAATACTTTATTAAAGTTATTCATAAATAGAATATATTATATTTTATTATGCATAGTGTTGCATAGTGTTTTGCATAGTGTTGCATAGTGTTTGCATAGTAAAATGTTTTTATATAAATAGAATATATTATATTTTATTTAAAAGATTTTGCTTTAAATATGGACCGTCAGATTAAAGTAAATCAATCTGGACCGTTCATGGATTAATTACTATGCATTCTATTTTCCTATAAATAGAAACTCATTCCTTCATTATTTTCTTACGAATTCACTGAAACTCTAGAGAGAAATTATAGAGAGAAGCTATAGAGAAAAATCTATAGAGAAAGAAGAAGAGTATTACGGTACTTCACTTTTGATATCCGATGTCTTTTACGGTAAGGGGTATTATTTGTTGTACGTAAGGGGTATTATTCTTTTGTATTCATGAAGAGAACCTCATTATTCCATTCATTATTATTACATTGGAATAACTTTTGTAAAAGTGGTATACCTATACATAACTTTGTATATGCGGCATTCCTATACTTGGTGAAATCCTTATGTTATTCCATCCTTATTTATTACATTGGAATAACTTTTGTATCTGTGAATCCCCTATACTTGGTGATCTTCTTACATTATTCCATTCTTTATTATTACATTGGAATATCACATGCATGTGTTTTACACCGGACTGGTTCCATTGTTTATTATTCCGCATTTATTATTACATTTGGAATATCACATGCATGTGTTTTACACGGACACAGTTCCATTGTTTATTATTCAAAGATTTATTATTACATTGGATCATCCTATCGGTTGTGAATTTCACGACTGGTTAGTTATTATTATTACATTGGAATAACTTTTATCTATCTGAAATCGCATGCATGGTGATTTCTTTTGTTATTCCATTCTTTATTATACCCAGTTGGTTAAAACTTTGACTTCTATACTCCATGAAATTAGTAGAATATCCTTGATATTTGCGTTTCATCCAATATCTTTTCATGGAAATATTCTTACGATCATTCTTGAATTTTACTCTACAAAACGATATCTTGTTGACAATTTGGGCGTTACTAATTCACTCGGAAAAATAATTCTTGAACTTGTTTTATTGAATTATTATGTCATTGTCATCATCCTCATGATATATTATGTTATCTTTTGGCTTACGTGCGTAGATGAACTTAGTATGATTATGACCGAGGATCATTCGGTATAATCATGGCTTGTTATAAATGATGTGATAAAAGTCCTCGGTGGCACATGTAATGCGGTGATGGATAGTTTTTGGTATGATTATGACCGGGGGTGATTCGGTATAGTCATGACCATTGATAATTTGATGAAAATCCTTGGCCAGTGGTACATGGATGATTAGATGTGGTGGTTTATTTATTAAAATTTGAGTCTCGTGATAAAAAAATTGATGAAAACCTTTTAAAACCTAAAAGATAGTAGATTTTATTCTCTACTTGACTCTTTTAATGGATTGCATATTCATTGCAGATTAAAGCTGGTTGTCTATTGTTTTTTATCGGTTTAACATGTTGAAGGCTAATGATAATTTATTACGCATTATCTTAGTCGTAATATTTCTTCTTGGGCTAGTTGAGCTCACCCTTTCTTTCACCGTTCTCTTGAAATGAGAACATAGGCGGGATGAGTCGGGAGCGGAGTAATGGTCCGGAAGGATAGCATTAGTAGTCCTCACTATTACGTGAAATAGTGTGATAATAGTTGTAATGAGGACTTCTTTTGAGTTTGTATAATATCTAGTAGACAATATTTGTATTCAAACTCACGATTTATGTCGTATTGTACAGCGACAGTTAGGTTAGTAAGTTGTATTTGAATTTATGTACCATGTAAGTGGCGACCCAAGATGGGTGGCGTATACCTAATTTTAGAGGCGTCACGGTTGGTATCGAGCTTAGGGATATGATCCACAGCTAAGATGTGAGATAAGAACTAGGAGGGAGGAGAGGGAATTCCTTATTTAGTATGACCTACCTAAATTTATTTGGTATTTAATTGGTCGGTCGGAGTATAGAGATAATATGTGATATGTTAATTAACCCTTGTTTTGTGTCGGTGTTTGAGAATGACATCCGAAAATCTTTGAGATAAGCAATGAAGCACATGAGAGTGTTGATTCACTTCAAAAAAAAGGTAACGACCAACAACACGATAATAATCATCTTTGGTGGCAGCAACTATCGAACAATGATAACCATCGTGGGGAAATTATCATGCTAAGAATGGTAACCACTTGATTGGTAATCATGGCAAAGATAATAGAAGTGGAAATTGCAAGAAGAGAAGGTCATTTAGCTCGATTTTGTTGTGCACCAAAGTCAAGTCTAGGTGGGATGGTGGCACCAAAGGTGGATATGGACAAAACAAAGTCGTTGGTTTTAGGAAGTGCATTTTCATGACTTCTCAAAAAGCGAGTAAACCGAAACGAAGTTAGCACGGGTTAGTTAATTATAAATTCTGAAGTCTATACCTTATAAGATCTGGGTTCTACCCATTATTTTATCTCTCTTGCTTGCGTTCAACGATTAAATTTGACTCAGGAGAAATTGGACTTTGATTTATCTGTTTAAAACTTAGTTAGGAGAAACCTTTGTTACCTCCACTTGTTTATAAATCTTGTTGATTCAAATAAACACTTTCACGTTACTGTCGATCTTATCTCTTTGAAAATACTTGCCTTTGATTTTTTAGGAATCAATTGGTTAACTACTCATCATGCTTTTTAAGTAAGGTTGTTAGCTTTTATATTTATAACAACCTGTTACATGAATTCAAAGTAACCAAACCCTAAATTTAATCATTATCATATCAAGCCATAAGTAAAAGAGCCCCGAACCTTTCGTTGTTGACTTCCTTGTGTGAATGCAAAAGCCGGACTTTCTCGTGGCGACATCGTGAATGAAGATGGCAAGTTTATAGGTATCATTGTGAGGTGCTATCTAGGTTAAGGGATAGAAGTCACGGTTGGTATCAATGTGACGTATTATCCAAGTCTTGGAGGAGAATCACAGTTTTGAATGATATTTCTATTATTAATAAATTTCTTGGCGTATTCTTGAAGACTTCTTAGCCTACTTAGGCGTGAAATCGAATTTTGTATTGACCCCGATCTGAAAAACCCATTTCTTAAACCCTCAAATATTTCTTCAACTAAAATGATGCAGTTTACGTGGTTTATGATGAAAGTCATAATAAAAGCATTGGACTAATGAAAATCATGGGTATTCGTGGTATTAGTAAGTGTTATGATGAGTTATGTTGGTTAGTATGTGAAAACATGAAAGTTTCTTAGAAATCACAAAGAGTTGAAAATCGATTTTTGGTGAAAAAAGCGTAACATGAAATTCAATTGACCAAATCTCTTATTATATTTTGAATTTTTGAGTGTGGTTAAGTCCTAGAGTTAGATCTATGAGTTACCTAACTAATCCTAGTGGAATTACTGGAAAAGGTGTTGTAGATTTTTGTGTGGACTGATTTTAGCAAAGGAGTGCAAAGCTGCAAAAAAAAAAAAGCTACTGCCATGATTTTAGAGGCTGTTTCGGCCACTTAAATTATGAGAAAAATTCTGGCCTTTTGGGACATGAAGGTATATGGTATAAAGTACCTCCTGTCCAAAAATGAGCTCATTCGACTTAAAATGAGCAAGTTATGACTATTTCAATATTTAGGTTTTTCCGATGAAAAAGCGCTATAACGAGTTCTATAACTCAGATGACCATGAAATTTAAACTAGAAGCTCACGTTAACATGTGTAAGGTCCTGCCAAGATTTGGGAATTTTGGAGTTAAACTTGAGGTAGCTAATTTCTTAAGAAATTAATTAGAAATTGATTTTTGAAAAATAGTAAATGAATTTTAAAAATTCCGAGAAAAATATATTTTCATCATGGGACTATATTATGCTAAATCCCAGAAAAAGAAATATTTTTGGGACTGATTTGGTATTTTTCATGAAAATAGTTTAATTCTGAACATATGAGTTAAATATGTTATGTGAAGTAACAAAGTTGAAAATAGGATTTTATGGTTAGAGAATCCTATATAGAGTATATGCATATTTTTTTGAGAGATTTGATAATTGGTGATGATATCTTATGAGTATGGCATTTTTGAATGATTAAATGCATTATATGGTAAAGCGTAAACAATTAAGATAAATTGTTTATAAATTTAAGAAGTGATTAAAATATTGTTATAATATTAATGATATTAGATTATGAGATTATTAAGTGATTGATAACATGGGGATATTCTTGAATCTGGATAAATTATATTATAAATGTTTAATATTTATCCTTTATCTCATTTGATTGATTCTTTATATCATTATCCTCATGCTTTATATTATGTTGAAAGTCATCTCGTGGCTTTTGTGGTGCGTAGATTTACTTGGTATGATTATGACCGAGGATTGTTAGGGTATAATCATAATAGTAATTGAAAACACATTATCTTTGGCCGTAGTGCATGGATAATTTGTGGTCGTGATACTTAATGAATACACAATTATCTTTGGTAGTAGTGCATGGATAATTTGTGGTGCATGATACTAATGAATACACGATTATCTTTGGTAGTAGTGCATGGATAATTTGTGGTCGTGATACTAATAATGAATACCACGATTATCTTTGGTAGTAGTGCATGGATAATTTGTGGTCGTGATACTAATGAATACACGATTATCTTTGGTAGTAGTGCATGGATAATTTGTGGTCGTGATCTTAATGAATACGATTATCTTTGGTAGTAGTGCATGGATAATTTGTGGTCGTGATACTTAATGAATACGATTATCTTTGGTAGTAGTGCATGGATAATTTGTGGTGGTATTGATACTAATGAATACACGATTATCTTTGGTAGTAGTGCATGGATAATTATGGTCGTGATACTAATGAATACCACGATTATCTTTGGTAGTAGTGCATGGATAATTTGTGGTCGTGATATAATGAATACACGATTATCTTTGGTAGTAGTGCATGGATATTCGTGGTTGTGATACTTAATGAATATCCTTGGCACGTAGTGCGGGGATGATTCGATGATATGGATTAATTATTGAAATTTGAGTCTCGTGAATGAAATATTAATTCATGGATGTGGTAAAAAGTCATCTTTGGTAGTAGTGCATTGATAGACTTGGTATGATTATGACCACGGATTATTCGGTATAATCATGGTAGTAATTGAAAACACGAATATCCTTAGCCATGAGTGCATGGATAATTCATGGTTGTGATACTATTAAAATGAGTCTCGGCATTATTGGTTTTCTGATTTGTATATCTTTGGCACATGTAGTGCAAAGATGAATTGTTAATGAATATCTTTGGTAGGATTGCAAATATGAATTTAATGTTTTCAACGATAAAGGTATTCAAGGTATCCTCACCTCTTTATCATACCAGTCGTACCCTAATTTCGAGGCGAAATTCCATAAGGAGGGAGATTGTGAGACCCAGTTTTTATCAATAAAGATTTAAATTTTGTCGAAATAATTTTTAATATTATGGTGTGAATTTGAGATAATATTATAGTTGTGGGTAGTATTTATAAATTTTGCAAAGTATCACAGTGGTTATATTATATTCGATTGGTGGGGAATATTAGGTTTAGCGAGGGAATATTAAATGCAATGACTCAATCATTGGTGGACCCTAGCGAAATTATTGTCGGATTGAAAAAACGACAAAAATATTTTATTGAAATAACGGCGGAAGTTTTACCGTTGATCTTGTTGAACTACTTTCGGTAGTAAAAGTACATGCGATGTCGTGTGGTTGCATAGTAGCACGGTATTGATTATTGATGCTTATGTGAGAAGTCACTCGGTTTGATTCCATTATTGTTGATTAATAATATGAATTATTATAGCGATAATGACGTTTTGTTTTATTAAGTATTATTAGCGTAATAAAAGCGAAACATCTTTATATAAAAAGAATACTTTATTAAAGTTATTACATAAATAGAATATATTATATTTTATTATGCATAGTGTTGCATAGTGTTTTGCATAGTGTTTTTGCATAGTGCATAGTGTTTGCATAGTAAAATGTTTTTATATAAATAGAATATATTATATTTTATTTAAAAGATTTTGCTTTAAATATGGATAGTCAGTTAAAATAAATCAATCTGGATAGTTCATGGATTAATTACTATGCATTCTATTTTCCTATAAATAGAAACTCATTCCTTCATTATTTTCTTACGAATTCAACTGAAACTCTAGAGAGAAATTATAGAGAGAAGCTATAGAGAAAAATCTATAGAGAGAAAGAAGAAGAAGAGTATTACGGTACTTCACTACTTTGATATCCGATTGTCTTTTACGGTAAGGGGTATTATTTGTTGTACACGTAAGGGATATTATTCTTTTGTATTCATGAAGAGAACCTCACATTATTCCATTCATTATTATTACATTGGAATAACTTTTGTAAAAGTGGTATACCCTATACATAACTTTGTATATGCGGCATTCCCTATACTTGGTGAAATCCTTATGTTATTCCATCCTTATTTATTACATTGGAATAACTTTGTATCTGTGAATCCCCTATACTTGGTGATCTTCTTACATTATTCCATTCTTTATTATTACATTGGAATATCACATGCATGTGTTTTACACGGACTGGTTCCATTGTTTATTATTCGCATTTATTATTACATTGGAATATCACATGCGTGTGTTTTACAGGACACAGTTCCATTGTTTATTATTCACATTTATTATTACATTGGATCATCCTATCGATTGTGAATTTCACGACTTTGGTTCCGTTATTATTATTACATTGGAATAACTTTTGTCTGTCATCTGATCTGCATGCATGGTGATTTCTTTTGTTATTCCATTCTTTATTATACCCAGTTAGTTAAAACTTTGACTTATACTCCATGAAATTAGTAGAATATCCTTGATATTTGCGTTTCATCCATATCTTTTCATGGAAATATTCTTGATCATTCTTGAATTTTACTCTACAAAAGCGAGTATCTTGTTGACAATTTGGGCGTTAATAATTCTGGATAAAATAATTCTTGAACTTGTTTTATTGAATTATTATGTCATTGTCATCATCCTCATGATATATATATGTTATCTTTGGCTTACGTGCATAGATGAACTTAGTATGATTATGACCGGGGATCATTCGGTATAATCATGGCTTGTTATAAATGATGTGATAAAAGTCCTCGATGGTGGCACATGTAATGCGATGATGGATAGTTTTTGGTATGATTATGACCGGGGGTGATTCGGTATAGTCATGACCATTGATAATTTGATGAAAATCCTTGGCCAGTGAGTGCATGGATGATTAGATGTGGTGGTTTATTTATTAAAATTGAGTCTCAGTGATAAAAAAAATTGATGAAAACCTTTTAAAACCTAAAAGATAGTAGATTTTATTCTCTACTTGACTCTTTTAATGGATTGCGTATTCATTGCAGATTAAACCTGGTTGTCTATATTGTATTTTATCGGTTTAACATTGTTGAAGGCTAATGATAATTTATTACGCATTATCTTAGTCATAATATTTCTTCTTGGGCTAGTTGAGCTCACCCTTTCTTTCCTTTATTCTCTTGAGAAATGAGAACATATTTGGGATGAGTCGGGAAGCGGAGTAATGGTCGAGAGGATAGCATTAGTAGTCCTCACTATTACGTGAAATAGTGTGATAATAGTTGTAATGAGGACTCCTTTTGAGTTTGTATAATATCTAGTAGACAATATTTGTATTCAAACTCACGATTTATATAAATATTATACCACGACGATTAGGTTAGTAAATTGTATTTGAATTTATGTACCATGTAAGTGGCGACCCAAGATGGGTGGCGTATACCTAATTTTGGGGCGTCACGGTTGGTATCGAGCTTAGGGATATGATCCTGGCTAAGATGTGAGATAAGAACTAGGAGGGAGAGCAGAAATTCCTTAAGCTAGTATGACCTACCTAAATTTATTTGGTATTTAATTGGTCGGTCGAGTATAGAGATAATATGTGATATGTTAATTAACCCTTGTTTTGTGTCAGTGTTTGAGAATGACATCTGAAAATGCTGAGATAAGCAATGAAGTACATGAGAGTGTTGATTCAGCTCAAAAAAAAAGGTAACGACCAACAACACGATAATAATCATCTTTGGTGGCAGCGGCTATCGAACAATGATAACCATCGTGGGGGAAATTATCATGCTAAGAATGGTAACCACTTGGTGGTAATCATGGCAAAGATAATAGAAGTGGAAATTGCAAGAAGAGAAGGTCATTTAGCTCGATTTTGTTGTGCACCAAAGTCAAGTCTAGGCTGGGCGGTGGCACCAAAGGTGGATATGGACAAAACAAAGTCGTTGGTTTTAGGAAGTGCATTTTCATGACTTCTCAAAAGCGAGTAAACCGAACGAAGTTAGCACGGGTTAGTTAATTATAAATTCTTGCGAAGTCTATACCTTATAAGATCTGGGTTCCCCATTATTTTATCTCTCTTGCTTTGCGTTCAACGATTAAATTTGACTCGAGAGAAATTGGACTTTGATTTATCTGTTTAAACTTAGTTGGGAGAAACCTTTGTTACCTCCTTTTTTTATAAATCTTGTTGATTCAAATAAACACTTTCACGTTACTGTCGATCTTATCTCTTTGAAAATACTTGCCTTTGATTTTTTAGGAATCAATTGGTTAACTACTCATCATGCTTTTAAGTGGGTTGTTAGCTTTTATATTTATAACAACCACTGTTACATGAATTCAAAGTAACCAAACCCTAAATTTAATCATTATCATATCAAGCCATAAGTAAAGAGCCCCGAACCTTTCGTTGTTGACTTCCTTGTGTGGAATGCAGAGGCCCGGACTTTACAGAGGCGACATCGTGAATGAAGATGGCAAGTTTATAGGTATCATTGTGAGGTGCTATCTAGGTTAAGGGATAGAAGTCACGAGTTGGTATCAATGTGACGTATTATCCAAGTCTTGGAGGAGAGTCACAGTTTTGAATGATATTTCTATTATTAATAAATTTCTTGGCGTATTCTTGAAGACTTCTTAGCCTACTTAGGCGTGAAATCGAATTTTGTATTGACCCCGAAAGACAAAACCCATTTCTTAAACCCTCAAATATTTCTTCACTAAAATGATGCATTTCGTGGTTTATGATGAAAGTCATAATAAAAGCATTGGACTAATGAAAATCATGGGTATTCGTGGTATTAGTAAGTGTTATGATGAGTTATGTTGGTTAGTATGTGAAAACATGAAAGTTTCTTAGAAATCACAAAGAGTTGAAAATCAGATTTTGGTGAAAAACGTAACATGAAATTCAATTGACCAAATCTCTTATTATATTTTGAATTTTTGAGTGTGGTTAAGTCCTAGAGTTAGATCTATGAGTTACCTAACTAATCCTAGTGGAATTACTGGAAAAGGTGTTGTAGATTTTTGTGTGGACTGATTTTAGCAAAGGAGTGCAAAGCTGCAAAAACCAAAAAAAGCTGCTGCCATGATTTTAGAGGGGCTGTTTCGGCCACTTAAATTATGAGAAAAATTCTGGCCTTTTGGGACATGAAGGTATATGGTATAAAGTACCTCCTGTCCAAAAATGAGCTCATTCTGACTTAAAATGAGCAAGTTATGACTATTTCAATATTTAGGTTTTTCCGAATGAAAAACGCTATAACCTGGAGTTCTATAACTCAGATGACCATGAAATTTAAACTAGAAGCTCACGTTAACATGTGTAAGGTCCTGCCAAGATTTGGGAATTTTGGAGTTAAACTTGAGGTAGCTAATTTCTTAAGAAATTAATTAGAAATTGATTTTTGAAAAATAGTAAATGAATTTTAAAATTAGAGAAAAATATATTTTCATCATGGGACTATATTATGCTAAATCCCAGAAAAGAAATATTTTTGGGACTGATTTGGTATTTTCATGAAAATAGTTTAATTCTGAACATATGAGTTAAATATGTTATGTGAAATAACAAAGTTGAAAATAGGATTTTATGGTTAGAGAATCCTATATAGAGTATATGCATATTTTTTTTTGAGAGATTTGATAATTGGTGATGATATCTTATGAGTATGGCATTTTTAATGATTAAATGCATTATATGGTAAAAGCGTAAACAATTAAGATAAATTGTTTATAAATTTAAGTGTGATTAAAATATTGTTATAATATTAATGATATTAGATTATGAGATTATTAAGTGATTGATAACATGGGGATATTCTTGAATCTGGATAAATTATATTATAAATGTTTAATATTTATCCTTTATCTCATTTGATTGATTCTTTATATCATTATCCTCATGCTTATATTATGTTGAAAGTCATCACATGGCTGTAGTGCGTAGATTTACTTGGTATGATTATGACCGAGGATTGTTAGATATAATCATAACCGTAATTGAAAACACAATTATCTTTGGTAGTAGTGCATGGATAATTTGTGGTCGTGATACTAATGAATACACAATTATCTTTGGTAGTAGTGCATGGATAATTTGTGGTCGTGATACTAATGAATACACGATTATCTTTGGTAGTAGTGCATGGATAATTTGTGGTCGTGATACTAATGAATACACGATTATCTTTGGTAGTAGTGCATGGATAATTTATGGTCGTGATACTAATGAATACACGATTATCTTTGGTAGTAGTGCATGGATAATTTGTGGTCGTGATACTTAACGAATACGATTATCTTTGGTAGTAGTGCATGGATAATTTGTGGTCGTGATACTAATGAATACACGATTATCTTTGGTAGTAGTGCATGGATAATTTGTGGTCGTGATACTAATGAATACACGATTATCTTTGGTAGTAGTGCATGGATAATTATGGTCGTGATCTTAATGAATACACGATTATCTTTGGTAGTAGTGCATGGATAATTTGTGGTCGTGATACTAATGAATACACGATTATCTTTGGTAGTAGTGCATGGATAATTAAGTGGTTGTGATACTAATGAATATCCTTGGCACGTAGTGCGGGGATGATTCGATGATATGGATTAATTATTGAAATGAGTCTCGTGAATGAAATATATTAATTCATGGATGTGGTAAAAGTCATCTTTGGTAGTAGTGCATTGATAGACTTGGTATGATTATGACCACGGATTATTCGGTATAATCATGACCGTAATTGAAAACACGAATATCCTTAGCCGATGAGTGCATGAATAATTCATGGTTGTGATACTATTAAAATTTGAGTCTCGATTATTATTGGTTTTACTGATTTGTATATCTTTGGCACGTAGTGCAAAGATGAATTGTTAATGAATATCTTTGGTAGGATTGCAAATATGAATTTAATGTTTTCAACGATAAAGGTATTCAAGGTATCCTCACCTCTTTATCATACCGAGTCGTACCCTAATTTGAGGCGAAATTCCATAAGGAGAGGAGATTGTGAGACCCCAGATTTTATCGATAAAGATTTAAATTTTATTCGAAATAATTTTTAATATTATGGTGTGAATTTGAGATAATATTATAGTTGTGGGTAGTATTTATAAATTTTGCAAAGTATGCAAGTGGTTATATTATATTAGATTGGTGGGGAATATTTCGGTTTAGCGGGGAATATTAAATACAACTACTCAATCATTGGTGGACCCACAATGAAATTATTGTCGAATTGAGAAAACGCGACAAAATATTTTATTGAAATAACGACGGAAGTTTTACTGGTTGATCTTGTTGAACTACTCGGTAGTAAAAGTACGATGTCGTGTGGTTGCATAGTAGCACTACGGTATTGATTATTGATGCTTATGTGAAAGTCACTCGGTTTGATTCCATTATTGTTGATTAATAATATGAATTATTATAGCGATAATGACGTTTTGTTTTATTCAGTATTATTAGCGTAATAAAAGAGAAACATCTTTTTATATAAAACAGAATACTTTATTAAAGTTATTCTATAAATAGAATATATTATATTTTATTATGCATAGTGTTGCATAGTGTTTTGCATAGTGTTTTGTATAGTGTTGCATAGTGTTTGCATAGTAAAATGTTTTTATATAAATAGAATATATTATATTTTATTTAAAAGATTTTGCTTTAAATATGGACCGTCAGATTAAAGTAAATCAATCTGGACCGTTCTTGGATTAATTACTATGCATTCTATTTTCCTATAAATAGAAACTCATTCCTTCATTATTTTCTTACGAATTCACTGAAACTCTAGAGAGAGAAATTATAGAGAAAGCTATAGAGAGAAAATCTATAGAGAAAAGAAGAAAAGTATTACAGTACTTCACTTACTTTGATATCCGATATGTCTTTTTTTACGGTAAGGGGTATTATTTGTTGTACCCGTAAGGGATATTATTCGTTTGTATTCATGAAGAGAACCTCTGTTATTCCATTCATTATTATTCTGTTCGAATAACCTGTAAAAGTGGTATACCCTATACATAACCTGTATATGCGGCATTCCCTATACTTGGTGAAATCCTTATGTTATTCCATCCTTATTTATTCTGTTGGAATAACCTGTATACGCGGAATCCCCTATACTTGGTGATCTTCTTACATTATTCCATTCTTTATTATTACATTTGGAATATTACATGCATGTGTTTTTACACGGACACTGGTTCCATTGTTTATTATTCGCATTTATTATTACATTTGGAATATCTGTTTGTGTGTTTTACAGGACGGACTGGTTCCATTGTTTATTATTCAAATTTATTATTACATTGGATCATCACAGCCGATTGTGAATTTCACGACTGGTTCCGTTATTATTATTACATTGGAATAACTTTTATCTGTCTGAAATCTGCGTGCGTGGTGATTTCTTTTGTTATTCCATTCTTTATTATACCCGGTTGGTTAAAACTTTGACTTCATACTCCATGAAATTAGTAGAATATCCTTGATATTTGCGTTTCATCCGATATCTTTTCATGGAAATATTCTTACGATCATTCTTGAATTTTACTCTACAAAAGCAATATCTTGTTGACAATTTGGGCGTTACTAATTCACTGGATAAAATAATTCTTGAACTTGTTTTATTGAATTATTATGTCATTGTCATCATCCTCATGATATATTATGTTATCTTTAGCTTACGTGCATAGATGAACTTAGTATGATTATGACCGAGGATCATTCGGTATAATCATGGCTTGTTATAAATGATGTGATAAAAGTCCTCGATGGCTTTGTAATGCGATGATGGATAGTTTTGGGTATGATTATGACCGGGGGTGATTCGGTATAGTCATGACCATTGATAATTTGATGAAAATCCTTGGCCAGTAGTACATGGATGATTAGATGTGGTGGTTTATTTATTAAAATTGAGTCTCGGTGATAAAAAATTGATGAAAACCTTTTAAAACCTAAAAGATAGTAGATTTTATTCTCTACTTGACTCTTTTAATGGATTGCATATTCATTGCTGCAGATTAAACTGGTTGTCTATTGTATTTTATCGGTTTAACATTTTGTTGAAGGCTAATGATAATTTATTACGCATTATCTTAGTCATAATATTTCTTCTTTGGGCTAGTTGAGCTCACCCTTTCTTTCACCGTTCTCTTGAGAAATGAGAACATAGGCGAGACGAGTCGGGGAGCGGAGTAATGGTCCGAGGATAGCATTAGTAGTCCTCACTATTCGTGAAATAGTGTGATAATAGTTGTAATGAGGACTCCTTTTGAGTTTGTATAATATCTAGTAGACAATATTTGTATTCAAACTCACAGTTTATGTCGTATTGTACACAACAGTTAGGTTAGTAAATTGTATTTGAATTTATGTACCATGTAAGTGGCGACCCAAGATGGGTGACGTATACCTAATTTTGGGGGCGTCACAGCAACGGAACAAGCAATCCATTAAAAGAGTCAAGCAGAGAATAAAATCTACTACCTTTTATGATTTAGAAGGTTTTCATCACTTTTATCGGGGACTCGACAATAAATAATCCACATCATAGAATCACCTCACTTACTACGGCTTAAGGATATTCTTTAGTATCACGACCATAATTATCCATGAACTACGGGCCAAGAATATTTGTGTATTCAATAATGGTCATGATTATGCCAACAACTGTCCATCAATGCACTACGGGCCAATGAGGACTTTTACCACATCATTTGTAACATTACGGTCATGATTACACCGAATAATCCCTGGTCATAATCATACCAAGTCCATCTATGCACTACAGGCCACAGATGACTTTCAACAAAATATAAACATGAGGATGATGACGATGATATAAGAATTAAATAAAACAAGTTCAAGAATTAATTTGTCCAGGAACCAATAACGTCCAAATTGTCAACATGATATTTCTTTGTGGAGTAAAATTCAAGAATGCTTCAAGAATATTTACATGAAAAGATCTTTGGATGAAACGCAAATAGCAAGGATATTCCACTAATTTCATGGATTATAGAAGTTAAAAATTTAACCAATTTGAGTATAATAAAGAATGGAATAATAAAAGAAATCACCAAGCATGTGATAGAACGCATGCATGCGAGGATATTAATGTAATAATAAAGACGCGAATCAGTCCCAGAAAAAACGCGAGCGAGGATATTCCAACAAAATAATAAAGATGAATCAGTCCAACAGAAAAAGCATGCAGACGAGATATTCCAATGAATAATAAAGAGCGGAACTAGGTCCCAAAGGTAAAACGCATTATGAGCAGGATGTTCCAAAAGAATAATAAAGAATGGAATAACAGAAGAATTTCACCAAGTATAGGTTAGCCAACGTATACAGGTTATTCCAATAGAGTAATAAAGAATGGAATAACAGAATTTCTCTTCATGGATAAGAAAGAAATAATACTCCCTACCTTAGAAAAACTGGATACTGGAATAGTGAGGTAGCAAACTTCTCTTATTCTTTCTATAATTTCTCTCTATAATAATCGCTCTAAAGCTTTTGTGAATTGGTGAAAAATGAAGGAAGAATGAGCTTCTATTTATAGAAAAATATAGTTTCGATAATTGCATGTTTTGGGGCTCGAAAAATTATAGTACAATACCTCCAACTTTTCCTTTATTTTTTAATTTAGTCATGGAAGTATTATCAAACTTACATCACCTCCCCTAATAGTAAATAATGTGATTCAATAGTAAATTATGTGAATCAATAGTTCTAGACATGTGAAAATACAAATTACAGTATAGTACCTCCATCTATACCTCCATTTTTAACTTAGTCATGCAAGTATTATCAATCTTTTTGACTCCCCTAATAGTAACAAGAATGTGAAACAATAGTATACACATGTGAACAAATAGTTATAATCATGTGAAATAATAGTAATCAATTGCTCATTTATCCGGTTAAATACCCGATTGGTCAATATAACCTCCAAACATCAATTATTATCGAAATAATTGTCGATTTTCACTAACACAAATAATTCCAACACAACGAAACCATTTTTATCAAAAATATAAATTTTGAAGTTTGACTTTTCCTGAAAAAGTCAACTATTGACTTTTTGACCAAATAGTGAATTCCGGAAAAATTTGTGTTTATAGACTATTTTTACTAATTTTATCGTTCCGGACTCAAATATCACGTCCGTGTCTCTAAATTCAACTCCGAACACAACTTCAATTTTAATAACATTCATCATTAATATTATAACTCACAATATTTATCAACCAAAATTCGTTCCTGGAAAGAGGGCTTTCGATAAGGATTTCTTCCTATTGGTGCATGAATTAGGTGACCAAACCTCTCCTCGATGTAACTTCTGACATTGTAAATATTGCAATTTAATAATATGAATAACTTTGTCATCTTAATTATTGATTTAATAAAATAACATATTATGCGGATGATACTATGACAATAATCGAATCAATAATATGAGAGATATGATGCAAAGAATTAATGTAGCAATAATTGAGTATAACCGAGTGACTTCTCACGTAAGCATCAATAATCAATCTGAGTGTCTACTTATGCAATCACGCAGCGTATTCTTTTACTTTTACTAATGGTAGTTCAACGATTAACGGTAAAACTTCCGCCGTTATTTTCTTAAAGTATTTTTTTTGTTTTCTCTCGATCGTGATAATTACGTTGTGGGGTCCACCAATGATTGTGCCATTGCATTTAATATTCCTGTTAAAACGAATATTCCCCACCAATCGAATATTATATAACAACTTGCATACTTTGCAAAATTTATAAATATTACCCATAACTATAACATTATATCAAATCCACACCATAATATTCAAAAATATATTTGAGAAAATTTAATCTTTATTCAAAAGTTGGGGTCTTACAACCTCCCTTCTTATGAAATTTCATCCTCGAAATTAGGGTGCGTACACGGTATGTCGAAGAGGTAAGGATATCTTGATTTCATCTCGATTTTAACTCCCAGGTCATTTCTTCCACATCGTGGTTTCTCCACAAAACTTTGACTTGAGGTATAACCTTGGAGCGTAGAATATGATCCTTTTTATCCAAGATTTTAACAAGTAACTCTTCATACGTTAAATCTTCCTTTATCTCATCTGGTTCTAATTCAATAATGTGGTTCGGGTCTTTCACATATTTACGTAACATAGACATGTGAAAAATGTTATGAACACGAGATATACTTGGCGGTAAAGCGAGTTTATACGCCACAGTTCCTACTCGATTGAGGATTAAAAATGGGCCAATGAATCGAGGGCTGAGCTTTCCTCTCTTTCCAAATCTTGTAACTCCTTTTCATGGAGCAACACGTAACAACACATGATCTCCAATATCGAATTCTACGTCCTTTCGATGAAGATCAACATAACTCTTTTGTCGATCTTGTGAGGTTTTTATACGTTGTCGGATCGTTTGTATCTTTTCCGTAGTCATACGTACCAACTCCGGTCCCAACAACGTTGTTTCACCCACCTCATCCCAGCATACTAGAGAAAGAAACTTTCTTCCATACAACGCCTCAATTAGAGCCATGCCAATACTTGCTTGATAACTGTTGTTGTAGGAAAACTCCACCAATGGTACGAACTTATTCCAACTTCTCTTGAAGTCAAGGACACAGAGTCTTAATAGATCTTCAAGGGTTTGAATGGTCCTCTTCGACTGCCCGTCCGTCTGAGGATGATATGCCGAGCTAAATCGTAAATCCGTGCCCATAGCTTTTTGCAAACTAACCCAAAATCTTGAAGTGAATCTTGGGTCTCGATCAGAAACTATGGATACTGGCATACCATGCAGTCTTACAATCTCGTTTATGTATGAACGAGCAAGACGTTCAAGTGTATAAGTTTCTCGTATAGGTAGGAAATGAACAGACTTGGTCAATCTATCAACAATGACCCAAATTTCATCTATGCCTTGAGAAACCTTGGGAAGACCAGTAACGAAATCTATAGTAATGTGTTCCCACTTCTATTCTGGAATTTCAAGTGGTTGCAATGGACCTTTTGGTACTTGATGCTCCGCCTTGACTCCTTGACAAGTTAAACACCTTGAGATAAACTCTGTTATCTCTCTCTTCATATTGCTCCACCAAAATGTATGTCGAAGATCACGATACATTTTGGTACTCCCAAGATGGATTAAAAGCGGTGTGTTGTGCGCCTCCATCATGATTTTATACTTTAAATCGAGGTCGTTAGAACACAAAAAGTCGGAGTTGACTCAAGTATTCCTTCCTCATCGATTCTTGCTTCCGGCATAGCACCTTCTTGCACTTTCTTCTTCATACGCATTAGCTCCAGGTCTGTAGCTTGAGCAGTTTTAACTTTATCGATTAAAGTCGGTTCTACTCGTATGTTTGCCATCATCATGTTGGTCCCTGAAGTCTATAACTCTATCTCCATCCTTTGCAAGTCATACAAAATAGGCCTTTGCGTTGACAATATCGTACTCATACTTGCATATGAGAAAGCTACGTACTTTGGTCACTGATTTAGGTTGCTCCCAGCTTTGAATTGCTTCAATCTTTGCCGGGTCAACAGATATCCCATGATTTGATATCGCGTGCCCAAGGAATGCAACTTCCTCAAGCCAGAACTCGTATTTCTTCAACTTGGCATATAGCTTGTTTTCACAAAGCTTTTGGAGTATCAGCCACAAGTATTGCTCATGATCTTCACGGCTTTTGGAATATATGAGGATGTCGTCAATAAAGACGACCACAAAATGATCCAAATATTCCTTGAATACTCTGTTCATCATATCCATGAAGGCAGCAGGAGCATTAGTCAATCCAAAGGACATGACTAGGAATTCATAATGCCCATACCGAGTTCTGAAAGCCATTTTTGGAATGTCATCAGTTCTAATCATCAATTGATGATATCCTGAATGAAGATCAATCTTTGAAAAGAATTTGGCACCTTGCAACTGGTCAAACAGGTCATCAATATGTGGTAATGGGTACCTATTTTTGATGGTGACTTGATTCAACTCCCGATAATCAATACAAAGTCGCATACTCCCATCTTTCTTCTTCACGAATAGAACATGAGCACCCCAAGGAGACGTACTAGGACGAATGAAACTGATGTCTAACAATTCCTGCAATTGGGTATTTAACTCCTGAAGTTCAATAGGAGCCATTAGATATGGGGCTTTGGAAATGGGGTTTGTACCGGGTTCAAAGTCGATACAAAAATCAATTTCACACTCTGGGGTAGGCCAGGAAGTTCTTCAGGGAATACGTTAGAAAATTTATTAACAATAGAAATATCATTCAAAACTGACGTATTTTTGTTTAAATCCGTGACATGAGCTAAGAAAGCTTGACATCCGTTTTTCAATAAACGAATAACTTTATGGCTTGAGATGACCGTGATTGATTTTAATGGTTTGGTCGCTTGAATTCGCATAATAGGTTTATTAGGAATATGAAAGCTAACAACCTTACGAAAACAATCAATTTTAGCATGATGAGTAGTTAACCAATCAATCCCTAGAATCACATCAAATACAAGTATTTTTAAGGAGATAAGATCGAAAGGTAACGTGTGGTTACCAATTTGCATCAAACAAGACTTATAAACAGTAAATGTAATAAAGGTTTCTCCTAATGGAGTTTCAACAGATAAGTCAAAGTCTAATTTCTCCGAAGTCAAATTTAAACGTTGAGCGCAAGTAGGAGAAATAAAAGAATGGGTAGAACCGGTATCAAATAATGTATAGACTTCACTAGAGTTTATGATAAGCTTACCCGTGATAACCTCGTTCGGGTTCCTTGCTTTCTGGGAGGTCACAACAAAGCGCTCTCCTTGCACTCACGGCTTTTGACTTTTTCGGGACTGACCTTTGGTGCCTCCATCCTAGCTAAACTTGTCTTTGGTGAACGACAAAAATCGAGCTAAGTGACCTTCCTTCCATAATTATAACATGCTTTTGACTGACATCATGCGCAGATTTGGACTAATGTGTCCCTCCCTCCGCATTTGAAGTATATGATGGGTGGTCGTTCTCCTTCCTCGACAACGGTGTTGGTGCCGACGTCTTTCCATCATTGTTGAATCTCCTCTTCTTGAAATGTCCATTCTTATTGTCTTGGCTATGATTACCACCGGAAGTGGTTACCATTTTGGCATGTTGATTCCTCCACGCTTGTTGTCCTTTGTTTGATGATCATTACCATCGGTATTTTCATGTTCAAATTTGCTTTCCCTTGGTTGCGTTGACTCGTTATCAAGGCTCCAATAACTTAGCCCTATTTACAACATCTGAGTACAAACACAGTTTATGAGAAATAAGATATTGACGTATCTCCTGGTTTCAAACCTCTTAAAACATTCGCGTCATTCGCTCCTCATTATCGACCAAATGGGATCAAATCGGATAACTCCGCAAATTTAGCCTCGTATTGCGACACGGTCATATTGTTTTGTTCCAACTTGATAAAATCCACCTCCTTCATGTGAAGAATACTTTCGAGAAAGTACTTGTCGTTGAATAGCTCTCGGAACTTCTCCCAAGACATCTTGAGTGCGTCAGGCTGGGTACGTTTTACAGATTTCCACCAGTAATCTGCCTCTTCACGCAACATGAATGTGGCGAAGGGAACCTTTTGCTCCTTGGAGCATCCCAAGACATCAAATATCTTGGTGATCTGCTTTATCCATGCTTCACCTTTTAAGTGGTTTTGGCTCTCCAATAAACTCGGTGGTCCCAGCTCCTTGAATCGCTTATTTAGCAGAATCATCCCCGAGAGTTTCCAGTGTTTTCACCTACATTTTGGACAGGATCCGCTCTCGCCTAATGTTGCATGAATTGTATAAAGCCTCTGAACATTCCATCGTTCATCATTTGGTCAGTGTTATTGTTTGCATGAGGATTGTCGCCTTCCTGATGCACATTATTCTGATTGTTGATCTGTGGAGACTCAACGGTTTCTTGTGCTCCATTGCTATTCTCAATATTCTCGGATGCCATTTTCAAATACTGCCACAAAATAAGGGTTAATTGACATTCAACATATTATCCTTATACTCTGACCAACCAATTAAATACCAAATAAACTTATGTAGGTCATACTAGCGAAGAAATTCCCTGCTCTCCCTCCTAATTCTAGTCTCAAGATCTTAGCTGTGGATCATATCCTAAGCTTTGATACCAACCGTGACGCCCCCAAAATAGGTATACATCACCTATTCTAAGTCGCCAAATACATGGTACGTAATACAAATACAACTTAATTATACAACAATGTAAAAGTACGACAAAACATAAGTCATGAGTTTTAATACAAATATTATCGCCTCTAGACAACATACAAACTCAAATTCAATATTATTACATTTATTTTCCACTATTTCACTAAATAGTGAGGACTACTAATGCTTTATCATCTCGTTCGTCACTCCGCTTCCCGACTAGTCCTCGCTACGCTCTCATTTCACGAAGAGAACAATAAAAGTAAAATGGTGAGCTCAACTAGCCCAAAGAGGGAAATATTATGACTAAGATAATGCGTAATATATTATCGTTAGCCTTCAATGAAGTGTTAAACCGATACAATATAACAACCATCAAGTTTAATGCGGTAGATGAACAAGAAATCCATTAAAAGAGTCAAGTAGAGAATAAAATCTACTATCTTTTATGATTTAGAAGGTTTTTCATCACTTTTATCGCTAGGACTCAGCTTAATAAATAATCCACATCATCGAATCACCCCTGCATTACGGCCAAGGATATTCTTTAGTATCACGACCACAATTATCCATGCACTACGGGCCAAGAATATTTGTGTATTCAATAATGGTCATGATCATGCCAACAACTGTCCATCAATGCACTACGGGCCAATAATTACTTTTACCACATCATTTGTAACATTACGGTCATGATTACACCGAATAAGCCCTGGTCAAAATCATACCAAGTCCATCTATGCTTCTACAAAATACGATGACTTTCAACAAAATATAAACATGAGGATGATGACGATGATATAAGAATTAAATAAAACAAGTTCAAGAATTAATTTGTCTGGGAACCAATAACGTCCAAATTGTCAACATGATATTTCTTTGTGGAGTAAAATTCAAGAATGCTCGGAAGAATATTTACATGAAAAGATACTTGATGAAACGCAAATATCAAGGATATTCCACTAATTTCATGGATTATAGAAGTCAAAACTTTAACCAACTGAGTATAATAAAGAATGGAATAACAAAAGAAATCACCAAGCATGCGATAGACCGCACAGGCAAGTTATTCCAATGTAATAATAAATAACGGAATCAGTCCCACAGAAAATGCATGCAGACGTGATATTCCAATGTAATAATAAAGACTAATCAGTCCGACGTAAAAAGCACGAACGGATATTCCAACGTAATAATAAAGATGAGAATCGGTCCGGCCAGAAAAGCGCATGCATGTGATATTCCACGAGAATAATAAAGACGGAACCGTGTCCCATGAAACGCATGTACACGAGATGTTCCAATGTAATAATAAAGAATGGAATAATGTAAGAATTTCACCAAGTATAGGTTAGCCACAGATACAGTTATTCCAACGAATAATAAAGAATGGAATAATGGAAGTTCTCTTCATGAATAAGAAAGAAATAATACTCCCTACCTTAAAAAAACTGGATACTGAAATAGTGAGGTAGCAGACTTCTCTTCTTCTTTCTATAATTTCTATCTATAATAATCGCTCTAAAGCTTTTGTGAATTGGTGAGAAATGAAGGAAGAATGAGCTTCTATTTATAGAAAAATATAGTTTTGATAATTGCACGTTTTGGGGCTCGAAAAATTACATTATAATACCTCCAACTTTTCTTTTATTTTTTAATTTAGTCATTGAAGTATTATCAAACTTGCACCACCTCCCCTAATAGTAAATAATGTGATTCAATAGTAAATTATGTGAATCAATAGTTCTAGACATGTGAAAATACGAATTACAGTATTAGTACCACCATCTATACCTCCATTTTAACTTAGTCATGCAAGTATTATCAATCTTGCATCAACTCCCCTAATAGTAACAAGAATGTGAAACAATAGTATACACATGTGAACAAATAGTTATAATCATGTGAAATAATAGCAATCAATTGCTCATTTATCCTAAGTTAAATACTTCGATTAATCAATATAACCTCCAAACATCAATTATTATCGAAATAATTGTCGATTTTCACTAACACAAATAATTCCAACACAATGAAATCATTTTTATCAAAAATATAAATTTTGAAATTTTGAAGTTCGACTTTTCCCAAAAAATTCAACTGTTGACTTTTTGACCAAATAGTGAATTCCGGAAAATTTTGTGTTTATAGACTATTTTCACTAATTTCATCGTTTCGGACTCAAATATCACGTCCGCGTCTCCAAATTCAACTCCGAACACAACTTCAATTTTAATAACATTCATAATTAATATTATAACTCACAATATTTATCAACCAGGTCGTTCCCAGGAATGAGGGGGCTTTCCAATAAGGATTTCTCCCTATTGGCGCGTAATTAGGTGACCAAACCTCTCCTTGACAAAACTTCTAGACATTGTAAATATTGCAATTTAATAATATGAATAACTTTGTCGTCTCAATTATTGATTTAATAAAATAACATATTATGCGGATGATACTATGACAATAATCAAATCAATAATATAGAGAGATATGATCAAAGAATTCTCAGTAGCAATAATTGAGTATAACCGAGTGACTTCTCATGTAAGCATCAATAATCAATACCGTGTGCTACTACTATGCAACCACGCCAGACATTACTTTACTTTTACTACCGGTAGTTCAACAGTTAACAGTAAAACTTCCACAGTTATTTTCGTAAAAAGTATTTTTGTCGTTTTCTCATCCCGAAAATAATTCCGTTGTGGGGGTCCACCAATGATTGTCTGCATTATCTTTAATATTCCTCGTTAAAATGAATATTCCCCACCAATCGAATATTATATAACAACTTGCATACTTTGCAAAATTTGTAAATATTACCCGCAACTATAACATTATATCAAATTCACACCATAATATTCAAAAATATATTTCGAGAAAATTTAATCTTTATTCAAAAAGTTGGGGTCTTACAAGGCGTGCCGATGGGATGGGTTGAATCGAGAGATTGCACGTCTCCGTTCCGTTACGTTATACTGATATGATCATAAGAAGCTTATAAAACGAGATAATATGGTAAATATGAGATAAATTTCAAAACTCGCATTAGATTAGAGAAAAGTATGCTTAAAATAATGTCTTGTATATATAACATATTATATGTACCCTTACAAACATAAACATTTATATATTATGCATTTTGATATTTTTAATTGTAAGAGTACTTAATGTTAATAACTTAAGACTTTCTAATTTATTGTTATAAACATTTTTGTTAGATTATTTAGGATATTTATATAATTTTTTATATAATTCTTTACACTAATATACAACAATTAGAAAATAATTATAAGAATAGTACATCTACAAAATAATTACAAAAAGAGTGTAATAATAAAACTATTCTCCCTCTTCTTCACTCTACTTTTCATCTCATTCTCTATCATCTTCCCCCATCTCCGTCGATTCCCTCTTCGCCACCGCCGTTATCAGACTGCAATTGCCCACCGCCATCATCACCACCACCCACTTCCGGATATTACAACTTTCCGCAACCGCCACCGCCCTTGCAACCGTCGGTTTACCCCAAGATTTTGCACCCATACCCTTTATTCCCACACAAAACCAGCTTAATGTTACAAATTTTAATCTCCTAGATGACCGGGTTTTGGCACAGCCGCCGAGTCCTGGAACTTTGGACTGGATTTCAACAAAACTAGAATAAGTCAAACCTTTTAGCTGCTTGGTTGGCTCCAGGTGGGGAGCCATGTAGGGATTCTTGAACGGTGGAAATCACTATTCTAGGACTGGATGGTTATGACCACATTGAGTTATTTATCGGGGAGATCCATGAATTTATTTTCCAAGTAGTGGATGAATCAGGGAAACCCCATTGTTTGGGTGGTGATTACTTTGAAACTGATATTTCAGGGGAATTATGGAAGTCGAGGCCTCCCATTAAAGATTTAGGCAATGGTACCTACATATTTTACCTTCAAGTCCACCCAGATTTTGCTGGGGACTACACTTTTACAGATTCCTCTGTCATTGTTTTGTTGTTTGTCGTTCTCTGATCATCCCTTAAATAAACTGGGTTAGTGAGAAATTAATTGGTAACCTAATAAAATTGAATTGGTTATCTTTGTATGAAAGTTTAGCTACTAATTGCACTATGGAAAAAAAAAGGTACTGACGGCGACCATTGCAGAATAAGATAAAACTATTCATGGTTGCACATGTTGAAGAAAACAAATTTAGGTAATTCTTGAAAAGTGTTCATAAATTTTTATAATTAATTGGTAACCTAATAAAATTAAATTGGTTACCTTTGTATGAAGGTTTGGCTACCGACTGCACTATGAAAAAAAAATGTACCGACGTCGACTATTACAGTACCTAATAAAACTGTTCGTGCACTTGGAAATTGTTCTTAAATTTTTTATAATTAATTAGTAACCCAATAAAACTAAATTGGTTACCTTTCTATGAAGGTTTGGCTACCAACTGAACTATGGGAAAAAATTGTACCGAATGCGACCATTACAGAACCCAATAAAATTGTTCATGGTTGTACATGTTGAAGAAAACAAATCCAAGTAACATTTGGAAACTGTTCTTAAATTTTTTATAATTAATTGGTAACCCAATAAAACTGAATTGGATACCTTTGTATGAATGTTTGGTTACCAATTGTACTATGAAGAAAAAAATATACCGACACTATTTAAAACACTAATACCAGATAATGTTAATATGGTATCATGAACATAATAATTACAAAATAGTGAGATGCCATTTAATTGGTGTTGTTTCAAGTACTTTTGGATCCTGTGGGCGGAGTTCGCAAAAGAGGAGGAGGAGCAAAACATCGTCAATGTCACGGAGCTTGGGATACGTTGGAACAGAGGTTTTTGTGTGCATGAAGTGGGTGAAGTGGGTTAGGTTGGACAAGAGGAGGCAGACAATAAGTTAGGACTTGTGATGGAAAAAGAAGGAGTGGAGGCATGGGTGGTTCTACCCTAGGGGCAGGGGGGCACCGGCCCCCACTGAATTTTTAGTCCATGTGTTTATGTCTTCCTCGCTTTCCCATATAGTACACACCCCCACCATCACCATCCTCTTTTGTATAAATGACTTTTTAAAGTAATGATAATTTTGTACTACTTCCCTTATTTCTCTCTCCATGTATAATATTTGGCTCAACAAGTAAGTACTCTCATTTACTTTCTTTTCTTTTTTAACTAATATCCTATAAAGTTTTTTAGTTGTAGAAAAAAAATGAGAAGAAATTTTTTGACTCGAAATATATTCATTTTTTTAAATATTTTTGTGACACCCCCAAAACAGGTTTACATCACCCATCTTGAGTCGCCAGATACAAGGTACTAAATTCAAATACAACTATCGTATACAATACGACAAAACATAAACTGTGAGTTTGAATACAAATATTGTCTACTAGAGAGTATACAAACTCAAAAGGAGTCCTCATTATAATTATTATCACACTATTTCACAGAATAGTGAGGACTACTAATGCACCATCTAGGACCATCACTCTGTTCCCCGACTAGTCCCAGCTACGTTCTCATTTCTTGAAGAGAACAGTGAAAGAAAAGGGTGAGCTCAACTAGCCCAGTAAAAAATATTATGACTAAGATAATGCAGAATAAATTATCGTTAGCCTTCAACAAGTGTTAAACCGATAAAATATAACAACATCAAGTTTAATCATAATGAACAAGCAATCCATTAAAAGAGTCAAGTAGAGAATAAAATCTACTATCTTTTATGATTTAAAAGGTTTTTCATAACTTTTATCATTGGGACTCGACTTTTAATAAATAATCCACATCATCGAATCACCCCGCACTACTGACGAAGGATATTCTTTAGTATCACGACCACAAATTATCCATGCACTACGGGCCAAGGACATTCGTGTATTCATTAATGGTCATGATCATGCCAACAACTGTCCATTAATGCACTACGGGCCAATGAGGACTTTTACCACATCATTTGTGACGTTACAGTCATGATTACACCGAATAATCCCTGGTCATAATCATACCAAGTCCATCTATGAACTACAGGCCACAGATGACTTTCAACAAAATATAAACATGAGGATGATAATAACGATATAAGAATTCAATAAAAACAAGTTCAAGAATTAATTTATCCAGGAACTAATAACGTCCAAATTGTCAACATGATACTTCTTTGTAGAGTAAAATTCAAGAATTCTCAGAAGAATATTTTCATGAAAAGATACTAGATGAAGCGCAAATATCAAGGATATTCCACTAATTTCATGGAGTATAGAAGTCAAAGTTTTAACCAACCGAACTTTGTATCTTTCCGAGTCAGCTGAGTTAATGGAGTAGCAATTCGAGAAAATCCTTCCACGAATCTCCGATAATAACCAGCTAAACCGAGAAAGCTACGTACTTGATCCATTGATTTAGGTTGCTCCCGACTTTGAATAGCTTCAATCTTTGCCGGGTCAACAGATATTCCATGACTTGATACTACATGCCCAAGGAATGCTACTTCCTCAAGCCAGAACTCGCATTTTTTTAACTTGGCATAAAGCTTGTAGTCACAAAGCTTTTAGAGTGTCAGCCTCAAGTGGTGCTCATGATCTTCACGGCTTTAGGAATAAATAAGTATGTCATCAATAAAGACGACCACAAAGTGATCCAAATAGTCCTTGAATACTCGGTTCATCATATCCATGAAGGCAGCAGGAGCATTAGTCAATCCAAAGGATATGATTAGGAATTCATAATGCCCGCATCGAAGTTCCGAAAGCCGCCTTTGGAATGTCATCATTCTAATCTTCAATTGGTGATATCCTAAATGAAGATCAATCTTTGAAAAGAATTTGGCTCCTTGCAAATCGTCAAACAAGTCATCAATACGCGGGCAATGGGTACCTATTTTTTTTATGTGACATGATTCAACTCCCGATAATCAATACAAAGTCACATACTCCCATCTTTCTTCTTCACGAATGAACAGAGCACCCCAAGGAGACGTCTTCAGACGAATGAAACCAATGTCTAACAATTCCTACAATTGGGTCTTTAACTCCTGAAGTTCAATAGGAGCCATTCGATATGGGGCTTTGGAAATGGGTTTTATACCAGGTTCAAGGTCGATACAAAATTCAATTTTACGCTCTAGGGGTAGGCCAGGAAGTTCTTCGGGGAATACGTCAGGATATTTATTAACATCAGAAATAACATTCAAAACTGACGTATTTTTGTTTAGATCCGTGGCATGAGCTAAGAAAGCTTGGCATCCGTTTTTCAATAAACGAATAGCTTTCTGGCTTGAAATGACATTGATTGATTTTAATGGTTTAGTTGCTTGAATTCGCATAATAGGTTGGTTAGGAATATGAAAGCTAACAACCTTACGAAAACAATCAATTTTTGCATGATGAGTAGTTAACCAATCAATCCCTAAAATCACGTCAAATACAAGTATTTTCAATGAAATAAGATCGACAGGTAATTTGAGGGTACCAATTTGAACCAAACAAGACTTGTAAACAGTGGATGTAATGAAGGTTTCTCCCAACGGAGTTTTCACAGATAAGTCAAAGTCTAATTTCTCCGGAGTCAAATTTAATCGTTGAGCGCAAGTAGGAGAAATAAAAGAATGGGTAGAACCGGTATCAAATAAAGTATAGACTTCGCTAGAGTTTATGATAAGCTTACCCGTGATGACCTCATTCGGGTTCCTTGCTTTTTGGGAGGTCACAACAAAGGCTCTTCCTTGCACTACCGACTTTGACTTTCTGGGACGGCCTTTGGTGCTTCCATCCTAGCTGAACTTGTCTTCGGTGAACGACAATATCGGGCTAAGTGACCTTTTCTTCCAAAATTATAACATGCTTTGACTGACATTACATAGCGATTTGGACCGATGTGTCCCTCCTCCGTGATTTGAAGCATATGATAGGTGGTCGCTCTCCTTCCTTAACAACGGGTGCTTGGGCTGACGTCTTTCCATCATTGTTGAATCTCCTCTTATTGAAATGTCCATTCTTATTGTTTTGGCCCTAATTACCACCGAAGTGGTTACCATTTCTGGCCTGTTGATTTCCTCCACGCTTGTTGTCACCGCTCGATGATCGCTTCTCACCGGTATTATCATTTTGCCGTACGCTCTTTTTCAAGCGTTGACTCATTATCGCGCCCACTAACTAAGCCCTATTTACAACATCTGAATACAAACACAGTTTATGAGAAATAAGATGTTGACGTATCTCCGGCTTCAAACCTCTTAAAAACATCTGCGTCATTCTCTCTTCATTATCCACCAAGTGGGACGCAAACCGGGACAACTCGGTAAACTTGTCTTCGTACTGCGACACGGTCATTTTATTTTGCTCCAACTTGATGAATTCTACCTCTTTTATATGACGAATACTTTCGGGAAAGTACTTGTCGTTGAATAGTTCTTGGAACTTTTCCCAA
Organism: Panax quinquefolius; assembly: GCA_020205615.1. Taxonomy (NCBI): domain Eukaryota; kingdom Viridiplantae; phylum Streptophyta; class Magnoliopsida; order Apiales; family Araliaceae; genus Panax; species Panax quinquefolius. The sequence continues at coordinate 148,910,988 of CM035167.1, forward strand.
GACATCTTTAGTGCTGTAGGTTGAGTACGCTTTACCGATTCCCACCAGTAATCTGCCTCTCTTTAGTGCGGTGGCAAAGGAAACCTTTTGCTCCTCGGAGCATCCCAAGACATCAAATATCTTGGTGATCTGTTTTATCCATGCTTCCGCCTTAAGTGGTTTTGGCTGTCCAATAAACTCTGGTGGCCCCAGCTCCTTGAACTGTTTAGCAGTGACCGTCCGAGAGTTTCCAGTGTTTCCACCTACATTTTGGATAGGAGCCGCTCTCGCCTGCTGTTGCATGAATTGCATAAAGCCTCTGAACATTCCATCATTCATCATTTGGTCAGTTTTGTTGTTTGCATGAGGATTGTCGCCTTCCTGATGCACATTATCCTGATTATTGATATGTGGTGAATCAACGGTCGCCTGTGCTCCATTGCTATTCTCAACATTCTCGGATGTCATTTCTAGATATTGCCACAAAACAAAAGTTTAATTGACATATAATATATTATCCCTATATTCTGACCGACCAATTAAATACTAAAAAAAAACTTAGGTATGTCATACTAGCGAAGGAATTCCCCGTCTCTCCCCTCCTAGTTCTATTCTCACATCTTAGCCAGGGATCATATCCCTAAGCTTTGATACCAACTGTGACGCCCCCAAAACAGGTTTACATCACCCATCTTGAGTCGCCAAATACAAGGTACTGAATTCAAATACAACTTAATAATACAACTGTCGTATACAATACGACAAAACATAAACTGTGAGTTTGAATACAAATATTGTCTACTAGAAAGTATACAAACTCAAAAGGAGTCCTCATTACAATTATTATCACACTATTTCACGTAATAGTGAGGACTACTAATGCACCATCTAGACCATCACTCGTTTTCTCCCAGACTAGTCCCAAATTTATGTTCTCATTTCAAGAGAACAATGAAAGAAAAGGGTGAGCTCAACTAGCCCAGTAAGAAATATTATGACTAAGATAATGCAGAATAATTTATCGTTAGCCTTCAACAATGTTAAACTGATAAAATATAATAAATATCAAGTTTAATCAGTGGCGAACAAGCAATCCATTAGAAAGAGTCAAGTAGAGAATAAAATTTACTATCTTCTATGATTTAAAAGGTTTTTCATCACTTTTATCGTTGGGACTCGACAATAAATAATCCACATCATCGAATCACCCCCACTTTACTACCAAGGATATTCTTTAGTATCACGACCACAAATTATTCATGCACTACGGGCCAAGAACATTCGTGTATTCATTAATGGTCATGATCATGCCAACAACTGTCCATCACTGCACTACGGACCAATGAGGACTTTTACCACATCATTTGTGACGTTACGGTCATGATTACACCGAATAATCCCTAGTCATAATCATACCAAGTCCATCTATGAACTACAGGCCACAGATGACTTTCAACAAAATATAAACATGAGGATGATGACAACGATATAAGAATTCAATAAAACAAGTTCAAGAATTAATTTATCCAGGAATTAATAACATCCAAATTATCAACATGATACTTCTTTGTAGAGTAAAATTCAAGAATGCTTAGAAGAATATTTCCATGAAAAGATACTGGATGAAGCGCAAATATCAAGGATATTCCACTAATTTCATGGAGTATAGAAGTCAAAGTTTTAACCAACTGAGTATAATAAAGAATGGAACCATGCATGCGATAGATCGCATACAAAGTGATTATTCCAACGTAATAATAAATAAATAACGGAATTGGTCCCAAGCCGTAAAACGCATGCATGGATATTCCAATGTAATAATAAAGAATGGAACCGGTCCCGTAAAATGAACAAACAGGATATTCCAAATGTAATAATAAAGACTGGAACAGGTTAGGCATAAAAGCGCATGTATGTGATATTCCAATGTAATAATAAAGAATGAAATAATGTAAGAATTTCACCAAGTATAGGGTAGCAGATATACAAAAGTTATTCCAACATAATAATAAATAATGGAATAATGTAAGTTCTCTTCATGAATACAAAAGAAATAATACACCTTACCGTAAAAAGAAACTAAATATAAGAGTAGGGAAGTAGCGTATACTTTTCTATAGTTTCTCTATAATTTCTCTCTTTAGAGTTTCAATGAATTAAGAAGAAATAATGAAGGAATGAGCTTCTATTTATGGGAGAATGGATCAATAGTAACTAATTCATGAACGGTCCGTATTGATTTACTTTTAACGGACTGTCCATGTTGGGGAGGAGTTAATGTAAGACCCCAACTTTTATAAATAAAGATGAATTTTCTATAAATATTATTTTTGAATATTATGGAGTAAATTTGATATAATGTTATAGTTGTGGGTAATATTTATAAATTTTGCAAAGTAAGCAAGTTGTTATAAAATATTCGTTTGGTCGGGGAATATTCTTTTTGTCGGGGAATATTCGTACTACGGCACAATCATTGGTGGACCTCACAACGGAATTATTATCGGATTGAGAAAACGACAAAATACTTTATGAAAATAACGGCGGAGGTGTTACCATTGGTGGAGTTTTCCTACAACAACAGTTATCAAACAAGTATTGGCATGGCTCCATTTGAAACGTTGTATGGAAGAAAGTGTCGTTCTCCAGTATGCTGGGATGAGTTGGGTGAAGCAACATTGTTGGGATTGGAGTTGGTACGTATGACTACGAAAAATATTCAAACGATCCGACAACGTATAAAAACCTCACAAGTCACAAGATCGAAAAAAGAGTTATGCTGATCTTCATCGAAAGGACGTGGAATTCAATATAAGAGATCATGTGTTGTTGCGTGTTGCTCCATGGAAAGGAGTTACGAGATTTTGAAAGAGAGGAAAACTCAATCTTCGATTCATCGGCCCATTTTTAATCCTCGATCGAGTAGGAAATGTAGCCTATAGACTCGCTTTACGGTCAAGTATGTCTCGTGTTCATAACGTTTTTCACATATCCATGTTACGTAAATATGTGAAAGACCCGAACCACATTATTGAGTTAGAACCGGACAAAATAGCGGAAGATTTGACGTATGAAGAGGTTCCTATTCAAATTTTGGATAAGAATGAACATATTCTACGCTCCAAGCAACCAAACCATTAAAATCAATCACGGTCATCTCAAACCATAAAGCTATTCGTTTATTGAAAAACGGATGTCAAGCTTTCTTAGCTCATGTCACGATTTAAACAAAAATACGCCGGTTTTGAACGATATTTCTATTATTAATAAATTTCCGATGTATTCTCAAGAACTTCCTGGCCTACCCCCTGAGCGTGAAATTGAATTTTGTATCGACCTTGAACCGGTACAAAACCCATTTCCAAAGCCCCATATCGAATGGCTCCTATTGAACTTCAGAAGTTAAAGACCCAACTGCAGGAATTGTTAGACATCGGCTTTATTCATCCTAGTACTTCTCCTTGGGGTGCTCCTGTTCTATTCGTGAAAAAGAAAGATGGGAGTATGCGACTTTGTATTGATTATCGGGAGTTGAATCATGTCACCAACAAAAATAGGTATCCATTACCACGTATTGATGACCTGTTTGACCAGTTGCAAGGAGCCAAATTCTTTTCAAAGATTGATCTTCGTTCCGGATATCACCAATTGAAGATTAGAACCGATGACATTCCAAAGACGCTTCGTAACTCCCAGACGGCATTATGAATTCCTAGTCATGTCCTTTGGATTGACTAATGCTACTGCTGCCTTCATGGATATGATGAACCGAGTATTCAAGGAATATTTGAATCACTTTGTGGTCGTGTTTATTGATGACATCCTTATTTATTCCAAAAGCCGTGAAGATCATGAGCAACACTTGAGGTTGACACTCCAAAAGCTTCGTGAATACAAGCTTTATGCCAAGTTGAAGAAATGCGAATTCTGGCTTGAGGAAGTAGCATTCTTTGGGCACGTAGTATCAAGTCATGGAATATCTGTTGACCCAGTAAAGATTGAAGCAATTCAAAGCTGGGAGCAACCTAAATCAATGACTGAAGTACGTAGCTTTCTCGGTTTAGCTGGTTATTATCGGAGATTCGTGGAAGGATTTTCTCGAATCGCTACTTCATTGACTCAACTGACTCAAAAAGATACAAAGTTCGGTTGGAGCAAAGAATGTGAGAAGAGTTTTCAAGAACTCAAGAGGAGACTCATTTCGGCACCTATTCTGATAATACCATCTGGCTCGGAGGGATTTTTCATCTACAGTGATGCTTCGGGCAAAGGGTTGGGATGTGTTCTCATGCAACATGGAAAATTCATAGCCTATGCCTCAAGACAACTCAAAGAATATGAGAGGAATTATCCTACTCATGATCTAGAGTTGACAGCTGTTGTCTTCGCACTAAAGATTTGGAGACATTACTTGTATGGGTAGAAGGTGGAGATCTTTACGGATCATAAAAGCCTCAAATATTTCTTTACTCAAAAGGAACTCAACATGCGATAACGAAGTTGGCTTGAACTGTTGAAAGATTATGATCATACCATCCAATACCATCCCGAAAAAAAGCGAGCGTGGTAGTGGATGCGCGTGAGTAGAAGATAATATGCAAGTATGAAAAGCGATATTGTCAACGCAAAGGCCCATTTTGTGTGACTTGCAAAGGATGGAGATAGAGTTAAAGACTCGAGGGGACCCATGTGATGATGGCGAATATACGAGTAGAACCGAATTTAATCGATAAAGTTAAAGTTGCTCAAGTTACGGACACGGAGGTGATGCGTATGAGGAAGAAAGTGCGAAGAAGGTGCTATCTTAAGCAAGAATCGATGAAGAAGGAATACTTGAGTCAAATCCAGACTTTGTGTTCAGAATGCGACCTTGATTTAAAGTATAAAATCATGATGGAGGCGCCTGACAACACACCGCTTGCAATCCATCTCAGGAGTACCAAAATGTATCATGATATTAAATCATACATTTTAGTGGAAGCGATATGAAGAGAGAGATAGCGTTGTTTATCTCAAGGTGTCTAACTTGTCAACGAGTTAAGCGGAGCATCAAGTACCAAAAGGTCCATTGCAACCACTTGAAATTCCGTAATGGAAGTGGGAGCACATTACCATGGATTTCAAGCACTGGCCTTCCTAAGGTTTATCAAGGCATAGATGCGATTTGGGTCATTGTTGAAAGATTGACCAAGTCTGCTTTCATTTCTTACCGATACGAGAAACTTATACACTTGAACGCCTTGCTCAGATGTACATAAATGAGATTATAAGACCGCATGGTATGCCCAGGTATCTATAGTTTCCGATCGAGACCCAAGATTCACTTCACGATTTTGGGTTAGTTTGCAAAAAGCTATCTTGATGGACTTCACGATTTAGCTTTCGGCATATCATCCTCGACGGACGGACAATCGGAGAGAACTATTCAAACTCTTGAAGATCTATTAAGACTCTGTGTCCTTGATTTCAAGGGAAGTTGGGACAAGTTCTTACCATTGGTGGAGTTTTCCTACAACAATGCTTATCAAACAAGTATCGGCATGGCTCCATTCGAAGCGCCAGATGGAAGAAAGTGTCGCTTCTCGATTATCTTTGGGATGAGTTGGGTGAAGCAACATTGTTGGGATTGGAGTTGGTACGTATGACTATGAAAAATATTTAAACGATCCGACAACGTATAAAAACCTCACAAGTCACAAGATCGACAAAAGAGTTATGCTGATCTTCATCGAAAGGACGTGGAATTCGATATAGGAGATCATGTGTTGTTGCGTGTTGCTCCATGGAAAGGAGTTACGAGATTTTGAAAGAGAGAAAAACTCAATCCTCGATTCATCGGCCCATTTTTAATCCTCGATCGAGTATGAAATGTAGCTTATAGACTCGCTTTACCGTCAAGTATGTCTCGTGTTCATAACGTTTTTCACATATCCATGTTATGTAAATATGTGAAAGACCCGAACCACATTATTGAGTTAGAACCGGACGAAATAGCGGAAGATTTGACGTATGAAGAGGTTCCTGTTCAAATTTTGGATAAGAATGAACATATTCTACGCTCCAAGGTTATACCTCAAGTCAAAGATTTGTGGAGAAACCACGATGTTGTGGAAATGACTTGGGAGTTAGAATCTGAAATGCAATCAAGGTATCCTTACCTCTTTGACATACCAGGTACGTACCCTAATTTCGAGGGTGAAAGTTTGTGAGACCCCAGATTTTATCAATAAAGATTTAAATTTTGTCGAAATAATTTTTTAATATTATGGTGTGAATTTGAGATAATATTATAGTTGTGGGTAGTATTTATAAATTTTGCAAAGTATGCAAGTGGTTATATTATATTCGATTGATCGGGGAATATTCTTGTTTAGCTAGGGAATATTCGTATAACGGCTCAATCATTGGTGGACCCACAATGTAATTCATTGTTGGATTGAGAAAGCGATAAAAATATTTTATTGAAATAACGGTAAAGTTTTACTGCTGATCTTGTTGAACTACTCTGGTAGTAAAGTAATAAAGATGTCGTGTGTGGTTGCATAAGAAGCACACCAGTATTGATTATTGATGCTTATGTGAGAAGTCACTCGGTTTGATTCCATTATCATTTATTAATAATATGAATTATTATAAGCGATAATGACGCTTTTATTTTATTCAGATTATTATTAACGTAATAAAATGAAACATCTTTTATATAAAATGTAATACTTTATTAAAGTTATTCTATAAATAGAATATATTATATTTTATTATGCATAGTATTGCATAGTGTTTTTATATAGTGTTGCATAGTGTTTTGCATAGTAAAATGTTTTTATATAAATAGAATATATGATATTTTATTTAAAAGATTTTGCTTTAAATATGGACCGTCAGATTAAAGTAAATCAACTGGACCGCTCATGGATTAATTACTATGCATTCTATTTTCCTATAAATGTAAGCTCATTCCTTCATTATTTTCTTACTTAATTCACCTAAACTCTAGAGAGAAATTATAGAGAGAAGATATAGAGAGAAAATCTATAGAGAGAAAGAAGAAAAGTATTCTGCTACTTCACTTTTTCAATATTCAGTTCTTCTAAGGTAGGGAATATTATTTATTGTACCCGTAAGGGGTGTTATTCTTTCTTATTCATGAAGAGAACTTCATTATTCCATTCATTATTATTCTCGTTGAATAACTTTGTAAAAGTGGTATACCCTATACATAACTTTTGTATATGCGGCATATCCTATACTTGGTGAAATCCTTATGTTATTCCATTCTTATTTATTCTGTTGAATAACTCGATGTCTGTGATTTACCTATACTTGGTGACATTCTTCTATTATTACTGCTGGAACATCACATCTGCAGGTGTTTTACACCTACACTGGTTCCGCTTTTATTATTCTTTTGGAACATCCTGTTTGTGTGTTTTACACCGACCTGGTTCCGCTCTTTATCATTCTCGTTGGAATATCCTATCCGTGTGTTTTACACGGATCTCGGTTCCATCTTTATTATTCTTGTTGGAACATCCCGCTTGATTGTGAATTTCACGACCTCGGTTCCGTTATTATTATTCTCGTTGAAAAAACTTTGTCCATGTGCAATCTACCGCATTTACGGTGATTTCTTTTGTTATTCCATTCTTTATTATACCCAATTGGTTAAAACTTTGACTTCTATACTCCATGAAATTAGTAGAATATCCTTGATATTTATGTTTCATCCATAGATTTTTCATGGAAATATTCTTCCGATCATTCTTGAATTTTACTCTACGCTAAATGTCATGTTGATAATTTGGACGTTAATAATTCATGGATTAAATAATTCTTGAACTTGTTTTATTGAATTATTATGTCATTGTCATCATCCTCATGTTATATTATGTTATCTTTGGCTTACGTGCATAGATGAACTTAGTATGATTATGACCACTGGGATCATTCGGTAGATAATCACGACTTGATATAAATGATGTGACAAAAGTCCTCAAAGGGCTTTCTGTAATGCGTTGATGGATAGTTTTTGGTATGATTATGACCAGGGGTGATTCGGTATAGTCATGGCCATTGATAATTTGATGAAAATCCTTAACCGTGGTACGTGGGGATGATTAGATGTGGTGGTTTATTTATTAAAGTCGAGTCTCAAACGATAAAAATTGATGAAAACCTTTTTAAAACCTAAAAGATAGTAGACTTTATTCTCTACTTGACTCTTTTAATGGGTTGCTTATTCCAATCAAGCAGCTTAAACTGGTTGTCTATTGTATTTTTATCGGTTTAACACTTGCTGAAGGCTAATGATAATTTATTCTCGCATTATCTTAGTCATAATATTTCTTCTTTGGGCTAGTTGAGCTCACCTTTTTCTTTCCTTTATTCTTCTTGAAATGAGAACATAGCCGGGAGACGAGTCGGGAACGAAGTAATGGTCCGAGGATAGCATTAGTAGTCCTCACTATTCCATGAAATAGTGTGATAATAGTCGTAATAAGGACTCCTTTTGAGTTTGTATAATATCTAGTAGACAAAAATTGTATTCAAACTCACGCTTTATGTCATTATTGTACCATTTACAGCTTATATTAGTAAGTTGTATTTGAATTTATGTACCATGTAAGTGGCGACCCAAGATGGGTGGCGCATACCTAATTTTAGAGGCGTCACAATTGGTATCAAAGCTTGTGGATATGATCCTGGCTAAGATGTGAGATAAGAACTAGGAGGAGGCGGAAATTCCTTGTTGATATTTACCTACCTAAGTTTATTTGGTATTTAATTGGTGATCACGTATAGGGATAATATTTGATATATTAATTAACCCTTATGTTGTGGCGGTGTTTGAAAATGGCAAATTGAAAATATTCACAATGGAGTGAATGTG
>CM035167.1:148919953-149056839 GCA_020205615.1 Panax quinquefolius
ATTTTATCAATAAAGATTTAAATTTGGTTTAAATAATTTTTAATATTATGGTGTGAATTTGAGATAATATTATATCATGGGTAAGATTTATAAATTTTGCAAAAGTATGCAAGTTGGTTATATTATATTCGATCGGCTCTGGGAATATTCTGCTTTAGTTAGGAATATTCGTATAACTACCAATCATCGGTGGACCCTAATAATGTAATTCATCATTTGATCGAGAAAACGATAAAAAATATTTTATCGAAATAACTACGAAGTTTTACCGCTGATATCGCTGAACTACTCTTAGTAGTAAAAGTACAAGAATACGTGTGGTCGCATAAGAAGACACCAGCAGATTGATTATCGATGCTTATGTGAGAAGTCACCATTGATTCCATTATCACGATTAATAATATGAATTATTATAATGATAACGACGCTTTTGTTTTATTCAGATTATTAACGTAATAAAATGTAAACATCTTTTTATATAAAATGTAATACTTTATTAAAGTTATTCTATAAATAATATATTATATTTTATTATGCATAAAGTCAGATAAAGACAGTATAATTTCAGTATAAAGGTTTCAGATGCATAGTAAAATGTTTTTATATAAATAGAATATATGATATTTTATTTAAAAGATTTTGTTTTAAATATGGACCGCCGATTAAAGTAAATCAATCTGACTGCTCATGGATTAATTACTACGCATTCTATTTTCCTATAAATAAGCTCATTCCTTCATTATTTTTCATTTAATTCAATCAAACTCTAGAGAGAGAAATTATAGAGAAGCTTACAGAGAGAAAATCTATATAGAGAAAGAAGAAGAGTATTCTCGCATTTCACTACTTTGATATCCAAAGGTCTTTACTAGTAAGGGATATTATTTGTTGTATCATTCGTAAGTGGGTGTTATTCTTTCTTATTCATGAAGAGAACTTCGTTATTCCATTCATTATTATTCTCGTTGAATAACTCGTAAAAGTGGTATACCCTATACATAACCTCGTATACGCCGTGACAATTCCCTATACTGTGAAACTTTATGTTATTCCATTCTTATTTATTCTCGTTGAATAACTCAGATAACGCTTAATCCCTATACTATACTGGTGATCTTCTTCTCGTTATTCCATTCTTTATTATTCGTTGGAATATCCTGTCAAGGTGTTTTACACCCGACCCGGTTCCATTGTTTATTATTCCGCATTTATTATTCTCGCTGAATATCCTATCTGTGTGTTTTACACCGAATTCGGTTCCATTGTTTATTATTCAAGATTTATTATTCTCGTTGATCATCCCGCTTGTGTGAATTTCACCCGACCGTTCCGCTATTATTATTCTCATTGAATAACCCGCCTATGCAAGTACCGCATTTACGGTGATTTCTTTTCATATTCCATTCTTTATTATACCCAAATTGGTTAAAACTTGACTTCTATACTCCATGAAATTAGTAGAATATCCTCGATATTTCATGCTTTCATCCAAAGATCTTTCATGGAAATATTCTTCCGATCATTCTTGAATTTTACTCTACAAAACAAAGATTCGTCGATAATTTGACGTTAATAATTCCTCGGATAAAATAATTTTTGAACTTGTTTTATGAATTATTATGTCATTGTCATCATCCTCATGTTATATTATGTTATCTTCGCTTACGCAAGCATAGATGAACTTAGTATGATTATGACTGTGTGGATCATTCTAAGATAATCACGGCTTGTTATAAATGATGATAAAAGTCCTCCCGGGGCTCAGAATGCAATGATGGATAGTTTTTGGTATGATTATGACTGTGGGTGATTCTAAGATAGTCATTTAACCATCGATAATTTGATGAAAATCCTCGACCGTGGTACATGTGGATGATTAGATATGGTGGTTTATTTATGTAAAGTCTCAAATAGTGATAAAATTGATGAAAACCTTTAAAACCTAAAAGATAGTAGATTTTATTTTCTACTGACTTTTTAATGGATCAGATATTCACCGCAGCTTAAACTGGGTTGTCTATCAGATTTTATCGCTTTAACATCGTCAAGGCTAATGATAATTTATTCTCGCATTATCTTAGTCATAATATTTCATTACCTGGCTAGTTGAGCTCACCTTTCTTTCACATCGTTTTCTTCAGAAATGAGAATATAGCCGGACGAAGCCTGGGAAACGAGTAATGGTCCAGAGGATAAGATTAGTAGTCCCTCACTATTCGTGGAAATAAAGGTGATAATAGTTGTAATGAGGACTCCTTTCGAGTTCAGATAATATCTAGTAGATAATATTTGTATTCAAACTCACGCTTTACGTCGATCAGATTTACACTTACATGCTTATATAGTAAGTCAGATTTCAATTTATGTACCATGTAAGTGGCGACCCAAGACGGGTGACGATACCTAATTTTGGGGGGGGCCACAACAATTGGTATCGTAGCTAGTCCAGGATACGATCCCTGGCTAAGATGTGAGATAAGAACTAGAGGGGAGAGACGGGAATTCCTTCGCTAAGATGACCTACCTAAGTTTATTTGGTATTTAATTGGCTCACGTAGTATGGATGGATAATATGTGATACGTTAATTAACCTTGTTTTGTGACAAAGGTTTGAGAATGACATCCCAAAATGCCGAGATAAGCAATGAAGCACACGAGAGTGTTGATTCAAATTCAAACAAAAGGTAACCACCAACAACACGATAATAATCATATCGGGTGGCAACCGCCATCGTAACAATGATAACCATCGCGGGGAAATTATCATGCTAAGAATGGTAACCACTTTTATGGTAATCACGGCAAAGATAATAGAAGTGGAAATTGCAAGAAGAGAAGGTCATTTAGCTCAATTTTGTTGTGCACCAAAGTCAAGTCTAGTCGGGACTATGGCACCAAAGGTGGATACGGACAAAACAAAGTCGTTGGTTTTAGAAGTGCATTTTTCACGACTTCTCAAAAAGCGAGTAAACCGAACGGTTAGTATCAAGTTAGTTAATTATAAATCATGTAAGTCTATACCTTATAAGATACCGGTTCTACCCATTATTTTATCTCTTGCTTATGCTCAACGCTTAAATTTGACCTGAGAAGTTAGACTTTGATTTATCGGGTCAAACTTCGCTAAGAGAAGCCTTCGCTACGCTTACTATTTTTAAATCTTGTTTGATTCAAATAAACACTTTCACGCTACTCGATCTTATCTTTTGAAAATACTTGCCTTTGATGTGATTTTAGGAATCAATTGTTAACTACTCATCATTCTTTTCGTAAGGTTGTTAGCTTTTATATTCATAACCAACTCAAGTATAGCGTAATTCAAAGTAACCAAACCCTAAAGTTAATCATCGTTATATCGCCATAAGTAAAGAGCCCCGATCCTTTCGTTGTTGACTTCCTTGTGTGGAATGCACCGCTTTCATTTTCTCAGAGCTTATATCGGAATGAAGATGGCAAGTTGATAGGTATCATTGTGAGGTGCTATCTGTGTTAAAGGATAAGTCACATTGGTATTAATGTGACGTACTATCCAAGTCTTGGATGAGAGTAACAGCTTTTGAATGATATTTCTATTATTAATAAATTTCTTGGCGATTCTTGAAGACTTCTAGCCTACCCTAGAGCGTGAAATCGAATTTTGTATCGATTTCAAAGACAAAAACCCATTTCTTAAACCCTCAAATATTTCTTCAACTAAAAGGATCTCGCTTTATGGATTTATGATGAAAGTCATAATAAAAGCATTGGACTAATGAAAATCATGGGTATTCGAAGTATTAGTAAGTGTTATGATGAGTTATGTTGGTTATTATGTGAAAACATGAAAGTTTCTTAGAAATCACAAAGAGTTGAAAATCGATTTTGGTGAAAAACGAATATGAAATTCAATTGACCATATCTCCTATTATATTTTGAATTTTGAGTGTGGTCAAGTCCTAGAGTTAGATCTATGAGTTACCTAACTAATCCAAGTGGAATTACTGGAAAAGGTGTTGTAGATTTTTGTGGACTGATTTTAGCAAAGGAGTGCAAAGCTGCAAAACCCAAAAAGCTGCTGCCATGATTTTAGAGGGCTGTTTGGCCACTTAAATTATGAGAAAAATTCTGGCCTTTTGGGACATGAAGGTATATGGTATAAAGTACCTCCTGTCCAAAATGAGCTCATTCTCGACTTAAAATGAGCAAGTTATGACTATTTCAATATTTAGGTTTTTCCGATTTAAAACGCTTATAACCTGAGTTCTATAACTCCATGACCATGAAATTTAAACTAGAAGCTCACGTTAACATGTGTAAGGTCCTGCCAAGATTTGGGAATTTTGAGTTAAACTTGAGGTAGCTAATTTCTTAAGGAATTAATTAGAAATTGATTTTGAAAATAGTAAATGAATTTTAAAAATTTCGAGAAAAATATATTTTCATTATGGGACTATATTATGCTAAATCCCAGAAAAGAAATATTTTTGGGACTGATTTGGTATTTTCATGAAAATAGTTTAGTTACTTAACATACGAGTTAAATATGTTATGTGAAGTAACAAAGTTCAAAAAATAGGATTTTATGGCTAGAGAATCCTATATGTAGTATATGCATATTTTTTTTGAGAGGATTTGATAATTGGTGATGATATCTTTTATGAGTATGGCATTTTTGAATGATTAAATGCATTATATGGTAAAGCGTAAACAATTGAGATAAATTGTTTATAAATTTAAGAAGTTGATTAAAATATTGTTATAATATTAATGATATTAGATTATGAGATTATTAATGATTGATAACATGGGGATATTCTTGAAACTCGGATAAATTATATTATAAATGTTTAATATTTATCCTTTATCTCATTCGATCGATTCTTTATATCATTATCCTCATGTTTATATTACGCTGAAAGTCATCTCGTGGGCTCAGAAGGTAAGATGATGGACTTGGTATGATTATGACCGTGATTGTTCTAGATAATCATAACCGTAATTGAAAAACACGATTATCTTCGTCGAAGTGCATGGATAATTTGTGGTCGGATACTAATGAATACATGGATAATGTGGTCGCGATACTAATGAATACACAATTATCTTCGTCGAAAGTGCATGGATAATTTGTGGTCGTGATACTAATGAATACACATTATCTTCGCCGTAGTCATGGATAATTTTCGTGGTCGGATACTAATGAATACACGATTATCTTTCGCCGTAGGTATGGATAATTTGTGGTCGCGGATACTAATGAATACACGACATTATCTTCGCCGTAGAAAAGTACGGATAATTCGGGTGGTGCGTCGATATACTAATGAATACACGATTATCTTTCGCCGTAGTGTATGGATAATTTGTGGTCGTGATACTAATGAATACACGATTATCTTCGTCAGAAGTGTATGGATAATTTGTGGTCGGATACTAACTAATGAATACACGATTATCTTCGTCGTAGTGTATGGATAATTTGTGGTCGTGATACTAATGAATACACGATTATCTTCGTCAGTAGTGCATGGATAATTCGTGGTCGTGATACTAATGAATATCCTCGGCCTCAGAAAAGGTGGATGATTCAATGATATGGATTAATTATCGAAATGAGTCTCAAAGAATGAAATATTAATTCATGGATGTGGTAAAAGTCATCTTCGTCAGAAGTGCATCGATAGACTTGGTATGATTTATGACCAAGGATTATTCTAAGATAATCATGATCAGAATTGAAAACACGAATATCCTCGCCAAAAGTGCATGGATAATTCGTGGTCGTGATACTATTAAGTCGAGTCTCAAGATTATTGGTTTTACGCTTGTATATCTTGGCCCAGTAGCAAAAGATGAATTGTTAATGAATATCTTTTGGCCTTGATCATTGCAAAGATGAATTTAATATTTTCAACGATAAAGGTATTCAAGGTATCCTCACCTCTTTATCATACCAGTACGCATTCTAATTTCGAGGGGCTAAATTCCATAAGGAGGGGAGATTGTGAGACCCCGTGATTTTATCAATAAAGATTTAAATTTTATTTAAATAATTTTAATATTATGGTGTGAATTTGAGATAATATTATAGTCAGTGGGTAGTATTTATAAATTTTGCAAAGTATGCAAGTGGTTATATTATATTCTGATTGGTCGGGAATATTCGTTTGAAGCAGGAATATTCAGACAACTACCAATCATCGGGTGGACCCCCATTAATGTAATTATCATTGATCGAGAAAAACTACAAAAATATTTTATCGAAATAACTACTGGAAGTTTTACCGCTGATATCGTTGAACTACCCAGAGTAAAAGTACAAGAATACGCGTGTGGTTGCATAAGATACACCAGATTGATTATCGATGCCATGAGAAGTCACTCCCTTTGATTCCATTATATCACGATTAATAATATGAATTATTATAGCGATAATGACGCTTTTGTTTTATTCAGATTATTAACGTAATAAAATGTAAACATCTTTTATATAAAATGTATTACTTTATTAAAGTTATTCTATAAATGTAATATATTATATTTTATTACGTATGATATGTTGCATAAGTGTTTTCAGAGTGTTTTGCATAAGTGTTGCATAAAGGTTTGCATAGTAAAATGTTTTTATATAAATAGAATATATTATATTTTATTTAAAAGATTTTGCTTTAAATATGGATCACGATTAAAGTAAATCAATCTGGACCGCTCATGGATTAATTACTATGCATTCTATTTTCCTATAAAATAAGTTTCATTCCTTCATTATTTTCTTATTTAATTCACCGAAACTCTAGAGAGAGAAATTATAGTAGGTTTATAGAGAGAAAATCTATAGAGATAAAGCAAAAAGAGTATTCTCGCTACTTCACTACTTTGATATCCAAAGGCTTCTTTTACTAAAGGGATATTATTTGTTGTAATTCGTAAGGGGTGTTATTCTTTCTTATTCATGAAGAGAACTTCGTTATTCCATTCATTATTATTCTCATTGAATAACCTAAAAGTGGTATACCCTATACATAACTCAGATACGCCAGATACCCTATACTGTGAAACTTTTATGTTATTCCATTCTTATTTATTCGCTGAATAACCTCATATACGCCGAATCTTCTATACTTGGTGATCTTCTTTCGTTATTCCATTCTTTTTATTATTCGTTGAATATCCTCGTCTCATGTGTTTTACAATCGACTCGGGTTCCATTGTTTATTATTCCGCATTTATTATTCTCGTTGGAATATCCTCTCGTCAGGTGTTTTACACCTGACTGTTCCATTGTTTATTATTCAAAGATTTATTATTCTATTGCTGATCATCCCGCTTGTGTGAATTTCACCGACCGGTTCCGTTATTATTATTCTATTGAATAACCTCGCTCATGCCAAGCAACCGCACGCATGGTGATTTCTTTTGTTATTCCATTCTTTATTATACCCAATAAGTTAAAACTTTGACTTCTATACTCCATGAAATTAGTAGAATATCCTTGATATTTCATGGTTTCATCCAAAGATCTTTCATGGAAATATTCTTCTTCGATCATTCTTGAATTTTACTCTACAAAACAAAGATTCTTGTCGACAATTGACGTTATTAATTCCTCGGATAAAATAATTCTTGAACTTGTTTTATTGAATTATTATATCATTGTCATCATCCTCATGTTATATTATGTTATAAATGTCCGGATTACTTTATTTATTTATGCTATACATTGTACCATTAAGCTATGACTATCTTCTAACTTCATCGATGTGAGTTAGCGAGTTCTTCATTGTGTAGCAACCTTAATGGTAGCATACCAATACTAGCGTGGTAACTATTATTATAGTAGAACTCTCTAACGATGGGTGATCATCCCATTTTACCTTTAAAGTCATTCTAATGCTCTTAGCATATCTTACAATATACGAATGCGTTCTTTCACTCACGTCCATATATGCGGTATGATATGCCATACTTTCATCGTTATTGCGTACCCGTGCGTTTCACATGCAGCGTTTCCGGAAGTTCAATGTAAGCGGCGGATCCCTATAGAAACAATTGACCTTTGGCTCAGGTGCCTCCAGCAAATCTCTTTCAAATATAACGCCTTGGCCTGATCTAAAGTTGAATCAGATTTTTGTCGGAAGGAAGTGTGCCGGACTTGATTGATTGATCAGCGATAACCCATAATAAATCGCTAACCTTCCACGAGTCGTAAATCGGAAGGCCAACCCACGAAGTCCATTTTAATATATTCTCGATTTCCACCCAGGATCTCCAGCGGTTGTAGCAACCCACTTGGTCTCGATTATTACGCTTTACTTTACGGCGAATTGGGGCGCCAGCAACGTTACTGCGACATCACGTTTCAAATTTGGCCACGGAAGTATTGTCGAAGATCTTCGGTACATCTTGAAATACTACCGAGGGTGAATTGGAATTATGGGCCATAGAGCCTCACTAAAAATGAAAATCTTCCTTAATCTACGAGTGCGGTGGTACCAAAATTTTTCTTTTCAAATCTAGGATATTCCTTCCATATCTTTTATCGATAAAGATTTAAATTTTGTGAAATAATTTTTTAATATTATGGTGTGAATTTGAGATAATATTATAGTTGTGGGTAGTATTTATAAATTTTGCAAAGTATCTGAGTGGTTATATTATATTCGATTGGTGGGGAATATTCGGTTTAGCGAGGGAATATTAAATGCAATGGCTCAATCATTGGTGGACCCCAGCGAAATTATTGTCGGATTGAAAGCGACAAAAATATTTTATTGAAATAACGGCGGAAGTTTTTCTGGTTGATCTTTGTTGAACTACTTTCGGTAGTAAAAATACGATGTCGTGTGGTTGCGTAGTAGCTGCGGTATTGATTATTGATCTTATGTGAGAAGTCACTCGGTTTGATTCCATATTTGTCGATTAATAATATGAATTATTATAGCGATAATGGCGTTTTGTTTTATTAGTATTATTAGCGTAATAAAAGCGAAACATCTTTTTATATAAAGCAGAATACTTTATTAAAGTTATTACATAAATAGAATATATTATATTTTATTATTATAGTGTTGCGTAGTGTTTTGCGTAGTGTTTTTTTGCGTAGTGTTGCATAGTGTTTGCGTAGTAAAATGTTTTTATATAAATAGAATATATGATATTTTATTTAAAAGATTTTGCTTTAAATATGAATAGTCAGATTAAAGTAAATCAATCTGGATAGTTAAATGGATTAATTCTTATGCATTCTATTTTCTATAAATAGAAGCTCGTTCCTTCATTATTTTCTTACGAATTCTTTGAAACTACAGAGAGAGAAATTATAGAGAGAAGCTATAGAGAGAAAATCTATAGAGAGAAAGAAGAAAAGTGATACGGTACTTCTTTACTTTGATATCCGGTGTCTTTTTACGGTAAGGGATATTATTTGTTGTACAAGTAAAAGTGTTATTCTTTCTTATTCATGAAGAGAACTTACATTATTTATTCCATTTTTATTATTATTATTGGAATAACTTTTGTAAAAGTGGTATACCTATCACATAACTTTTGTATATGTGGCGTACCTATACTTGGTGAAATCCTTATATTATTCCATTCTTATTTATTACATTGGAATAACTTTTTGTATCTGTGGAATCCCCTATACTTGGTGATCTTCTTACATTATTCCATTCTTTATTATTACATTTGGAATATCACATGCATGTGTTTTTACAGGACACAGTTCCATTTTTTTATTATTTAGCATTTATTATTACATTTGGAATATCACATGCGTGTGTTTTTACAGGACACTGGTTCCATTGTTTATTATTGACATTTATTATTACATTGGATCATCACATCGATTGTGAATTTCACGACTGGTTAGATTATTATTATTACATTGGAATAACACATACATCTGATCAATCTGCGTGCGTGGTGATTTCTTTTGTTATTCCATTCTTTATTATACCGGTTGGTTAAAACTTTGACTTCTATACTCCATGAAATTAGTAGAATATCCTTGATATTTGCGTTTCATCGATATCTTTTCATGGAAATATTCTTACGATCATTCTTGAATTTTACTCTACAAAGCAGTATCTTGTTGACAATTTGGGCGTTAATAATTCTGGATAAAATAATTCTTGAACTTGTTTTATTGAATTATTATGTCATTGTCATCATCCTCGTATTATATTATATTATGTTATATCTTTGGCTTACGTGCGTAGATGAACTTAGTATGATTATGACCGAGGATCATTCGGTATAATCATGGCTTGTTATAAATGATGTGATAAAAGTCCTCGGTGGGTGGCTGTAATGCGGTGATGGATAGTTTTTGGTATGATTATGACGAGGGGTGATTCGGTATAGTCGTGACCATTGATAATTTGATGAAAATCCTTGGCCAAGTAATGCGGGGATGATTAGATATTGTGGTTTATTCATTAAAAGTGAGTCTTAGTGATAAAAATTGATGAAAAACCTTTTAAAACCTAAAGATAGTAGACTTTATTTTCTACTTGACTCTTTTAATGGATTGTATATTCATTATGATTAAGCTGGTTGTCTATTGTATTTTATCGGTTTAACTTTGTTGAAGGCTAATGATAATTTATTACGCATTATCTTAGTCGTAATATTTCTTCTTGGGCTAGTTGAGCTCACCCTTTCTTTCCTTTATTCTCTTGAGGAAATGAGAATATAATTTGAGACGAGTCGGGGGAGCGGAGTAATGGTCGAGGAGGATAGCATTAGTAGTCCTCACTATTACGTGAAATAGTGTGATAATAGTTGTAATGAGGACTCCTTTTGAGTTTGTATAATATCTAGTCTAAACAATATTTGTATTAGAACTCTCGGTTTATGTATTATCGTATGTTACCAGCGAGTTATATTAGTAAGTTGTATTTGAATTTATGTACCATGTAAGTGGCGACCCAAGATGGGTGGCGTATACCTAATTTTAGGGGCGTCGCGGTTGGTATCGAGCTTAGGGATATGATCACTGGCTGAGATGTGAGATAAGAACTAGGAGGGAGAGGCAGGAATTCCTTATTAGTATGACCTACCTAAATTTATTTGGTATTTAATTGGTCGGTCGGAGTATAGGGATAATATGTGATATGTTAATTAACCCTTGTTTTGTGGCGGTGTTTGAGAATGACATCGAAAATCTTTGAGATAATGATGAAGCACATGAGAGTGTTGATTGATTTCGAACAAAAGGTAACGACCAACAACACGATAATAATCATCTTTGGTGGTGGCAATTTATCGAATAATGATAACCATCGTCGGGGAAATTATCATGCTTAAGAATGGTAACCACTTGGTGGTAATCATGGCAAAGATAATAGAAGTGGAAATTGCAAGAAAGAAGGTCATTTAGCTCGATTTTGTTGTGCACCAAAAGTCGAGTCTATTGGGGACGGTGGCACGAAGGTGGATATGGACAAAACAAAGTCGTTGGTTTTAGGAAGTGCATTTTCATGACTTCTCAAAAGCGAGTAAGCGAGCGAAGTTAGCGGGTTAGTTAATTATAAATTGCGAAGTCTATACCTTATAAGATCTGGGTTCTACCCATTATTTTATCTCTCTCTTGCTTTGCGTTCAGCGTTTAAATTTGACTCAGGAGAAGTTAGACTTTGACTTATTGGTTGAAACCGTTAGTAGGACCTTCGTTCTGCATTCTTATTTTTAAATCTTGTTTGATTCAAATAAACACTTTCACGTTACTGTCGATCTTATCTTTTTGAAAATACTTGCCTTTGATGTGATTTTAGGAATCGATTGGTTAACTACTCATCATTCTTTTTCGTAAGGTTGTTAGCTTTTATATTCATAACTTGACTTTGTTATGCGAATTCAAAGTAACGAACCTAAAGTTAATTATTGTCATATCAAGCCATAAGTAAAGAGCCCGAACCTTTTCGTTGTTGACTTCCTTGTGTGGAATGCAAAGCGGACTTTCGTGGCGGCGACGTGAATGAATGAAGATGGCAAGTTTATAGGTATCATTGTGAGGTCTTATCTAGGTTAAGGATAGAAGTCGCGGTTGGTATCGATGTGACGTCTTATCAAGTCTTGGATGAGAGTATGAGTTTTGAATGATATTTCTATCATTAATAAATTTCTTGGCGTATTCTTGAAGACTTCTAGCCTACCTAGGCGTGAAATCGAATTTTTTGTATTGACCCCGATCTGAAAACCCATTTCTTAAACCCTCGAATATTTCTTGACTAAAAGGAGCATTTCGTGGATTATGATGAAAGTCATAATAAAAGCATTGGACTAATGAAAATCATGGGTATATCGTGGTATTAGTAAGTGTTATGATGAGTTATGTTGGTTAGTATGTGAAAACATGAAAGTTTCTTAGAAATCACAAAGAGTTGAAAATCAGATTTTGGTGAAAAGCGTAACATGAAATTCAATTGACCATATCTCTATTATATTTTGAATTTTTTGAGTGTGGTCAAGTCCTAGAGTTAGATCTATGAGTTACCTAACTAATCCAAGTGGAATTACTGGAAAAGGTGTTGTAGATTTTTGTGTGGGTGATTTTATAAAAAAGGTGCAAAAGCTGCAAAAAAAGCAAAAAAAAGCTGCTTGCCATGATTTTAGAGGGCTGTTTCGGCCACTTAAATTATGAGAAAAATTCTGGCCTTTTGGGACATGAAGGTATATGGTATAAAGTACCTCCTGTCCAAAAATGAGCTCATTACGACTTAAAATGAGCAAGTTATGACTATTTCAATATTTAGGTTTTTAAATGAAAAAGCTATATAATAGGAGTTCTATAACTCGATGACCATGAAATTTAAACTGGAAGCTCACGTTAACATGTGTAAGTCCTGCCAAGATTTGGGAATTTTGGAGTTAAACTTGAGGTAGCTAATTTCTTAAGGAATTAATTAGAAATTGATTTTTGAAAAATAGTAAATGAATTTTAAAATTTAGAGAAAATATATTTTCATTATGGGACTATATTATGCTAAATCCCAGAAAAGAAATATTTTTGGGACTGATTTGGTATTTTCATGAAAATAGTTTAATTCTGAACATATGAGTTAAATATGTTATGTGAAATAACAAAGTTGAAAATAGGATTTTATGGCTAGAGAATCTATATAGAGTATATGCATATTTTTTTTTGATGAGGATTTGATAATTGGTGATGATATCTTATGAGTATGGCATTTTGAATGATTAAATGCATTATATGGTAAAAGCGTAAACAATTGAGATAAATTGTTTATAAATTTAAGAAGTGATTAAAATATTGTTATAATATTAATGATATTAGATTATGAGATTATTAAGTGATTGATAACATGGGGATATTCTTGAATCTGGATAAATTATATTATAAATGTTTAATATTTATCCTTTATCTCATTTGATTGATTCTTTATATCATTATCCTCATTTTTATATTATGTTGAAAGTAAATACGTGGCTGTAGTGCGTAGATGGACTTGGTATGATTATGATGAGGGGATTGTTCGGTATAATCATAACATAGTAATTGAAAGCTCGATTATCTTTGGTAGTAGTGCATGGATAATTTGTGGTGGTGATCTTAATGAAATACGATTATCTTTGGTAGTAGTGCGTGGATAATTTGTGGTCGTAATCTTAATGAAATACGATTATCTTTTTGGTAGTAGTCATGGATAATTTGTGGTCGTAATCTTAATGAATATACGATTATCTTTGGTAGTAGTGCATGGATAATTTGTGGTCGTGATCTTAATGAATACCACGATTATCTTTGGTAGTAGTGCGTGGATAATTTGTGGTGCGGTAATCTTAATGAATACACGATTATCTTTGGTAGTAGTGCATGGATAATTTGTGGTCGTAATCTTAATGAATACTACGATTATCTTTGGTAGTAGTGCATGGATAATTTGTGGTCGTGATCTTAATGAATAATACGATTATCTTTGGTAGTAGTGCATGGATAATTTGTGGTGGTGATCTTAATGAATACCACGATTATCTTTGGTAGTAGTGCATGGATAATTTGTGGTGTGATCTTAATGAATACGATTATTTTGGTGGTAGTGGTAATGGATAATTTGTGGTGTGATCTTAATGAATACTTAATGAATACGATTATCTTTGGTAGTAGTGCATGGATAATTCGTGGTCGTGATCTTAATGAATATCCTTGGCACGTAGTGCGGGGATGATTCGATGATATGGATTAATTATTGGTGAGTGAGTCTCGTGATGAAATATTAATTCATGGATGTGGTAAAAAGTCGTCTTTGGTAGTAGTGCATTGATAGACTTGGTATGATTATGACCGCGGATTATTCGGTATAATCATGGTAGTAATTGAAAACACGAATATCCTTGGCGATTAGTGCATGGATAATTCGTGGTTGTGATCTTATTAAAAGGCTGCGTCTCGGCATTATTGGTTTACGGTTGTATATCTTTGGCTTTGTAGTGCAAAGATGAATTGTTAATGAATATCTTTGGTAGGATTAGAAGATGAATTTAATATTTTTCAACGATAAAGGTATTGGTATATCCTCTCTCTTTATCATACAGTCGTACCCTAATTTGAGGCGAAATTCCATAAGGAGGAGATTGTGAGACCCGGATTTTATCGATAAAGATTTAAATTTTGTGAAATAATTTTTAATATTATGGTGTGAATTTGAGATAATATTATAGTTGTGGGGTAGTATTTATAAATTTTGCAAAGTATGCACAGTGGTTATATTATATTCGATTGGTGGGGAATATTCGGTTTAGCGGGGAATATTAATCTGGCAATGGCTCAATCATTGGTGGACCCTAGCGAAATTATTGTCGGATTGAAAGCGACAAAAATATTTTATTGAAATAACGGCGGAAGTTTTTCTGGTTGATCTTGTTGAACTACTCGGTAGTAAAAAAATGCGATGTCACGTGTGGTTGCGTAGTAGCCTTTGCGGTATTGATTATTGATCTTTATGTGTGAAGTCACTCGGTTTGATTCCATTATTGTCGATTAATAATATGAATTATTATAGCGATAATGGCGTTTTGTTTTATTCGTATTATTAGCGTAATAAAAGCGAAACATCTTTTTATATAAAGCAGAATACTTTATTAAAGTTATTACATAAATAGAATATATTATATTTTATTATGCATCGTAGTGTTGCGTAGTGTTTTGCGTAGTGTTTTGCATAGTGTTGCATAGTGTTTGCATAGTAAAATGTTTTTATATAAATAGAATATATGATATTTTATTTAAAAGATTTTGCTTTAAATATGGGATAGTCAGATTAAAAGTAAATCGATACGGATAGTTCATGGATTAATTACTATGCATTCTATTTTCTATAAATAGAAGCTCATTCCTTCATTATTTTCTTACGAATTCTTTGAAACTCTAGAGAGAAATTAGAGAGAGAAGCTATAGAGAGAAAATATATAGAGAAAGAAGAAAGAAGTGATACGGTACTTCTTTACTTTGATATCCGGTGTCTTTTTACGGTAAGGGATATTATTTGTTGTTTAGTAAGGGGTGTTATTCTTTCTTATTCATGAAGAGAACTTACATTATTCCATTCATTATTATTACATTGGAATAACTTTTGTAAAAGTGGTATACTACTATACATAACTTTTGTATATGTGGCGTACCTATACTTGGTGAAATCCTTATATTATTCCATTCTTATTTATTACATTGGAATAATACTTTTGTATCTGTGAATCCCTATACTTGGTGATCTTCTTACATTATTCCATTCTTTATTATTACATTGGAATATCACATGCATGTGTTTTACAGGACACAGTTCCATTGTTTATTATTAGCATTTATTATTACATTTGGAATATCACATGCGTGTGTTTTACAGGACTGGTTCCATTGTTTATTATTATTGGCATTTATTATTACATTGGATCATCACAGCCGGTGTGAATTTCACGACACTGGTTAGATTATTATTATTACATTGGAATAACTTTTATCATCTGCAATCTGCATGCGTGGTGATTTCTTTTGTTATTCCATTCTTTATTATACCCGGTTGGTTAAAACTTTGACTTACATACTCCATGAAATTAGTAGAATATCCTTGATATTTGCGTTTCATCGATATCTTTTCATGGAAATATTCTTACGATCATTCTTGAATTTTTTACTCTACAAAGCAGTATCTTGTTGACAATTTGGGCGTTAATAATTCTGGATAAAATAATTCTTGAACTTGTTTTATTGAATTATTATGTCATTGTCATCATCCTCATGTTATATTATGTTATCTTTGGCTTACGTGCGTAGATGAACTTAGTATGATTATGACGGGGATCATTCGGTATAATCGTGGCTTGTTATAAATGATGTGATAAAAGTCCTCGATTGCTTTTGTAATGCGATGATGGATAGTTTTGGTATGATTATGACCGGGGGTGATTCGGTATAGTCATGACCATTGATAATTTGATGAAAATCCTTGGTAGTAGATGCGGGGATGATTAGATATTGTGGTTTATTCATTAAAAGTGAGTCTTAGTGATAAAAATTGATGAAAACCTTTTAAAACCTAAAAGATAGTAGACTTTATTTTCTCTTGACTCTTTTAATGGATTGCATATTCAGCTATGATTAAATTTGGTTGTCTATTGTATTTTATCGGTTTAACCTTTGTTGAAGGCTAATGATAATTTATTACGCATTATCTTAGTCGTAATATTTCTTCTTTGGGCTAGTTGAGCTCACCCCTTTCTTTCCTTTATTCTCTTGAGGAAATGAGAACATATTTGGGACGAGTCGGGGAGCGGAGTAATGGTCGAGGAGGATAGCATTAGTAGTCCTCATTTATTACAGTGAAATAGTGTGATAATAGTTGTAATGAGGACTCCTTTTGAGTTTGGATAATATCTAGTAGACAATATTTGTATTAGAACTCTCGGTTTATATTTATCGTATGTATGTTAATTGCGACGGATGTATAATTAAGTTGTATTTGAATTTATGTACCATGTAAGTGGCGACCCAAGATGGGTGGCGTATACCTAATTTTGAGGCGTTTTAAATTTGACTCAGGAGAAGTTAGACTTTGACTTATTGGTTGAAACCGTTGGTAGGGCCGCCGTTTCCTCATTCTTATTTTTAAATCTTGTTTGATTCAAATAAACACTTTCACGTTACTGTCGATCTTATCTCTTTGAAAATACTTGCCTTTGATGTGATTTTAGGAATCGATTGGTTAACTACTCATTCATTCTTTTTGTGTTTCGTGGGTTGTTAGCTTTTATATTCACATAACTTGACTTTGTTATCTGAATTCAAAGTAACCGAACCTAAAGTTAATTATTGTTATATCAAGCCATAAGTAAAGAGCCCCGACCTTTCGTTGTTGACTTCCTTGTGTGGAATGCAAGAAGCCGGACTTACGTGGCGACATCGTGAATGAAGATGGCGAGTTTATAGGTATCATTGTGAGGTCTTATCTAGGTTAAGGGATAGAAGTCGCGAGTTGGTATCGATGTGACGTCTTATCAAGTCTTGGAGGAAAGTCGCGAGTTTTGAATGATATTTCTATCATTAATAAATTTCTTGGCGTATTCTTGAAGACTTTCTAGCCTACTTAGGCGTGAAATCGAATTTTGTATTGACCCGATCTGAAACCCATTTCTTAAACCCTCGAATATTTCTTGACTAAAAGGATGCATTTCGTGGATTATGATGAAAGTCATAATAAAAGCATTGGACTAATGAAAATCATGGGTATATGAAGTATTAGTAAGTGTTATGATGAGTTATGTTGGTTAGTATGTGAAAACATGAAAGTTTCTTAGAAATCCTGAAAGAGTTGAAAATCAGATTTTGGTGAAAAGCGTAACATGAAATTGATTGACCATATCTCTATTATATTTTGAATTTTTGAGTGTGGTCAAGTCCTAGAGTTAGATCTATGAGTTACCTAACTAATCCAAGTGGAATTACTGGAAAAGGTGTTGTAGATTTTTTGTGTGGACTGATTTTAGCAAAGGTGCAAAGCTGCAAAAAAGCAAAAAAATTTCTTTGCCATGATTTTAGAGAGGGCTGTTTCGGCCACTTAAATTATGAGAAAAATTCTGGCCTTTTGGGACATGAAAGGTATATGGTATAAAGTACCTCCTGTCCAAAAATGAGCTCATTACGACTTAAAATGAGCAAGTTATGACTATTTCAATATTTAGGTTTTTAAATGACGCTATATAGGAGTTCTATAACTCAGATGACCATGAAATTTAAAACTGGAAGCTCACGTTAACATGTGTAAGGTCCTGCCAAGATTTGGGAATTTTGGAGTTAAACTTGAGGTAGCTAATTTCTTAAAGAATTAATTAGAAATTGATTTTGAAAAATAGTAAATGAATTTTAAAAATTAGAGAAAAATATATTTTCATTATGGGACTATATTATGCTAAATCCCAGAAAAGAAATATTTTTGGGACTGATTTGGTATTTTTCATGAAAATAGTTTAATTCTGAACATATGAGTTAAATATGTTATGTGAAGTAACAAAAGTTGAAAATAGGATTTTATGGCTAGAGAATCTATATAGAGTATATGCATATTTTTTGATGAGGATTTGATAATTGGTGATGATATCTTATGAGTATGGCATTTTTGAATGATTAAATGCATTATATGGTAAAAGCGTAAACAATTGAGATAAATTGTTTATAAATTTAAGAAGTGATTAAAATATTGTTATAATATTAATGATATTAGATTATGAGATTATTAAGTGATTGATAACATGGGGATATTCTTGAATCTGGATAAATTATATTATAAATGTTTAATATTTATCCTTTATCTCATTTGATTGATTCTTTATATCATTATCCATAAATGTTTATATTATGTTGAAAGTAAATAAATATGTGGCACTGTGGTGCATAGATGGACTTGGTATGATTATGACCGAGGATTGTTAGGGTATAATCATAGTAGTAATTGAAAAACACGATTATCTTTGGTAGTAGTGCATGGATAATTTGTGGTCGTGATCTTAATGAATACGATTATCTTTGGTAGTAGTCGTGGATAATTTGTGGTGCATAATCTTAATGAATACACGATTATCTTTGGTAGTAGTGCATGGATAATTTGTGGTGCGTGATCTTAATGAATACGATTATTATCTTTGGTAGTAGTAGTGCATGGATAATTTAATGGTCGTGATCTTAATGTGCGATTATCTTTGGTAGTAGTGCATGGATAATTTATTGGTCGTAATCTTAATGAATACGATTATCTTTGGTAGTAGTGCATGGATAATTTATTGGTCGTGATCTAATGAATACGATTATCTTTGGTAGTAGTGCATGGATAATTTGTGGTGCGTGATCTTAATGAATACGATTATCTTTGGTAGTAGTGCATGGATAATTTGTAGTCGTGATCTTAATGAATATACGATTATCTTTGGTAGTAGTGCATGGATAATTTAATGGTCGTGATCTTAATGAATACGATTATCTTTGGTAGTAGTGCATGGATAATTTATTAGTCGTAATCTTAATGAATACGATTATCTTTGGTAGTAGTGCATGGATAATTACGTGGTCGTGATCTTAATGAATATCCTTGGCTTTGTAGATGCGGGGATGATTCGATGATATGGATTAATTATTGGTGAGTCTAATGATGAAATATTAATTCATGGATGTGGTAAAAAGTAAATCTTTGGTAGTAGTGCATTGATAGACTTGGTATGATTATGACCCCGAGTTATTCGGTATAATCATGGTAGTAATTGAAAACACGAATATCCTTGGCGATTAGTGCATGGATAATTCGTGGTTGTGATCTTATTAAAGGTGAGTCTCGGCATTATTGGTTTCTGATTGTATATCTTTGGCACATGGTGTTAATAAAGATGAATTGTTAATGAATATCTTTGGTAGGATTGCGAAGATGAATTTAATATTTTCAACGATAAAAGGTATTCAAGGTATCCTCACCTCTTTATCATACAGGTGCGTACCACAATTTGAGGCGAAATTCCATAAGGAGGAGATTGTGAGACCCAGATTTTATCGATAAAGATTTAAATTTTGTGAAATAATTTTTAATATTATGGTGTGAATTTGAGATAATATTATAGTTGTGGGTAGTATTTATAAATTTTGCAAAGTATGCAGTGGTTATATTATATTAGATTGGTCGGGGGAATATTCGGTTTAGCGAGGGAATATTAAATACAGCGGCTCAATCATTGGTGGACCCCTAGCGAAATTATTGTCGGATTGAAAGCGACAAAATATTTTATTGAAATAACGGCGGAAGTTTTCTGAATTAATCTTGTTGAACTACTCGGTAGTAAAAATGCGATGTCGTGTGGTTGCATAGTAGCTGCGGTATTGATTATTGATCTTATGTGAGAAGTCACTCGGTTTGATTCCATTATTGTCGATTAATAATATGAATTATTATAGCGATAATGGCGTTTTATTTTATTAATTATTATTAGCGTAATAAAAGCGAAACATCTTTTATATAAAAGCGAATACTTTATTAAAGTTATTATAAATAGAATATAATATATTTTATTAGTGTTGCATAGTGTTTGCATAGTGTTTTGCATAGTGTTGCATAGTGTTTGCATAGTAAAATGTTTTTATATAAATAGAATATATGATATTTTATTTAAAAGATTTTGCTTTAAATATGGATGATCCAGATTAAAGTAAATCAATCTGGATAGTTCATGGATTAATTCTTATGCATTCTATTTTCTATAAATAGAAGCTCATTCCTTCATTATTTTCTTACGAATTCTTTGAAACTCAGAGAGAAATTATGAGAGAGAAGCTATAGAGAAAATCTATAGAGAGAAAGAAGAAGAGTGATACAGTACTTCACTACTTTGATATCCCGATGTTCTTTTACGGTAAATTATTATTATTTGTTGTGCCGTAAGGGGTGTTATTCTTTCTTATTCATGAAGAGAACTTACATTATTCCATTCATTATTATTACATTGGAATAACTTTTGTAAAAGTGGTATACCTATACATAACACATATCACATGCGTACCTATACTTGGTGAAATCCTTATATTATTCCATTCTTATTTATTACATTGGAATAACTTGTATCTGTGGAATCCCTATACTTGGTGATCTTCTTACATTATTCCATTCTTTATTATTACATTTGGAATATCACATGCGTGTGTTTTATAGGACACAGTTCCATTATTTATTATTCGCATTTATTATTACATTTGGAATATCACATACGTGTGTTTTACGGGACTGGTTCCATTATTTATTATTAGGCATTTATTATTACATTTGGATCATCACATCGATTGTGAATTTCTTTTGACACTGGTTAGATTATTATTATTACATTGGAATAACACATACATGAAATCTTGCATGCATGGTGATTTCTTTTGTTATTCCATTCTTTATTATACCCGGTTAGTTAAAACTTTGACTTCTATACTCCATGAAATTAGTAGAATATCCTTGATATTTGCGTTTCATCGATATCTTTTCATGGAAATATTCTTACGATCATTCTTGAATTTTACTCTACAAAGCAGTATCTTGTTGACAATTTGGGCGTTAATAATTCACTGGATAAAATAATTCTTGAACTTGTTTTATTGAATTATTATGTCATTGTCATCATCCTCATGTTATATTATGTTATCTTTGGCTTACGTGCGTAGATGAACTTAGTATGATTATGACCGGGGATCATTCGGTATAATCATGGCTTATTATAAATGATGTGATAAAAAAGTCCTCGGTGGCTGTAATGCGATTGATGGATAGTTTTGGTATGATTATGACGAGGGGGTGATTCGGTATAGTCATGACCATTGATAATTTGATGAAAATCCTTGGTAGTGATGCGGGGATGATTAGATATTGTGGTTTTATTTATTAATTGAGTCTAGTGATAAAAATTGATGAAAACCTTTTAAAACCTAAAAGATAGTAGACTTTATTTTCTACTTGACTCTTTTAATGGATTGCATATTAAATTGCGATTAAGCTGGTTGTCTATTGTATTTTATCGGTTTAACCTTTGTTGAAGGCTAATGATAATTTATTGCATTATCTTAGTCGTAATATTTCTTCTTTGGGCTGATTGAGCTCACCTTTCTTTCCTTTGTTCTCTTGAAATGAGAACATAATTTGGGAACGAGTGGGGAGCGGAGTAATGGTCGGAGGATAGCATTAGTAGTCCTCCTTTAATACGTGAAATAGTGTGATAATAGTTGTAATGAGGACTCCTTTTGAGTTTGTATAATATCTAGTAGACAATATTTGTATTCAAACTCACGGTTTATCATACATACTCTGAGATGCGCAGTTGACTTTCAACATTAATATATACATGAGGATTCTGAGCTGGATATTTCAGTGCATATAAGCTTATGAGGAAAGTGTTTGTCCGAATTAAATAAAAACAAGTTCCAAGAATTAATTGTGTCCATAGTGTTTCTTAGCGTGGAGGTATGAATTGATATTTCTTTTGTGGAGTAAATTCAAAATATTAGGAAGAACACGCATGAAAGAATCTTTGGATGAAACATAAATGTAAGGATATCTTCACTTAATTTCATGGATTATAAAGTAAAGTAAATTTAACTTATTTGAGTATAATAAAGAATGGAATAATAAAGAAATCACTGGCTTTATGTGATAGAAACGCCGAGCAGGATATTACAACGAATAATAAAACGAGGAGTGAATTAAATGTACTTGACAGGCAGTTCATTCCAACAAAATAATAAAAAGGCGAGAATGAGTCGGTAGTATAAGCCTTGCGCGACGGCAGATATTCCAGCTCGAAACATCAACTAAAAGAACGGAAGCTAGATTCAAGCGTAAAAACTACGGCGGATGAGATGTTAAAAGAATAATAAGGAATGGAATAATGAAGAATTTCACCAAGTATGAGTTAAGAGTTGACCAAGCATTAGGTTGGTATTCCAATGTAAGTAATAAAGATAGAATATGAATTTTCTTCCGTGGATAAGAAAAGAAAGATAATACTACTAATACTACGCTTAGAAAAGCTGGATCTTTGGAATAGTGAGGTAGCAAGCTTCTCTTATTCTTTCTATAATTTCTTTCTCTATAATAACTGCTCTAAAGCTTTTTTGTGAATTGGTGAAAATGAAGGAAGAATGAGCTTCTATTTATAGAAAATATAGTTTCGATAATTGCGTGTTTTGGGGCTCTAAAAAATTCAAAGACAATACCTTCAACTTTCCTTTATTTTTAATTTAGTCGTGGCAGTATTATCAAACTTACATCACCTCCCCTAATAGTAAATAATGTGATTCAATAGTAAATTATGTGAATCAATAGTTCTATAGACATGTGAAAATACAAATTCACAATGATAGTACACTCCATTATACATACCTCATTTTTAACTTAGTCAATATGCAAGTATTATCAATCTTGCACCAACTCCCTAATAGTAACAAGAATGTGAAACAATAGTATACACGTGTGAACAAATAGTTATAATCATGTGAAATAATAGTAATCAATTGCTTTCATTTATCCCATTAAATACCCGATCGTCAATATAACCTCCAAACATCAATTATTATCGAAATAATTGCCGAATTTTCATAACCAAATAATTCCAAACACAACGAAACCATTTTATCAAAATATAAATTTTGAAGTTTGATCTTTCTTCTCAAAAAAGTCAATATCGACTTTTCACCAAATAGTGAATTAGGAAAAATTTGTGTTTATAAGACTATTTTACTAATTTTATCGTTCTAGGACTTCCAAATATCACGTCAGTGTGCTCTAAATTCAACTCTTAACACAACTTCAATTTTAATAACATTCATCATTAATATTATAACTCACAATATTTATCAACAGTCGTTCTCTAGAAAGAGGGGCTTTCTAATAAGGATTTCTTGTTATCAAGCGCGATTAGGTGATTCAAACCTCTCCTCGATGTAACTGAACATTGTAATATTGTAATTTAATAATATGAATAATTTTTGTCATCTTAATTATTGATTTAATAAAATAACATATTATACACGAATGTATCTTTTACGACAATAATCAATCAATAATATGAGAGATATGATGCAAAGAATTAATGTAGTGATAATTGAGTATAACTGAAGGTGACTTCTCACGTAAGCATCAATAATCAAATAACGGGTGTGCTACTATGCAATCACTGGCGTATTCATCGTACTTTTTACTAATGGGTAGTTCAGCGGTTAATTCAGAAACTTCCTTCCGTTATTTTCTTAAAGTATTTTTTGTTGTTTCAATCTGAGCAATAATTACGTTTGTGAGGTCCACCAATGATTTGTGCCAGTACACGAATATTCCTCGTTAAAACGAATATTCACAGAGCCAATCGAATATTATATAACAAATGCATGTACTTTTTACAAAATTTATAAATATTACCCATAACTATAACATTATATCAAATCCACCATAATATTAAAAATATATTTCGAGAAAATTTAATCTTTATTCAAAAAGTTGGGGTCTTACAACCTCCCCTTCTTATGAAATTTCATCCTCGAAATTAGGGTATGATCGGTATGTCAAGAGGTAAGGATATCTTGATTTCATCTCGATTTTAACTCCTGTGTCATTTCTTCCACATATTGGTTTCTCCATAAAACTTTGACTTTTGAGGTATAACCTCGGAAGCGTAGAATATGATCCTTTTATCCAAGATTTTAACAAGTAACTCTTCATACGTTAAATCTTCCTTTATCTCATCCAGTTTAATTCAATAATGGTGGTTGGTCGTCTTCACATATTTACGTAAATAGAGCATACGAAAAATGTTATGAACACGAGATATACTAAGCTGAAGTTTAGTTTATACGCATACATTCT
This sequence comes from Panax quinquefolius, assembly GCA_020205615.1. Classification (NCBI taxonomy): domain Eukaryota; kingdom Viridiplantae; phylum Streptophyta; class Magnoliopsida; order Apiales; family Araliaceae; genus Panax; species Panax quinquefolius. The sequence continues at coordinate 148,944,817 of CM035167.1, forward strand.
CCTACCGATCGAGGATTAAAAATGGGCCAATTTAATGGAGGGGTTGAAGCTTTTCCTCTCTTCCAAATCTTAACTCCTTTTCAAGGAGCAACATAGCAACACATGATCTCGATATCTCCAATTCTACGTCCTTTCGATGAAGATCAAACATAACTCTTTAATACGATCTTCAGAGGTTTTTATCGTTGTTCGGATCGTTTGTATCTTTTTCCAGAGTCATACGCACGACTAACTCGGGTCCCAACAACGTTGTTTCACCCACCTCATCCCAAAGATACAACTAGAAAGAACTCTTTTCCATACAACGCCTCAAAGTAGCGCAATGCTTGGCATTAGCCATCGTGGTTAGGAAAACTCCACCAATGGTGCAGAACATTCCAACTTCCCTTGAAAGTCGAGGACCATGAGTCTTAATAGATCTTCAAGAGGTTTGAATGGTCCTCAATTTCCTGGTCCATCTCCGAGGATGATATCGCCGAAGCTAAATAAATAATCCAGTGCTTATAGCTTTTTAAACTAACCCAAAATCTTGAAGTGAATCTTGGGTCCTCGATCCGGAAACTGGATAATCGGCATACCGTGTGTGATCTCTTTAATCTTGCTTATGTACATACAGAGCAAAGGCGTTCAAGTGTATAATTTTCTTCGTATAGGTAGGAAATGAGCGGTGACTTGGTCAATCTATCAACAACGACCCAAATTTCATCTATGCCTCGAGAAACCTTGGGAAGACCAGATACTTGTAAAATCTATAGTAATGTGTTCCACTATCTTCAATACGGAGATTTCAAGTGGTTGCAATGGACCTTTTGGTACTTGATGTCTCCATACGACTCGCTTGTTAAATAAAACACCAAAGGATAAACTCTAGTTATATCTCTCTGTATTGCTCAACACAAAATGTATGCTGGATTGTAAAGATCACGATACATTTTGGTACTCCCCGAATGGATTAACACAAAGCGGTGTGTTATATAGCCTCCATCATCGATTTTATACTTTAAATCAGGTCGTTAGGAACACAAAGTCCTGGAGTCGACTTCCATTAAAGTATTCCTTCTCATCGATTCTTGCTTCCTGCACATAGCACCTTCTTGCACTTTCTTCTTCGAGATATCGCATTAGCTCCAGTGTCTTAGCCGTAGAGCGAGCACGTTTAACTCGATCGATTAAAGTGATTCCTCTACTACGTATGTTTGCCATCATCTGCTAATTGGTCCCCTGAAAGTCTATAACTCCTATCTCCATCCTTTTGCTAAGTCATACAAAATTGGCCTCTCGCGTTGACAATATCGATCTATATCGTGACTGCGTATTAGAAAGCTACTTAATCACTTTAGTCAATAGATTTAGGTTGCATTCCTACTTTGAATTAGGTTGATCTTTACTTCAGTCAACTCAGCGTCAGATATCCCATGATTTGATATCGCGTGCCCATGAATGCGACTTCCTCAGCTTTAACTTCGTATTTCCTTCACTTTCGCATATAGCTTGTTTTCACAAAAGCTTTTTGGAGTATCGATACCATAAAGTATTGCTCATGATCTTACCTTCGGCTTTTGAATATAGCATGAGGGATAGGCGTCGATAAATACGCGACCCACAAAATGATCCAAATATCGCTTGAATACTCACTATTTCATCATATCCATGAAGGCAAGTAGATATTAATATTATCGAACCAAGAAGATTTATGTTAAGAATTCATGATAATGCCCATCTTAGAGGATTACGAAAGCCATTTTTGGAATGTCATCCAGCTCTAATCATCAATTGATGATATCTGGTAAATGAAGATCGATCTTTGAAAAGAATTTGCACTTTGCAACCCATCAAACGACGGTCATCAATATGTGGTAATGGGTACTTATTTTTTGATGGTGACATGATTCAACCTCATAATAATCAATACAAAGTCGCATACTCCCATCTTTCTTCTTCACGAATGAACATGAGCACCCCAAGGAGACGTGACTAGGATTTAATGAAAACCGATGTCTAACAATTCCTGTAATTGGGTATTTAACTCCAAGTTCATAGAGCCATTAGATATACTGGGCTTTGGAAATGGGTTTTTGTCTGGGTTCAAAGTCATACAAAAATCAATTTCACACAGGGCAGCGGGAAGTTCTTCAGAATACGTTAGAAATTTATTAACAATAGAAATATCATTCAAAACCGACGTATTTTTATTTAAATCCGTGACATGAGCTAAGAAAAGCTTGACATCCGTTTTCAATAAGCGAATAACTTTTATGGCTTGAGATGGCCGTGATTGATTTTAATGGTTTGATCGTCAATTGAATTCGCATAATAGGTTTTATTAGAATATGAAAGCTAACGAACTCACGAAAAACAATCAATTTTAGCATGATTGGTAGTTAACCAATCAATCCCTAGAATCACATCAAATGCAAGTATTTTTAAGGAGATAAAGATCAAAGTAACGTAAGGTTACCGATTTACATCAAACAAGACTTATAAACAATTAAATGTAATAAAGGTTTCTCTAATGGAGTTTCAACAGATAAGTCGAAAGTCTAATTCTCCAGAAGTCAAATTTAAGCGTTGACGCATGGTGAGAAATAAAAGAATGGGGTAGAACCGGTATCAAATAATATATGAGCTTCACTAGAGTTTATGATAAGCCACCCGTGATAACCTCGTTCGGGTTCACGCTTCGGGAGGTCGCGAACAGCGCTCTCTCGCTTTCTGGGCCTTTTGACTTTTCCGGGATGACGCTTTGGTGCCTCCATCCTAGCTAAACTTGTCTTTGAGTGAACGACAAAATCGAAAGTGACCTTCCTTCCATAATTATAACACGCTTTGAATGACATCCATGTGAATTTGGACTAATGTGTCCCTCCTCCGCCAGACTTTTGAAGTATATGATGAGGTGGTCGATTTCTCCGCTTCACTTAAACAGCAGGGTGTTGGTCTTGACGTCTTTCATCATTGTTGAATCTCCTCTTCTTGAAATGCCCATTCTTATTGTCTTCACTAATGATTACCCACCGAAGTGGTTACCATTTTTGGCATATTGATTCCTCACGCTTTGTTGTCATTGCTTGACGACTCTTGTACATGGTATTTTCATGTCAGAAACCGCTTTTCGGGTTGCGTTGACTCGTTATCGCGCTCAATAACCTTAGCCCCTATTTTAACAGTCGAAGTACAATTACGATTTATAGAAATAAGATATTGACGTATCTCGGGTTTCAAACCTCTTAAAACATTCAAGGTCATTCGCTCCTCATTATCGACCAAATGGGATCTGGCTGAGAATACTTCACAAATTTAGCCTCTACGTATTGACTATGGTCATTGTATTTTGTTCCAACTTGATAAACTCCACCTCCTTCATGTGAAGAATACTTTTCGAAAAGTACTTGTCGTTGAATAGCTCTGGAACTTCTCCCAAGACATCTTGAGTAATGCCATTTGATGCGTTTCTGATTTCCACCCGATGTCTGCCTCTTTCACGCATATACGTGAATGTGGCGAAGGAACCTTTGCTCCTTGGAGCATCCCAAGACATCAAATATCTTGGTGATACGCTTTATCCATGCTTCGACCTTAAAGTGGTTTGGCTCTCCAATAAACTACCGTGGTCCCAGCTCCTCGAATCGCATTTTAGCGATGGCAATCTCGAGAGTTTCGGTGTTTTCCACCTACATTTTGGACAGGGATCGCTCTCGCTTTAATGTTGCATGAATTGTATAAAAGCCTCCGAACATTCCATCGTTCATCATTTGGTGATGGTGTTATTGCTTGCGTGAGGATTATGCGCCTCCTTGATGCACATTATTACGATTGTTGATACATGGAGACTCGGCGGTTTCTTGTGCTCCATTGCTATTCTCAATATTCTGATGCCATTTTCAAATCTCGCTTACAAAATAAGGGTTAATTGACATTCAACATATTATCCTTATACTCTCGACCAACCAATTAAATACCAAATAAACTTATGTAGGTGCATCTTAGCGAAAGAAATTCCGTCTCTCCCCTCCCAATTCTAGTCTCGCATCTTAGCAGGGGATCATATCCTAAGCTTTTGATACCAACTGTGACGCCCCAAAAAAAAGGTATACATCACCTATTCTAAGTCGTCAAATACATGGTCTACGGAATACAAATACAACTTAATTATGACAAATGTGTAAAATGCACAAAACATAAAATTTGTGAGTTTTAATACAAATATTATCATCTAGACAACATACAAACTCAAATTCAATATTATTACATTTATTTTCCACTATTTCACTAAATAGTGAGGACTACTAATCTTATCATCCGGTTCGTCACTCCGTTCCTCACTAGTTAGTCCTCGCTACGTTCTCATTTCACGAAGAGAACAATAAAAGTAAAATGGTGAGCTCAACTAGCCCGATAGGAAATATTATGACTAAGATAATGCGAGAATATATTATCGTTAGCCTTCAACGGTGTTAAACCGATACAATATAACAACCATCAAGTTTAAGCTGCGGTAGACAAGAAATCCATTAAAAGAGTCAAGTAGAAATAAAATCTACTATCTTTTATGATTTAGAAGGTTTTTTCATCACTTTTATCGCTAGGACTCGACAATAAATAATCACATCATCGAATCACCCACTGCATTACGGACAAGGATATTCTTTAGTATCCGACCACAATTATCCATACACTCACGGGCCAAGAATATTTGTGTATTCAATAATGGTCATGATCGTGCCAACAAGCATCCATCAATACTCACGGGCTAATAATTACTTTTACCACATCATTTGTAACATTACGGTCATGATTACCAAGAATAAACCTCGGTCAAAATCATACCAAGTCCATCATATACTACAGGCCGAATACGAGATGACTTTCAACAAAATATAAACATGAGGATGATGGCGATGATATAAGAATTAAATAAAACAAGTTCAAGAATTAATTTCTCGTAAGACCAATAACGTCAAATTATCAACATGATATTTCTTTGTGGAGTAAAATTCAAGAATGCTTCGGAAGAATATTTACATGAAAAGATACTTGATGAAGCTTGAAATATCGAGGATATTCCACTAATTTCATGGATTATAAAGTCAAACTTTAACCAATTGAGTATAATAAAGAATGGAATAACAAAAGAAATCACCAAGCATGCGATAGGCCTTATGACAGTGAGTTATTCCAAGAATAATAAATAACGGAATCGGTCAAAAGTAAATGCAATTACAGACAGGATATTCAGCGGAGAATAATAAAGCGCAGAATCGGTCCGGCGTAAAATATGACGTATTGGATATTCCAGCGAATAATAAAAAAGAGAGAATCAGGTCCGGCAGAAAAAGCGCATGCGATGAGGATATTCCAACAGAATAATAAAGACGGAATCAGTCCCATGTAGAGCGTAAATGTCGAAATTCCCGCAGGATGTTCCAATGAGAATAATAAAGAATGGAATAATGAAGAATTTCACCAAGTATAGGTTAGTCGGCGTGTATCTGAGTTATTCCAATGTAATAATAAAGAATGGAATAACAGAGTTCTCTTCATGAATAAGAAAGAAATAATACTCCCTACCTTAAAAAAGCTGGATCTTTGAAATAGTGAGGTAGCGAGATTTCTTCTTCTTTCTATAATTTCTATCTATAATAATCGCTCTAAAGCTTTTTGTGAATTGGTGAGAAATGAAGGAAGAATGAGCTTATTTATAGAAAAATATAGTTTTGATAATTGCGTTTTGGGGCTCGAAAAATTACATTATAATACCTCCGACTTTTCTTTTTATTTTTTAATTTAGTCAACAAGTATTATCAAACTTGCACCACCTCCCCTAATAGTAAATAATGTGATTCAATAGTAAATTATGTGAATCGATAGTTCTGAACATGTGAAAATCACGAATTACAGGTATAGTACCACCATCTATACCTCCATTTTTAACTTAGTCATACAAAGTATTATCAATCTTGCATCAACTCCCCTAATAGTAACAAGAATGTGAAACAATAGTATACGTGTGAACAAATAGTTATAATCATGTGAAATAATAGCAATCAATTGCTCATTTATCAGGTTAAATACGGTTGGTCAATATAACCTCGAACATCAATTATTATCGAAATAATTGTCGATTTTCACTAACACAAATAATTCCAACCAATGAAATCATTTTTATCAAAAATATAAATTTTGAAATTTTGAAGTTAGACTTTTCCCAAAAATTCAACTGATTGACTTTTTGACCAAATAGTGAATTAGGAAAATTTTGTGTTTATAGACTATTTTCACTAATTTCATCGTTTGGGACTCAAATATCACGTCTGCGTCTCCAAATTCAACTCAGAACACAACTTCAATTTTAATAACATTCATAATTAATATTATAACTCACAATATTTATCAACCGGTCGTTCGAGGGAATGAGGGGCTTTCGATAAGATTTCTCCCTATAGGCGGTAGCGTAATTAGGTGACCAAACCTCTCCTCGACAAAACTTACAGAACATTGTAAATATTGCAATTTAATAATATGAATAACTTTGTAATCTCAATTATTGATTTAATAAAATAACATATTATGCGGATGATCTTATGACAATAATCAAATCAATAATACGAGAGATATGATGCTTACAATTATTCCGTAGTAATAATTGAGTATAAGCGAGTGACTTCTCACGTAAGCATCAATAATCAATACACAGTGTACTACTATGCAACCATAGCGTAGACACTTTACTTTACTCTAGGGTAGTTCAACAAGATTACTTAAGTAAAACTTAATTATTATTTTTTCGTAAAAGTATATTTTGTCGTTTTCTCGATCAGAAAATAATTAAGTTGTTGGGGGGTCCACTGATGATTATGCTGGATTATACGAATATTCCTGTTAAAATGAATATTCCCACCAATCGAATATTATATATAACTTGCATACTTTGCAAAATTTGTAAATATTACCTAACAACTATAACATTATATCAAATTCACACCATAATATTCAAAAATATATTTTGAGAAAATTTAATCTTTATTCAAAAAGTTGGGGTCTTACAAGGCGTGCTAGATGGGATGGGATTGAATCGAGAGATTTACGCGTCTCAGATTCAGATTCGTTATCTTGATATGATCATAAGAAGCTTATAAAGCGAGATAATATGGTAAATATGAGATAAATTTCAAAACTTCGCATTAGATTAGAGAAAAGTATGCTTAAAATAATGTCTTGTATATATAACATATTATATGTACCCTACAAACATAAACATTTATATATTATGCATTTTGATATTTTTAATTGTAAGAGTACTTAATGTTAATAACTTAAGACTTTCTAATTTATTGTTATAAACATTTTGTTAGATTATTTAGGATATTTATATAATTTTTATATAATTCTTTACACTAATATACAACAATTAGAAAATAATTATAAGAATAGTACATCTACAAAATAATTACAAAAGAGTGTAATAATAAAACTATTCTCCCTTTCTCTTCTCTACTTTTCATCTCATTCTCTATCATCTTCCCCGTCATCTCCGATTCCTCTTCGCCACCGCTTAGTTATCGACATTACAATTGCCCGCCATCATCACCACCACCCAACTTCCTGGATATTACAACTTTCACATAACCGCCACCGCCCTTTACAGTCGGTTTACCCCAAGATTTTGCACCCATACCCTTTATTCCCACAAAACCAAATTAATGTTACAAATTTTAATCTCTAGATGATAGGGTTTTAGCACAAGTATAGAGTCTGGAACTTTAATTTGGATTTCAACAAAACTAGAATAAGTCAAACCTTTTAGGCTGCTTGGTTGGCTCGGTGGGGAGCCGTGTAGGATTCTTGAGCGGTGGAAATCAACTATTCTAGGGACCGGATGGTTATGACCACATTGAGTTATTTATCGGGAGATCCATGAATTTATTTTCCAAGTAGTGGATGAATCGGGAAACCCCATTGTTTGGGTGGTGATTACTTTGAAACCGATATTTCAGGGAATTATGGAAGTCGAGGCCTCCATTAAAGATTTAGGCAATGGTACCTACATATTTTACCTTGAGTCCACCCAGTTTTCTTTGGGGACTACACTTTCTGATTCCTCTGTCATTGTTTTGTTGTTTGTGGATTCTCCGATCATCCCTTAAATAAAGCGGGTTAGTGAGAAATTAATTGGTAACCTAATAAAATTGAATTGGTTATCTTTGTATGAAAGTTTAGCTACTAATTGCCTTATGGAAAAAAAAAAAAAAGTCTTGTGGCGACCGTTTGCGAATAAGATAAAACTATTAAGCTGGTTGCACATGTTGAAGAAAACAAATTTAGGTAATTCTTGAAAAGTGTTCATAAATTTTATAATTAATTGGTAACCTAATAAAATTAAATTGGTTACCTTTGTATGAAAGGTTTGCTACTAGGCGCACTATGAAAAAAAAAAAATGTCTGAACGCGTCAACTATTACGGTTACTAATAAAGCATTAGTGCACTTGGAAATTGTTCTTAAATTTTTATAATTAATTAGTAACCCAATAAAACTAAATTGGTTACCTTTCTATGAAGGTTTGGCTACCAATGAACTATGGGAAAAAATTATGCAAAATAGAATCACGACCATTCTGAGAACCCAATAAAATTGTTCATGGTTATACGTGTTGAAGAAAACAAATCCAGTAACATTTGGAAGCTGTTCTTAAATTTTTTATAATTAATTGGTAACCCTTGATAAAAGCTGAATTGGATACCTTTGTATGAATGTTTGGTTACCAATTGTCTTATGAAGAAAAAAATATCTGAAGCACTATTTAAAACACTAATACGGATAATGTTAATATGGTATCATGAACATAATAATTACAAAATAGTGAGATGCCATTTAATTGGTGTTGTTTCAAGTACTTTTTGGATCACGTGGTAGGAGTTAGCAAAAGAGGAGGAGGAGCAAAACATAAATCCAATGTCACGGAGCTTGGGATACGTTGGAGCAGAGAGTTTTTGTGTGCATGAAGTGGGTGAAGTGGGTTAGGTTGGACAAGAGGAGGCAGACAATAAGTTAGGACTTGTGATGGAAAAAGAAGGAGTGGAGGCATGGGTGGTTTACACCACAAGGCGAGGGGGCACACACCTTGGCTAGATTTACAGTCCATGTGTTTATGTCTTCCTTGGCTTTCCCCATAGTACACACCCCCACCATCACCATCCTCTTTTTGTATAAATGACTTTTTAAAGTAATGATAATTTTGTACTACTTCCCTTATTTCTCTCTCCATGTATAATATTTGGCTCAACAAGTAAGTACTCTCATTTACTTTCTTTTCTTTTTTAACTAATATCCTATAAAGTTTTTTTAGTTGTAGAAAAAAATGAGAAGAAATTTTTGACTCGAAATATATTCATTTTTTTTAAATATTTTTGTGACACCCCCAAAGCAGGTTTACATCACCCATCTTGAGTACTTGAGATACAAGGTACTAAATTCAAATACATTTATCATTATACAATACGACAAAACATAAAGCGTGAGTTTGAATACAAATGTGTCTACTCTTAGAGAGTATACAAACTCAAAAGGAGTCCTCATTATAATTATTATCACACTATTTCACGAATAGTGAGGACTACTAATGCACCATCTAGGACCATCACTACGTGTTCCCAAGCTAGTCCCATTACGTTCTCATTTCTTGAAGAAACGGTGAAAGAAAAGGGTGAGCTCAACTAGCCCCGATAAAAAATATTATGACTAAGATAATGCGAGAATAAATTATCGTTAGCCTTCAATGAGTGTTAAGCGATAAATATAACAACATCAAGTTTAAGCTGCGGTGGAACAAAGCAATCCATTAAAAGAGTCAAGTAGAGAATAAAATCTACTATCTTTTATGATTTAAAAGGTTTTTCATAACTTTTATCATTTGGGACTCGACAATAAATAATCCACATCATCGAATCACTTACTACTCTACTACGAGAGGATATTCTTTAGTATCACGACCACAAATTATCCATGCACTACGGGCCAAGGACATTCGATGTATTCATTAATGGTCATGATCATGCCAACATTTGTCCATTAATGCCTACGGGACCAATAGGGACTTTACCACATCATTTGTGACGTTACGGTCATGATTACTGCAGAATAATCCACAGTGTCATAATCATACCAAGTCCATCTATGAACCACAGGGCCACAGATGACTTTCAACAAAATATAAACATGAGGATGATAATAACGATATAAGAATTCAATAAAAACAAGTTCAAGAATTAATTTATCCAGGAACTAATAAGCGTCAAATTATCAATATGACATTTCTTTGTAGAGTAAAATTCAAGAATTCTCGGAAGAATATTTTCATGAAAAGATACTAGATGAAGCGCAAATATCAAGGATATTCCACTAATTTCATGGAGTATAGAAGTCAAAGTTTTAACCAATAGAACTTTGTATCTTTCAAAGTAAATTCAACGAGTTAATGGAGTAGCATTCGAGAAAATCCTTCCACGAATCTCCGATAATAACCCATTACTAAGCAGAAAGCTACGTACTTCGATCAGTTGATTTAGGTTGCTCCCGACTTTGAATAGCTTGATCTTTCTTAGGGTCAACGGATATTCCATGACTTGATCTACATGCCCGAGGAATGCTACTTCCTCGAGCGAACTCGCATTTTTTAACTTGGCATAAAGCTTGAGTCATGAAAGCTTTTTAGAGTGTCGACCTCAAGTGGTGCTCATGATCTTCACGGCTTTAGGAATAAATAAGTATGTCATCAATAAAACTGACCACAAAGTGATCAAATAGTCCTTGAATACTGGGTTCATCATATCCATGAAGGCGGCGAGGGCATTAGTCGATCCAAAGGATATGATTAGGAATTCATAATGCCCGTCTGGGAGTTCTCGGAAGCCGTCTTTGGAATGTCATCGATTCTAATCTTCAATTGGTGATATCCGGAATGAAGATCAATCTTTGAAAAAGAATTTGGCTCCTTGCTTATTTGGTCAAACAAGTCATCAATCGTGGCGATGGGTACTATTTTTATGGTGACATGATTGACTCCAGATAATCAATACAAAGTCACATACTCCCATCTTTCTTCTTCACGAATAGAGCAGGAGCACCCCAAGGAGGCGTACTAGGGACGAATGAAACCAATGTCTAACAATTCCCTCTGATTGGGTCTTTAACTCCACGAAGTTGATAGGAGCCATTCGATATGGGGCTTTGAAATGGGTTTTATACGGAGTTCAAAGTCGATCTGAAATTCAATTTCTGTTTCTGGGGTAGGCCGGGAAGTTCTTGGGGAATCGTCGGGATATTTATTAACATCGGAAATAACATTCAAAAGCGGCGTATTTTGTTTAGATCCGTGGCGTGAAAGCTAAGAAAGCTTGGCATCCGTTTTTCGATAAGCGAATAGCTTTACGGCTTGAAATGACGTTGATTGATTTTAATGGTTTTAGTTGCTTGAATTAGCATAATAGGTTGGTTAGGAATATGAAAGCTAACAACCTTACGAAAAACAATCAATTTTTGCATGATGAGTAGTTAACGATCAATCCTAAAATCACGTCGAATACAAGTATTTTCAATGAAATAAGATCGGCCAGGTAATTTGAAGGGTACCAATTTGAACCAAACAAGACTTGTAAGCGATGGATGTAATGAAGGTTTCTCCCAAGCGGAGTTTTCACGAGATAAGTCGAAAGTCTAATTTCTAGGAGTCAAATTTAATCGTTGGCGCTAAGTAGGAGAAATAAAAGAATGGGTAGAAACCGGTATCAAATAAAGTATAGACTTATTTAGAGTTTATGATAAGCTTACCCGTGATGACCTCATTCGGGTTCCTTGCTTTTTTGGGAGGTCACAACAAAGGCTCTTCCTTGCCACTAAGACTTTGACTTTCTGGAATGACCTTTGGTGCTTCCATCCCTAAATTTGAACTTGTCTTGGTGAGCGACAATGTCGGGCTAAGTGACCTTTTCTTCCAAAATTATAACATCTTTGGACGGCATTGCTTGATTTGGTGATGTGTCCCTCCCTCCGCATTTGAAGCATATGATGGGTGGTCGTTCTCCTTCCTTAACAACGGGTCTTTGGTCTTGGCGTCTTTCCATCATTGTTGAATCTCCTCTTATTGAAATGTCCATTCTTATTGTTTTGGCCCTAATTACCAGAAGTGGTTACCATTTCACGGCACTGTTGATTTCTCCACGCTTGTTGTCAAGCTTGATTTGCTCTCCTTTGGTATTATCATTTTGAAATTTGCTCTCTTTTGTTGCGTTGACTCATTATCGCTCCACTAACTAAGCCCTATTTACAACATCCCCGAATACAAACACGGTTTATGAGAAATAAGATGTTGGCGTATCTCCCGACTTCAAACCTCTTAAAAACATCTGCGTCGTTCTCTCTTCATTTATCCCACAGTGGGGCCTTAAGCCAGGACAACTCGGTAAGCTTGTCTTCGTCTTTGCGACACGGTCATTTTATTTTGCTCCAACTTGATGAATTCTACCTCTTTTATATAGCCGAATACTTTCGGGAAAGTACTTGTCGTTGAATAGTTCTTGGAACTTTTCCCAGAGACATCTTTAGTCTTTGTAGGTTGAGTCGCTTCTGGAGATTCCACCCGATGTCGCTCTCTCTTTAGTGCGGTGGCAAAGGAAACCTTTTGCTCCTCGGGCATCCCAGACATCAAATATCTTGGTGATCTGTTTTTATCCATGCTTCCGCCTTAAGTGGTTTTGGTACATCGATAAACTACGGTGGCCCCAGCTCCTTGAAGCCCATTTAGCGATGGCCGTCCGAGAAGTTTCAGTGTTTCCACCTACATTTTGGATGGGAGCCGCTCTCTGCTTTCTTTGTTGCATGAATTGCATAAAGCCTCTGAACATTCCATCATTCATCATTTGGTCGGTTTTGTTGTTTGCGTGAGGATTATGCGCCTTCACGATGCACATTATCCACGATTATTGATATGTGGTGAATCAGCGATTGCTTTGTGCTCCATTGCTATTCTCAACATTCTCGGATGTCATTTCTAGATATTGCCACAAAACAAAGTTTAATTGACATATAATATATTATCCTATATTACGTGATCACCAATTAAATACTAAAAAAAAACTTAGGTATGTCATACTAGCGAAGGAATTCCGAGTCTCTCCCTCTCCTAGTTCTATTCTCACATCTTAGCGAGGATCATATCCCTAAGCTTTGATACCAAGCCGTGGCGCCCCAAACGGGTTTACATCACCCATCTTGAGTCGCCAAATACAAAGTCTTGAATTCAAATACAACTTAATAATACAAGCGTAGTATACAATACGACAAAACATAAAATGTGAGTTTGAATACAAATATTGTCTACTAGAAAGTATACAAACTCAAAAGGAGTCCTCATTACAATTATTATCACACTATTTCACGGAATAGTGAGGACTCTTAATGCACCATCTAGGACCATCACTCTCTGTTCTCAGGCTAGTCCATTTATGTTCTCATTTCACTGAAGAGAACAATGAAAAGAAAAAGGTGAGCTCAACTAGCCCGATAAGAAATATTATGACTAAGATAATGCGAGAATAATTTATCGTTAGCCTTTTCAACAATGTTAAAAGCGATAAAATATAATAAATATCAAGTTTAAGCTGTAGCGAATTAAGCAATCCATTAGAAGAGTCAAGTAGAGAATAAAATTTACTATCTTACATGATTTAAAGGTTTTCATCACTTTTATCGTTGGGACTCGACTTAATAAATAATCCACATCATCGAATCACCCTGCACTACTTACTGACGAGGATATTCTTTAGTATCACGACCACAAATTATTCATGCACTCACGGCCCGAGAACATTCGTGTATTCATTAATGGTCATGATCATGCCAACAAGCATCCATCAACTGCTTCTACGGACCAATGAGGACTTTTACCACATCATTTGTGGCGTTACGGTCATGATTATTTACCGAATAATCCCTAGTCGTAATCATACCAAGTCCATCTATGAACTACAGGGCCACAGATGACTTTCAACAAAATATAAACATGAGGATGATGACAACGATATAAAATTCAATAAAACAAGTTCAAGAATTAATTTATCCGAGAATTAATAACATCAAATTATCAACATGATACTTCTTTGTAGAGTAAAATTCAAGAATGCTTAGAAGAATATTTCCATGAAAAATCTTTGGATGAAGCGCAAATATCGAGGATATTCCACTAATTTCATGGAGTATAGAAGTCAAAGTTTTAACCAACCGAGTATAATAAAGAATGGAACCGTGCATGCGATAGATCGCGCAGGCGGATTATTCAGCAGAATAATAAATAACGGAACCAGTCCGGCGTAAAAGCTTGTGAGACGGGATATTCCAACGAGAATAATAAAGAATGGAACCGAGGTCCAGGCGTAAAATGAACAAGCAAGGATATTCAACGAGAATAATAAAAATGGAACCGGAGTTAGGCATAAAAGCAGCGTAGGCAGGATATTCCAACAGAATAATAAAGAATGAAATAACAGAAGAATTTCACCAAGTATAGGGTAGCCCGCATATACAGGTTATTCCAACATAATAATAAATAATGGAATAACAGAAGTTCTCTTCATGAATACAAAAGAAATAATACACCTTACCGTAAAAGAAACTAAATATAAGAGTAGGGAAGTAGCAGAATACTTTTCTATAGTTTCTCTATAATTTCTCTCTTTAGAGTTTCAATGAATTCGTAAGAAATAATGAAGGAATGAGCTTCTATTTATAGGAGAATGGACTGAATAGTAACTAATTCATGAACGGTCCAGATTGATTTACTTTTAACGGACTGTCCATGTTGGGGAGGAGTTAATGTAAGACCCCAACTTTTATAAATAAAGATGAATTTTCTATAAATATTATTTTTGAATATTATGGAGTAAATTTGATATAATGTTATAGTTGTGGGTAATATTTATAAATTTTGCAAAGTAAGCAAGTTGTTATAAAATATTCGTTTGGTCGGGAATATTCTTTTTGTCGGGGAATATTAAATACTACTAACACAATCATTGGTGGACCTCTGGCGGAATTATTATCGGATTGAGAAAGCGACAAAATACTTTATGAAAATAACTTGGCGGAGGTGTTACCATTGGTGGAGTTTTCCTCTGACAAGAGTTATCAAACAAGTATTGGCATGGCTCCATTTGAAAGCGTTGTATGGAAGAAAGTGTCGTTCTCGATTATCTTTGGGATGAGTTGGGTGAAGCAACATTGTTGGGATTGGAGTTGATGCGTATGACTACGAAAAATATTCAAAGCGATCCGACGGCGTATAAAAACCTCACAAGTCACAAGATCGAAAAAAAGAGTTATCTTGATCTTCATGAAAGGACGTGGAATTCAATATAAGAGATCATGTGTTGTTGCGTGTTGCTCCATGGAAAGGAGTTACGAGATTTTGAAAGAGAAAACTCGATCTTGATTCATCGGCCCATTTTAATCCTCGATCGAGTAGGAAATGTAGCTTTATAGACTCGACAACTACGGTCAAGTATGTCTCGTGTTCATAGCGTTTTTCACATATCCATATTACGTAAATATGTGAAAGACCCGAACCACATTATTGAGTTAGAAATAGGACAAAATAGCGGAAGATTTGGCGTATGAAGAGGTTCTATTCAAATTTTGGATAAGAATGAACATATTCTACGCTCCAAGCAAGCAAACCATTAAAATCAATCACGGTCATCTCAAACCATAAAAGCTATTCGTTTATTGAAAAGCGGATGTCAAGCTTTCTTAGCTCATATCATGATTTAAACAAAAATAAATCGGTTTTGAGCGATATTTCTATTATTAATAAATTTCACGATGTATTCCTAGAAGAACTACAGCCTACCCCACAGGCGTGAAATTGAATTTTGTATCGACCGGCAGCAAATTACAAAACCCATTTCCAAAGCCCATATCGAATGGCTCTATTGAACTTGAGTTAAAGACCCATTGCGAGGAATTGTTAGACATCGACTTTATTCATCCTAGTACTTCTCCTTGGGGTGCTCTGTTACATTCGTGAAAAAGAAAGATGGGAGTATGCGACTTTGTATTGATTATCGGGAGTTGAATCATGTCACCAACAAAATAGGTATCCATTACCACGTATTGATGACTTTTTGACCCGGTTGCAAGGAGCAAATTCTTTTCAAAGATTGATCTTCGTTAGGATATCACCGATTGAAGATTAGAGCAGATGACATTCCAAAGGCGGCTTTAGGAACTCGATGCGGGCATTATGAATTCCTAGTCATGTCCTTTGGATTGACTAATGCTCTTCGCCTTCGTGGATATGATGAGGCGAGTATTCAAGGAATATTTGAATCACTTTGTGGTCGTGTTTATTGATGACATCCTTATTTATTCCAAAAATAGTGAAGATCATGAGCAACACTTGAGGTTGACACTCCGAAAGCCGTGAATACAAGCTTTATGCGAGTTGAAGAAATCGAATTACGGCGAGGAAGTAGCATTCTTTGGGCACGTAGTATCAAGTCATGGAATATCTGTTGACCCGGTAAAGATTGAAGCAATTCAAAGTGGAGCAACCTAAATCAATATTTGAAGTCGTAGCTTTCTCGGTTTATTTGGTTATTATCGGAGATTCGTGGAAGGATTTTCTCGAATCGCTACTTCGATATTTCAATGACTCAAAAAGATACAAAGTTCGGTTGGAGCAAAGAATGTGAGAAGAGTTTTCAAGAACTCGAGAGGAGACTCATTTCGGCACTATTACGATAATACCATACGGCTGGGAGGATTTTTCATCTCTGATGATGCTTGGGCAAAGGGTTGGGATGTGTTCTCATGCAACATGGAAAATTCATAGCTTTATGCCTCTGAAGACAACTCGAAAGAATATGAGAGAATTATCCTACTCATGATCTAGAGTTGTGGTATTGTCTTCGCACTAAAGATTTGGAGACATTACTTGTATGGGTAGAAGGTGGAGATCTTTACGGATCATAAAAGCCTCAAATATTTCTTTACTCAAAAGGAACTCGACATGCGATAATGAAGTTGGCTTGAGCTGTTGAAAGATTATGATCATACCATCCAATACCATCACGAAAAAAGCGAGCGTGGTAGGCGGCGCGTTGAGTAGAAGATAATATGCAAGTATGAGTGCGATATTGTCGTATGAGGCCCATTTGTGTGACTTGCAAAAGGATGGAGATAGAGTTAAAGACTCGAGGACCCGTGTGATGATGGCGAATATCTGAGTAGAAACCAAATTAATCGATAAAGTTAAAGTTGCTCAAATTCTGAGACACGGAGGCGATGCGTATGAGGAAGAAAGTGCGAGAAGGTGCTATCTTAGGAAGCAAGAATCGATGAAGAAGGAATACTTGAGTCAAATCCGGACTTTTGTGTTAAATGTGACCTTGATTTAAAGTATAAAATCATGATGGGCGCACAACACACCGTTTGCAATCCATCACAGGAGTACCAAAATGTATCATGATATTAAATCGTACACATTTAGTGGAAGCAATATGAAGAGAGATAGCGTTGTTTATCTCAAGGTGTCAACTTGTCGGCGAGTTAAGCGGAGCATCAAGTACCAAAGGTCCATTTGCAACCACTTGAAATTCGAGAATGGAAGTGGGAGCACATTACCATGGATTTAAATTCACCGGTCTTCCTAAGGTTTATCAAGGCATAGATGCGATTTGGGTCATTGTTGAAAGATTGACCAAGTGCGCTCATTTCTTACCGATCACGAGAAACTTATACACTTGAGCGTCTTGCTCGTATGTACATAAATGAGATTATAAAGGCTGCATGGTATGCGGTATCTATAGTTTCGATCGAGACCCAAGATTCACTTCACGATTTTGGGTTAGTTTGCAAAAAGCTATCTTGCCGGACTTACGATTTAGCTTCGGCATATCATCCTCAGACGGACGGACAATCGGAGAGAACTATTCAAACTCTTGAAGATCTATTAAGACTCTGTGTCCTTGATTTCAAGGGAAGTTGGGACAAGTTCTTACCATTGGTGGAGTTTTCTACAACAACGAGTTATCAAACAAGTATTGGCATGGCTCCATTCGAGGCGTTGTATGGAAGAAAGTGTGGATTCTCGGTATCTTTGGGGGATGAGTTGGGTGAAGCAACATTGTTGGGATTGGAGTTGGTGCGTATGACTATGAAAAATATTTAAGCGATCAAAACGTATAAAAACCTCACAAGTCACAAGATCGAAACCAAAGAGTTATCTTGATCTTCATCGAAAGGGCGTGGAATTCGATATAGGAGATCGTGTGTTGTTGCGTGTTGCTCCATGGAAAGGAGTTCACGAGATTTTGAAAGAGAAAAACTCGATCCTCGATTCATCGGCCCATTTTTAATCCTCGATCGAGTATGAAATGTAGCTTATAGACTAAATTTTACCGTCAAGTATGTCTCGTGTTCATAACGTTTTTCACATATCCATGTTATGTAAATATATGAAAGACCCGAACCACATTATTGAGTTAGAAGCCGGACGAAATAGCGGAAGATTTGGCGTATGAAGAGGTTCTGTTCAAATTTTGGATAAGAATGAACATATTCTACGCTCGAGGTTATACCTCGAAGTCGAAGATTTGTGGAGAAACCACGATGTTGTGGAAATGACTTGGGAGTTAGAATCTGAAATCTTGATCAAGGTATCCTTACCTCTTTGACATACCCAGTGCGTACCCTAATTTCGAGGGGTGAAAGTTTGTGAGACCCGATTTTTATCAATAAAGATTTAAATTTTGTCGAAATAATTTTTAATATTATGGTGTGAATTTGAGATAATATTATAGTTGTGGGTAGTATTTATAAATTTTGCAAAGTATGCAGTGGTTATATTATATTCGATTGATCGGAGAATATTCGGTTTAGCGAGGGAATATTAGGTACAACGGCTCAATCATTGGTGGACCCTAGCGGAGAATTATTGTTGGATTGAAAGCGACAAAAATATTTTATTGAAATAACAGGCGGAAGTTTTCTGGTTGATCTTGTTGAACTACTCGGTAGTAAAGAAATGCGATGTCGATACGTGTGGTTGCATAGTAGCATTTACGGTATTGATTATTGATGCTTATGTGAGAAGTCACTCGGTTTGATTCCATTATTGTAGATTAATAATATGAATTATTATAGCGATAATGACGTTTTGTTTATTCGTATTATTAACGTAATAAAAGCGAAACATCTTTTATATAAAGCGAATACTTTATTAAAGTTATTACATAAATAGAATATATTATATTTTATTATGCATAGTATTGCATAGTGTTTTGCATAGTGTTGCGTAGTGTTTGCATAGTAAAATGTTTTATATAAATAGAATATATGATATTTTATTTAAAAGATTTTGCTTTAAATATGAATTAGTCAGATTAAAAGTAAATCAATACTGAATAGATTAAATGGATTAATTACTATGCATTCTATTTTCCTATAAATAGAAGCTCATTCCTTCATTATTTTCTTACGAATTCTTTGAAACTCTAGAGAGAAATTATAGAGAGAAGATATAGAGAGAAAATAGAGAGAGAAAGAAAAGTATTACTGCTACTTCACTTTTTCAATATTGAGTTCTTTAAGGTAGGGAATATTATTTATTGTACCGTAAGGGTGTTATTCTTTCTTATTCATGAAGAGAAACACATTATTCCATTCATTATTATTACTGTTGGAATAACTTTTGTAAAAGTGGTATACCTATATACATAACTTGTATATACGGCATATCCTATACTTGGTGAAATCCTTATGTTATTCCATTCTTATTTATTACATTGGAATAACTTTTGTATCTGTGATTTACCTATACTTGGTGACATTCTTCTATTATTACATTGGAACATCACATGCGTGTGTGTTTACAGGACACAGTTAGATTTTTATTATTCATTGGAACATCCTGTTTTGTGTGTTTTTACAGGACTGGTTCCGTCTTTATCATTACATTGGAATATCCTATCGTGTGTTTTTACAGGATGCAGTTCCATCTTTATTATTACTCGTTGGAACATCACAGCCGATTGTGAATTTCACGACTTTGGTTCCGTTATTATTATTACATTGGAAAAACACATCGTCCCATGAAATACCGCATGCATGGTGATTTCTTTTGTTATTCCATTCTTTATTATACCCGGTTGGTTAAAACTTTGACTTCTATACTCCATGAAATTAGTAGAATATCCTTGATATTTGCGTTTCATCGATATCTTTTCATGGAAATATTCTTACGATCATTCTTGAATTTTACTCTACGAAAGCGATGATCATGTTGATAATTTGGGCGTTAATAATTCATGGATTAAATAATTCTTGAACTTGTTTTATTGAATTATTATGTCATTGTCATCATCCTCATGTTATATTATGTTATCTTTGGCTTACGTGCATAGATGAACTTAGTATGATTATGACCTGGGATCATTCGGTATAATCATGACTTGATATAAATGATGTGACAAAAGTCCTCGATTGGCTTTAATAATACGGTGATGGATAGTTTTGGTATGATTATGACCGGGGGTGATTCGGTATAGTCATGGCCATTGATAATTTGATGAAAATCCTTAGCAAGTAATGCGAGGATGATTAGATGTGGTGGTTTATTTATTAAATTTGAGTCTCGTGATAAAATTGATGAAAACCTTTTAAAACCTAAAAGATAGTAGACTTTATTCTCTACTTGACTCTTTTAATGGGTTCTTATTCAGCTGCAGTTAAAGCTGGTTGTCTATTGTATTTTATCGGTTTTAACTTTGTTGAAGGCTAATGATAATTTATTCGCATTATCTTAGTCATAATATTTCTTCTTGGGCTAGTTGAGCTCACCCTTTCTTTCCTTTGTTCTCTTGGGAAATGAGAACATAGTACCGAGACGAGTCGGGGAGCGAAGTAATGGTCGAGAGGATAGCATTAGTAGTCCTCACTATGCACGTGAAATAGTGTGATAATAGGCGTAATAAGGACTCCTTTTGAGTTTGTATAATATCTAGTAGACAAAATTGTATTCAAACTCACGCCAAAATTAGGTATACATCACCCATCTTGGGTCGCCACTTACATGATACGTAATTTAAATACAACTTATTAACATAACTGCTGTGGTATAATACGATATAAATCGTGAGTTTAAATACAAATATCGCCTACTAGATATTATACAAACTCAAACAAAAAGTCCTCATTATAATTATTATCACACTATTTCACGTAATAGTGAGGACTACTAATGCTATCTTCAGACCATCACTGCTTCCGACTCGTCCCAAGCCTATATTCTCATTTCCTCAAGAGAATAAAGAAAGAAAGGGTGAGCTCAACTAGCCCAAGAAGAAATATTATGACTAAGATAATGCAAAATAAATTATCAATAGTCTTCAACAATGTTAAACCGATAAAATACAATAGACAACCGCTTTAATCGCAATGAATATGCAATCCATTAAAAGAGTCAAGTAGAAAATAAAATCTACTATCTTTTATGATTTTAAAAGGTTTTTCATCATCGTTATAGCCGAGACTCGCCTTTAATAAATAATCCACATCATCGAATCACCCCCGCACTACGGCCAAGGATATTCTTATATCACGATCACAATTATTCCCGCACTACGCCAAGAATAGTCAGGTATTCATTAATGGTCATGATCATGCCAACAATCGGCCCATCAATGCACTACTACTAATCGAGGATTTTTAATCACATCATTTGTAACATTACTGGCCATGATTACGCCTAATAATCCTCGGTCATAATCATACCAAGTCCATCCATGCTCTATGTGCCATGTATGACTTTAAAAAAAAAAATATAAATACGAGGATGATGACAATGATATAAGAATTCAATAAAACAAGTTCAAGAATTATTTTATCCAGAATTATTAACGCCCAAATTGTCAACATGATATCGCTTTGTAGAGTAAAATTCAAGAATGATCAAGAATATTTCCGTGAAAAGATATCGATGAAACGCAAATATCAAGGATATTCTACTAATTTCATGGAGTATATAAGTCAAAGTTTTAACCAACCGGGTATAATAAAGAATGGAATAACAAAAGAAATCACCCATGCATGCAGATCAGACAGACAAAGTTATTCCAATGTAATAATAATAACGGAACTGTGTCGTGAAATTCACACCAATCAATGTGATGTTCCAATGTAATAATAAAGATGGAACTGCATCCTGTAAAAAACACATGATAGATATTCCAATGTAATGATAAAGATTTTAACCAGTCCTGTAAAACACATGCATGTGATGTTCCAAATGTATAATAATAAAACGGAACTGTGTCCTGTAAAACACATGCATGTGATGTTCCAAATGTAATAATAAAAGAATGTCACCAAGTATAGGTAAATCACAGATACAAAAGTTATTCCAATGTAATAAATAAGCAATGGAATAACATAAGGATTTCACCAAGTATAGGTATGCCGCAGATACAAAGTTATGTATAGGTATGCCACTTTTACAAAAGTTATTCCAATGTAATATAAAGTGAATGGAATAATGTAAGTTCTCTTCAAGAAGAAAGAATAACACCCTCACCGTAGTAAAAAGAACCTAATATAGAAGTAATGAAGCAGCAGTAATACTCTTCTTCTTTCTATAACTTTCTCTATAGCTTTTCTCTATAATTTTCTCTGTAGTTTCAATGAATTCGTAAGAAAATAATGAAGGAACGAGCTTCTATTTATAGGAAAATGGAATGCATAAGAATTCAATCCATGAACTATTCGCATTGATTTACTTTAACTGACTATCCATGTTTAAAGAAAAATCTTTTAAATAAAATATAATATATTCTATTTATATAAAACATTTTACTATGCAAACACTATAAAAAACACTATGCAAAACACTATGCATAATAAAATATAATATATTTTATTTATAAAATAACTTTAATAAAGTATTCGCTTTTATATAAAGATGTTTCGCTTTTATTACGCTAATAATACTTAATAAAACAAAACGTCATTATCGCTATAATAATTCATATTATTAATCGACAATAATGGAATCAAACTAAGTGACTTTCACATAAGCATCAATAATCAATACCGTAGTGCTACTACGCAACCACACGACATCGCATTTCTTTTACTACCGAGTAGTTCAACAAGATCAACCAGAAAACTTCCGCCGTTATTTCAATAAAATATTTTTGTCTTTTCTCAATCCGACAATAATTTCGCTGTGGGGTCCACCAATGATTGAGTCATTGTATTTAATATTCCCTCGCTAAACCTAATATTCCCCACCAATCTAATATATAATATAACCATCAGATACTTTGCAAAATTTATAAATATTACCCACAACTATAACATTATATCAAATTATTCCATAATATTCAAAAATAATATTTATAGAAAATTCATCTTTATTTATAAAACCGGGTCTTACAACCTCCCTTCTTATGAAATTTCGCCTCAAATTAGGGTACGACTGGTATGTCAAGAGGTAAGGATACCTTGATTTCATTTCGATTCTAACTCCCAAGTCATTTCTCAACATCGTGGTTCCTCCACAAAACTTCGATTGAGGTATAACCTCGAGCGTAGAATATGTTCCTTCTTATCCAAAATTTGAACAGAACCTCTTCATACGCCAAATCTTCCGCTATTTCGTCCTCGGCTTCTAACTCAATAATATGGTTCGGTCTTTCACATATTTACGTAATATGGATATGTGAAAAACGTTATGAACACGTAGACATATCAAGCAGAAAGCGAGTCTATAGCCACGCTCCTACTCGATCGAGGATTAAAATGGACCGATGAATCGAGGATTAAGTTTCCTCTCTTTCCAAATCTTGTAACTCCTTTCCATGGAGCAACTTTAACAACACATGATCTCCTATATCAATTCCACGCCCTTTCGATGAAGATCAAGATAACTCTTTTGTCGATTTTGTGAGGTTTTTATACGTTGTTTGATCGTTTCAATCTTTTTCCGTAGTCATACGCATCAACTCCGGCCCCAACAACGTTGTTTCACCCACCTCATCCCAAAGATACCGAGAACGACACTTTCTTCCATACAACGCTCGAATGGAGCCATGCCAATACTTGCTTGATAAATCGCTGTCAGGAAAACTCCACCAATGGTAAAAACTTGTCCCAACTCCCTTGAAATCAAGAACACGTAGTCTTAATAGATCTTCAAGAGTTTGAATAGTCCTCTCCGATCGTCCGTCCGTTCGAGGATGATATGCCGAAGCTAAATCGTAAGTCCGCGCTCATAGCTTTTTGCAAACTAACCCAAAATCTTGAAGTGAATCTTGGTCTCGATCGTAAACTATGGATACCGCAGATACCATGCGCTTTACAATCTCGCTTATGTACATACGAGCAAGACGCTCAAGTGTATAAGTTTCTCAGAGACGCAGAAGAAATGAGCAGACTTGGTCAATCTATCAACAATGACCCAAATCGCATCAATGCCTTGAGAAACCTTAGAAGACCCAGAACTAAATCCATGGTAATGTGCTCCCACTTCCATTCGAATTTCAAGTGGTTGCAATGGACCTTTTGGTACTTGATGCTCCGCTTTAACTCGCTGACAAGTTAGACACCTTGAGATAAACAAACGCTTATCTCCTCTTCATATTGCTTCCACCAAAATGTATGATTTAATATCACGATACATTTTGGTACTCCTGTGATGGATTGCAAATGGTGTGTCAGGCGCCCATCATGATATTATACTTTAAATCGTGGTCGTTAGAACACAAAGTCCGGAGTTGACTCAAGTATTCCTTCTTCATCGATTCTTGCTTCCTAAGATAGCACCCTCTTGCACTTTCTTTTTCATACGATCGCCCCGTGTCCAGTAGCTGAGAAAGTAAATTTTAACTTTATCGATTAAAGTCGGTTCTACTCAGATATTTGCTATCATCACACGCGCCCTCGAGTCTTTAACTCTATCTCCATCCTTTGCAAGTCACACAAATGGGCCTTTCAGGTTGATAATAACGCACTCGCATTTTTGCATACGATCTTCTACTCAATGCATCGCCTACCACGCTCGCTTTTCCGTGATGGTATCGATGGTACGATCATAATCTTTCACAGCTTCAAGCCAACGCCGTTGTCGCATGTTGAGTTCCTTTTGAGTGAAGAAATATTTGAGGCTTTTATGATCCGTAAAGATCTCCACTTTCTCCCCATACAAGTAATGCCTCCAAATTTTAAGTGTAAAGATAATAATACCGCTAACTCCTGATCATGAGTAGGATAATTCCTCTCATATTCTTTGAGTTGTCGCGAGGCATAGGCTATAACTTTTCCATGTTGCATAAGAACACATCCCAACCCTTTGCTCAAGCATCATCGAGATGACAAATCCTCCGAGCCAAATGGTATTGTCGTAACAAAATAAATAAGTCTCTTCGAAGTTCTTGAAAACTCTTCTCACATTCTTCGCTTCCAACCGAACTTTGTATCTTTTCGAGTCACCGAAGTCATCGGAGTAGCGATTCGAGAAAATCCTTCCACTAATCTCCGATAATAACCACCTAAACCGAGAAAGCTACGACTTTTGGCCATCGATTTAGGTTGTTCCTACCAATAGCTTCAATCTTTCACGGGTCAACAGATATTCCATGACTTGATACCACGTGCCCAAGGAATGCTACTTCTTCAAGCCGTAACTCGTGATTTCTTCAACTTGGCATAAAGCTTATATTCACGAAGCTTTTGGAGTGTCACCTCAAGTGTTGCTCATGATCTTCACGGCTTTTGGAATAAATAAGGATGTCATCAATAAAGACGCACCACAAAGTGATCTAAATATTCCTTGAATACTCGGCTCATCATATCCAGGAAGGCAAAGAGAGCATTAGTCAATCCAAAGGACATGACTAGAATTCATAATGCCCGCATCGAAGTTCGAAAGCCGCCTTTGGAATGTCACGGTTCTAATCTTCAATTGGTGATATCCTAACGAAGATCAATCTTTGAAAAGAATTTGGCTCCTGCAATCGGGTCAAACAGTCATCAATACGGGCAATGGATACCTATTTTTGATGGTGACATGATTCAACTCCCGATAATCAATACAAAGTCGCGATACTCCCATCTTTCTTCTTCACTTAATAGTAACAGAGCACCCCAAGGAGAAGTACTAGGTCTAATAAAGCCAATGTCTAACAATTCCTCGCATTGGGTCTTTAACTCCTCAAGTTCAATAGAGCTATTCGACATGGGCTTTGGAAATAGGTTTTGTACTGTGTTCAAGGTCGATACAAAATTCAATTTCACGCCCGGGGTAGGCCTGAAGTTCTTCTGGGAATACGTCAGAAATTTATTAACAATAGAAATATCGCCAAAACCGATTTATTTTTGTTTAAATCTGTGATATGAGCTAAGAAAGCTTGACATCCATTTTTCAATAAACGAATAGCTTTATGGCTTGAGATGACCGTGATTGATTTTAATGGTTTGGTCGTTTGAATTCAAGATAATAGGTTGATTAGGAATATGAAAGCTAACAACCTTATTTAAAACAATCAATTTTTGCATGATAAGTAGTTAACCAATCAATCCCTGTAATCACGCCAAATGCAAGTATTTTTAATGAAATAAGATCGACTGTGTAATGTGAGGGTACCGATTTGAACCAAACAAGACTTATAAACAAATGGATGTAATGAAGGTTTCTCCCAACGGAGTTTCCACAGATAAGTCAAAGTCTAATTTCTCCTGAGTCAAATTTAATCGATGAGCGCAAGTAGGAGAAATAAAAGAATGGGTAGAACCCAGATCAAATAAAGTGTAGACTTCATTAGAGTTTATGATAAGCTTACCCGTGATGACCTCATTCGGTTCCTTGCTCTCCGGAGGTCACAACAAACGCCTCCTCAGACCACCGGTTTTGACTTTTTTCGACGGCCTTTGGTGCCTCCATCCTAGTTGAATTTGTCTTTCAGAAACGACAAAATCGAGCTAAGTGACCTTCTCTTCCACAATTATAACATGCTTTGACTAAGATGGCACGCTTCGGACCGATGTGTCCTCTTCTCCGTGATTTGAAGCATATGATAGGTGGTCTTTCTCCTTCCTTAACAACGGTGTCCGGCCGACGCTCTTTTTCCATCATTGTTGAATCTCCGCTTGAAATGTCCATTCTTATTGTTTTGGCCCCGATTACCACCAAGTGGTTACCATATCCGCCCGTTGATTCCTCCACGCTTGTTGTCACCGCTCGATGACTACTCTCCGGTATTATAACTTTGCCTTACCGCTTCTTTTTAGTCAAGGCTGACTCGTTATCGCGCTTCCACTAATCGAGCCCTATTTACAACATCCAATACAAACACAGCTTATGAGAAATAAGATGTCGACGATTCGACTTCAAACCTCTTAAAAACATTCGCGCCATTCTCTCTTCATTATCCACCAAGTGGGACGAACCGTGATAACTCCGCAAATTTTGCCTCGTATCATGACACTGGCCATATTGTTTTGTTCCAACTTGATAAACTCCACCTCCTTCATGTGGCTAATACTTTCGTGAAAGTATTTGTCGCTGAATGCCTCCTCGAACTTCTCCCAAGATATCTTCAAGACAAAGAAGTCGAGTACGCTTTTACCGATTCCCACCAAGAATCGCCCTCCCGCAACATAAAGGCTGCAAAGGGAACCTTTTGCTCCTGAGCATCCCAAGACATCAAATATCTTGGTAATCTGCTTTATCCATGCTTCCGCCGTAAGTGGTTTTGCTCTCCCTTAAACTCCCCGGTGGTCCCAGCCTTGAATTGTTTATGCAGTGACCGCCCGAGAGTTTTCCGTGTTTCCACCCACGCTTTTGGATGTGAGTCGCTCGCCTCATTGTTGATAAATTGCATAAAGCCTCTCAACATTTGATCATTCATCATTTGGTCGTTGTTGTTTTTGTATGAGGATTGTCGCCGCCTCGATGCACATTATCCCGATTATCGATATGTGGTGAATCAACGATCGCTCAGGCTCCATTGCTATTCTCAACATTCTCGATGTCATTTTCAGACATCGCCACAAAACAAAAGATTAATTGACATTTAACAATTACCTTTATATTCTCGAATCACCAATAAAATAGCACAAAAACTTAGGTAGGTCATACTAGCTAAGGTATTCCCTGCTCTCCCTCCTAGTACTTTTTTCACATCTTAGCTGTGGATCATATCCTTAGCTTTGATATTCAATTGAATCGTGACGCCCCCAAAATTAGGTATACATCACCCATCTTGGGTCGCCACTTACATGATATGTAATTTAAATACAACTTATTAACATAACTGTCAGGTACAATACGACATAAATCGTGAGTTTAAATACAAATATCGCCTACTAGATATTATACAAACTCAAACAAAAAGTCCTCATTATAATTATTATCACACTATTTCACGTAATAGTGAGGACTACTAATGCTATCTTCAGACCATCACTGCTTTCCCGACTCGTCCCAACTATATTCTCATTTTCAAGAGAATAAAGTGAATGAAAGAAAGGGTGAGCTCAACTAGCCCAAGAAGAAATATTATGACTAAGATAATGCAAAATAAATTATCAATAGTCTTCAACAATGTTAAACCGATAAAATACAATGAGACAACCGTTAATCGCAATGAATATGCAATCCATTAAAAGAGTCAAGTAGAAAATAAAATCTACTATCTTTTATGATTTTAAAAGGTTTTTCATCATCGTTATAGCCGAGACTCACTTTAATAAATAATCCACATCATCGAATCACCCCCGCACTACTACCAAGGATATTCTTAGTATCACGATCACAATTATTCTCGCACTACGCCAAGAATAGTTGGTATTCATTAATGGTCATGATCATGCCAACAATCGCCCATCAATGCACTACTACCAATCGAGGATTTTTAATCACATCATTTGTAACATTACGGCCATGATTATTACCTAATAATCCTCGGTCATAATCATACCAAGTCCATCCATGCCTACATGTGCCACGTATGACTTTAAAAAAAAAATATAAATATGAGGATGATGACAATGATATAAGAATTCAATAAAACAAGTTCAAGAATTATTTTATCCAGAATTATTAACGCCCAAATTGTCAACATGATATCGCTTTGTAGAGTAAAATTCAAGAATGATCGTAAGAATATTTCCGTGAAAAGATATCGATGAAACGCAAATATCAAGGATATTCTACTAATTTCATGGAGTATAGAAGTCAAAGTTTTAACCAACCTGGGTATAATAAAGAATGGAATAACAAAAGAAATCACCATGCACGCAGATTGCAGATGTAGACAAAGTTATTCCAATGTAATAATAATAACGGAACCAGTCGTGAAATTCACACCATGTGATGTTCCCAATGTAATAATAAAGATGGAACTGCATCCTGTAAAACACATGATAGATATTCCAATGTATCGATAAAGACGGAACCAGTCCTGTAAAACACATGCATGTGATGTTCCAATGTAATAATAAAATTTAACCAGTCTGTGTAAAACACATGCATGTGATGTTCCAAATGTAATAATAAAAGAATGTCACCAAGTATAGGGTAAATCACAGATACAAAAGTTATATTCAAATGTAATAAATAAAGCAATGGAATAACATAAGGATTTCACCAAGTATAGGTATGCCACAGATACAAAGTTATGTATAGGTATGCCACTTTTACAAAAGTTATTCCAATGTAATAATAGTGAATGGAATAATGTAAGTTCTCTTCAAGAAGAAAGAATAACACCCCTTACCGTAAAAAGAACCTAATATGTAAGTAATGAAGTAAGTTAGAATACTCTTCTTCTTTCTATAACTTCTCTCTATAGCTTTCTCTATAATTTTCTCTCTAGAGTTTCAATGAATTCGTAAGAAAATAATGAAGGAACGAGCTTCTATTTATAGAAAATGGAATGCATAAGAATTAATCCATGAACTATCCAGATTGATTTACTTTAACTGACTATCCATGTTTAAAGAAAAATCTTTTAAATAAAATATAATATATTCTATTTATATAAAAACATTTTACTATGCAAACACTATGCAAAACACTATGCAAAACACTACATAATAAAATATAATATATTTTATTTATAAAATAACTTTAATAAAGTATTCGCTTTTATATATAAAGATGTTTCGCTTTTATTACGTTAATAATACTTAATAAAACAAAACGCCATTATCGCTATAATAATTCATATTATTAATCGACAATAATGGAATCAAACTAAGTGACTTCTCACATAAGATCAATAATCAATACCGTGGTGCTACTACGCAACCACACGACATCGCATTACTTTTACTACCGAGTAGTTCAACAAGATCAACCAGTAGAAACTTCCGCCGTTATTTCAATAAAATATTTTTGTTTTTTCTCAATCCGACAATAATTCGTTGCTAGGGTCCACCAATGATTGAGTCATTTATTTAATATTCCCTCGCTAAACCGAATATTCCCCACCAATCGAATATAATATAACCACTTGTATACTTTGCAAAATTTATAAATATTACCCACAACTATAACATTATATCAAATTATTCCATAATATTCAAAAATAATATTTATAGAAAATTCATCTTTATTTATAAAAACTGGGTCTTACAGCCAAAATAGATGAAATGGACTTTACTTTTTGGACAAGAATTGGGAGAACCCAACATCGAATCGGAATTACCCATGCATAGCGGTCAACCCGAATTCGATATGGATCGAGAATAATGATTCAAATCATGGATCGGGAATGTGAAGAAGCACTTAAGGGTGGAATGTACCCTATAGTAAAGTCAAACTTCGGTAATTTAAGCGAGAGCGTTTAATCGAGAAATCGAACGAAGTTATTACGGGTAAATTAATTATTCATAAGTCTATACTTTATTCAATACAAGTTCTACCCACTCTTTTTATTCTACCTAGTTGTGTTCAATGTTTAAATTTGACTCGAAAAAAAATTAGACTTTGATTTATCTATTGAAACTTCGTTGGGAGAAACCTTCGTTACCTCCAATCATTTATTAATCTTGTTGTTTCAAATAAACACTTTCACGATCTTATATCTTTAAAAATTCTTGCCTTTGAGGTAATTTTGAAAACGATTGATTAACTACTTATTATTCTTTTTGTAAGGTTGTTAGCTTTCATATTCTAACCAACCTCGTTATACTTAATTCAAAGTAACCAAACCCTAAAGTTAATCTTTGTTATATCAAGCCATAAGTAAAGAGCCCCGATCCTTTCGTTGTTGACTTCCTTGTGTGGAATGCACCGTCGGACTTTTCAGAGGCGACATCGGCAATGAAGATGGCAAGTTTATAGGTATCATTGTGAGGTCTTTATCTAGGTTAAGGGATAGAAGTCACAGTTGGTATCAATGTAACGTCTTATCCAAGTCTTGGATAAGAGTAGCGCTTTTGAATGATATTTCTATCATTAATAAATTTCTTGACGTATTCTTGAAGATTTCTAGCCTACCCTAGAGCGTGAAATCGAATTTTGTATTGACCCAAAGATAAAAAACCCATTTCTTAAACCTCAAATATTTCTTGACTAAAATGAGCAATTTACGTGGTTTATGATGAAAGTCATAATAAAAGCATTGGAATAATGAAAATCATGGGTATATGAAGTATTAGTAAGTTTTATGATGAGTTATGTTGGTTAGTATGTGAAAACATGAAAGTTTCTTAAAAATCACAAAGAGTTGAAAATCGATTTTGGTGAAAAACGTAACATGAAATTCAATTGACTATATCTCTTATTATATTTTGAATTTTTGAATGTGGTCAAGTCCTAGAGTTAGATCTATGAGTTACCTAACTAATCCAAGTGGAATTACTGGAAAAGGTGTTGTAGATTTTTGTGGGGACTGATTTTAGCAAAGGAGGCCAAAGCTGTAAATTTCGAAAATGCTACTCGCCTAGAAACTTTAAGGGACTGTTTTGACCACTTAAATTATGAGAAAAATTCTGGCCTTTAGGGACAAGAAGGTATATGGTATAAAGTATCTCCTGTCCAAAAATGAGTTCATTTCGACTTAAAATGAGCAAGTTCGACTCTTTCAATATTTAGGTTTTTCCGACGAAAAACGCTATAACCAGGAGTTCTATAACTCTCGATGACCATGAAATTTAAACTAGAAGCTCACGTTAACATGTGTAAGGTCCTGCCAAGATTTGGGAATTTTGGAGTTAAACTTGAGGTAGCTAATTTCTTAAGGAATTAATTAGAAATTGATTTTGAAAAATAGTAAATGAATTTTAAAATTCGAGAAAATATATTTTCATTATGGGACTATATTATGCTAAATCCCAGAAAAGAAATATTTTTGGGACTAATTTGGTATTTTTCATGAAAATAGTTTAGTTACAAACATATGAGTTAAATATGTTATGTGAAGTAACAAAGTTGAAAATATGATTTTATGGCTAGAGAATCCTATATAGAATATATGCATATTTTTTTGATGAGGATTTGATAATTGGTGATGATATTTTATGAGTATGGCATTTTGAATGATTAAATGCATTATATGGTAAAAGCGTAAACAATTGAGATAAATTGTTTATAAATTTAAGAAGTGATTAAAATATTATTATAATATTAATGTTATTAGATTATGAGATTATTAAGTGATTGATAACATGGGGATATTCTTGAATCTCGGATAAATTATATTATAAATGTTTAATATTTATCCTTGATCTCATTTGATTGATTCTTTATATCATTATCTCTCATGTTTATATTATGTTGAAAGTCATCTATGGCACTGTAGTGCATAGATGGACTTGGTATGATTTATGACCACGATTATTGATAAGATAATCATAATCAGTAAATGAATACACAACTATTCTTGGCCCGTAGTGCGGGAATAATTGTGGTGCGTGATACTAATGAATACACAATTATCTTTGGTAGTAGTGCATGGATAATTTGTGGTCGTGATACTTAATGAATACACAATTATCTTTGGTAGTAGTGCATGGATAATTTGTGGTCGTGATACTTAATGAATACACAATTATCTTTGGTAGTAGTGCATGGATAATTTGTGGTCGTGATCTTAATGAATACACAATTATCTTTGGTAGTAGTGCATGGATAATTTGTGGTCGTGATCTTAATGAATACACAATTATCTTTGGTAGTAGTGCATGGATAATTTGTGGTCGTGATACTAATGAATACACGATTATCTTTGGTAGTAGTGCATGGATAATTTGTGGTCGTGATCTTAATGAATACACGATTATCTTTTGGTAGTAGTGCATGGATAATTCGTGGTCGTGATACTAATGAATATCCTTGGCACGTAGTGCGGTGGATGATTCGATGATATGGATTAATTATTGAGCTGAGTCTCAGCAATGAAATATTAATTCATGGATGTGGTAAAAGTCATCTTTGGTCGTAGTGCATTGATAGACTTGGTATGATTATGACCACGGATTATTCGGTATAATCATGATCAGAATGAAAACACGAATATCCTTAGCCAGTAGTGCATGGATAATTCATGGTTGTGATACTATTAAGCTGAGTCTCAGTATTATTGGTTTTACAGTTATATATCTTTGGCCTGTAGTGCAAAGATGAATTGTTAATAAATATCTTTGGCAGTAGGTAAAGATGAATTGATATCTTTGGTAGGATTGCAAAGATGAACTTAATATTTTCAACGATAAAGGTATTCAAGGTATCCTCACCTCTTTATCATATCAGGTACGTACCCTAATTGCGAGGGCGAAATTCCATATGGAGGGGAGATTGTGAGACCCCGATTTTATCAATAAAGATTTAAATTTTGTCGAAATAATTTTTAATATTATGGTGTGAATTTGAGATAATATTATAGTTGTGTGTAGTATTTATAAATTTTGCAAAGTATGCAAGTGGTTATATTATATTCGATTGGTGGGGAATATTCGGTTTAGCGAGGAATATTCGATACAACTACTCAATCATTGGTGGACCCCACAATGTAATTATTGTTGGATTGAGAAAACGACAAAAATATTTTATTAAAATAACGGCTGGAAGTTTTACCGTTGATCTTGTTGAACTACTCGGTAGTAAAAAAAAGTACGAGAATACGTGTGGTTGCATAGTAAGCATTACCAGTATTGATTATTGATGCTTATGTGAGAAGTCACCGGTTTGATTCCATTATCGATTAATAATATGAATTATTATAATGATAATGACGTTTTGTTTTATTCAGTATTATTAACGTAATAAAAGCGAAACATCTTTTTATATAAAAGCAGTAATACTTTATTAAAGTTATTCTATAAATAGAATATATTATATTTTATTATGCATAGTGTTGCATAGTGTTTTACATAGTGTTGCATAGTGTTTGCATAGTAAAATGTTTTTATATAAATAGAATATATGATATTTTATTTAAAAAGATTTTGCTTTTAAATATGGACCGTCGATTAAAGTAAATCAATACGGACCGCTCATGGATTAATTACTATGCATTCTATTTTCCTATAAATAGAAGCTCATTCCTTCATTATTTTCTTACTTAATTCTTTGAAACTCTAGAGAGAAATTATATAGAGAAGATATAGAGAGAAAATCTATAGAGAAAGAAGAAAAGTATTCTCGCTACTTCACTTTTCCAATATTCGGTTCTTTAAGGTAGGGAATATTATTTGTTGTATTCGTAAGGGGTGTTATTCTTTCTTATTCATGAAGAGAACTACACGTTATTCCATTCATTATTATTACGTTGAATAACTCAAAAAGTGGTATACCCTATACATAACCTTGTATATGCGGCGATATCCTATACTTGGTGAAATCCTTATGTTATTCCATTCTTATTTATTACATTGAATAACTTTGATATCTGGTTTACCCTATACTTGGTGACATTCTTCTATTATTCGTTGGAACATCCATGCATGTGTTTTACAGGATCGGGTTCCGCTTTTTATTATTCTCATTGGAACATCCCATGCATGTGTTTTACACAGGACCGGTTAAAATCTTTATCATTCTGTTGGAATATCCTATCATGTGTTTTACAGGATCCGGTTCCATCTTTATTATTCTGTTGGAACATCCCGCTTCGGTGTGAATTTCACGACTCCGTTAAGATTATTATTATTCTCGTTGGAAACTCCGCCCATGCCAAGCAATCTGCGCACGTGGTGATTTCTTTTGTTATTCCATTCTTTATTATACCCAGTTGGTTAAAACTTTGACTTCTATACTCCATGAAATTAGTAGAATATCCTTGATATTTGCGTTTCATCCAAAGATCTTTTCATGGAAATATTCTTCCGATCATTCTTGAATTTTACTCTACTAAACAAAGATCATGTTTATAATTTGGACGTTAATAATTCATGGATTAAATAATTCTTGAACTTGTTTTATTGAATTATTATGTCATCATGTCATCATCCTCATGTTATATTATGTTATCTTTGGCTTACGTGCATAGATGAACTTAGTATGATTTATGACCGAGGATCATTCGGTATAATCATGACTTGATATAAATGATGTGACAAAAGTCCTCGATTATTCTGTAATGCGATGATGGATAGTTTTTGGTATGATTATGACCGGGGGTGATTCGGTATAGTCATGACCATTGATAATTTGATGAAAATCCTTAACTTAGTAATGCAGGGATGATTAGATGTGGTGGTTTATTTATTAAGTTGAGTCTCGGTGATAAAAATTGATGAAAACCTTTTTAAACCGAAAAGATAGTAGACTTTATTCTCTCTTGACTCTTTTAATGGGTTCATTTATTCCACGCAGATTAAACTGGTTGTCTATTGTATTTTATCGGTTTAACATCACAAGGCTAATGATAATTTATTCGCATTATCTTAGTCATAATATTTCTTCTTTGGGCTAGTTGAGCTCACCCTTTCTTTCACCGCTCTTCGTGAAATGAGAACATAATTTGGGACGAGTCGGGGGAAGTAATGGTCCAGAGGATAGCATTAGTAGTCCTCACTATTACGTGAAATAGTGTGATAATAGTTGTAATGAGGACTCCTTTTGAGTTTGTATAATATCTAGTAGACAAAAATTGTATTCAAACTCTCACGATTTATGTCGTATTGTATACGGCAGTTATATTAGTAAGTTGTATTTGAATTTATGTACCATGTAAGTGGCGACCCAAGATGGGTGACGCATACCTAATTTTGGGGGCGTCACAAAGTTCATAAGAAGGGGAGGTTGTAAGACCCCAACTTTTATAAATAAAGATGAATTTTCTATAAATATTATTTTTGAATATTATGGAGTAAATTTGATATAATGTTATAGTAGTCAGGTAATATTTATAAATTTTGCAAAGTAAGCAAGTTGTTATAAAATATTCGTTTGGTGGGAATATTCTTTTTGTCGGAGAATATTTGCTTCGACGGAACACAATCATTGGTGGACCCCCAACGGAATTATTGTCGGATTGAGAAAACGACAAAATACTTTATGAAAATAACGGCGGAGGTGTTACCGTTAAAACTGTTGAACTACCCGGTAGTAAAAGTATAGTAATGTCTGGCGTGGTTGAGTAGTAGCACACAGTATTGATTATTGATGCTTACGTGAGAAGTCACCACCATTTATACTCAATTATTGCTACTGATAATTCACGCATCATATCTCTTATATTATTGATTCAATTATTGTCACAGTATCATCTATATAATATGTTATATTATTAAATCAATAATTGAGACGACAAGTTATAAATGATTAATAATTGTTGAAAGATTAAATATGTGTTGATTAAAAATAAAATGATTTATGGTAATATTTATTCAATCCTTGATGTATATAAAGAGTCTATTATGAGATGTTTGTGGTAAGTTTGGTTATTTTATGGGGGGCCCATATGTCATCATCTAAGAGTCTCTTCATCAATAGTAATTACCTTCGTCAATAGTAATTACCTTCATCAATAGTAACTACCTTCGTCAATAGTAATTACCTTCATCAATAGTAATTACCTTCGTCAATAGTAACTACCTTTACCAGACGTCAAACCACTTGCTGTTTCATATTACAGGCGTCGAACCAACTGTCGTTTCACATTACAGGCGTCAAACCACTTGGTGTTTCACATTACAAGCGTCAAACCACTTTTCTTTTCACATCACCAGTCGTCAAGCCACTTGCCTTTTCACATTTCAAGTGCTAAGCTAGAAATCTTCTATAAATAGAGGCCTAGTGCTTCATTATTTTTACTGAATTCATTCAAGCTATAGAGAGAAAGTATAGAGAGAATAAGAGAGAAAGAAGAAGAAGAGTACATTCTGCGTTACTACTTTGCGATATTCAATCTCCTACTAATGTAAGGGGTGTTATTCTTTCTTATTCATAAAGAGAACCATTGTTATTCCATTGCTTATTATTCATTGGAATAACTTTATCATGCATGGTTTACCCTATACTTGGTGACATTCTTCTATTATTCTATTGGAACATCTTGTTCGTATGTTTTACACCGGACTGGTTCCGTCTTTATTATTATTACATTTGGAAC
Organism: Panax quinquefolius; assembly: GCA_020205615.1. NCBI lineage: Eukaryota > Viridiplantae > Streptophyta > Magnoliopsida > Apiales > Araliaceae > Panax > Panax quinquefolius. The sequence continues at coordinate 148,982,423 of CM035167.1, forward strand.
ATCACATGCATGTGTTTTACAGGACTGGTTAAAATTTTTATTATTATTCATTGGAACATCCGTGCATGTGTTTTACAGGACACGGGTTCCGTATTTATTATTCCGTTGGAACATCCTGTTGGTGCAAATTTTGCCCGACACGGTTCCGTTATTATTATTCTATTGGAATAACTTTCAATACATCTGCAAATCTCGCATGCACGTGGTGATTTCTTTTGTTATTCCATTCTTTATTATACTCGGTTGGTTAAAGCTTTGACTTCTATACTCCATGAAATTAGTAGAATATCCTTGATATTTACGCTTCATCCGAGATCTTTTCATGGAAATATTCTTCCGATCATTCTTGAATTTTACTCTATAAAGCAAAGATCATGTTGACAATTTGGACATTATTAGTTCCTGGATAAATTAATTCTTGAACTTGTTTTATTGAATTCTTATATCATTGTCATCATCCTCATGTTTATATTATGTTGAAAGTCATCTGTGGCCTGTAGTGCATAGATGGACTTGGTATGATTATGACCAGGGATTATTCGGTGTAATCATGACCGTAATGTTACAAATGATATGGTAAAAGTTATCATTGGCCCGTAGTGCATTGATGGACAGTTGTTGGCATGATCATGACCATTAATGAATACACGAATGTCCTTGGCTGTAGTGCATGGATAATTTGTGGTCGTGATACTAAAGAATATCCTTGGCCGTAGTGCAGGGGTGATTCGATGATGTGGATTATTTATTAAGCTGAGTCCCAGCGATAAAAGTCATGAAAAACCTTTTAAATCATAAAAGATAGTAGATTTTATTCTCTACTTGACTCTTTTAATGGATTGCTTGTTCCGCTGCAGTTAAACTTGATGTTGTTATATTTTATCAGTTTAACATTGTTGAAGGCTAACGATAATTTATTATGCATTATCTTAGTCATAATATTTCTTCTTGGGCTAGTTGAGCTCACACCTTTCTTTCTTTGTTCTCTCGTGAAATGAGAACATAGCGAGGACTAGTCGGGGAAGCGGAGTGGCGGTCCGGAAGGATAGCATTAGTTGTCCTCACTATTACGTGAAATAGTGTATTAATAATTGTAATGAGGACTCCTTTTGAGTTTGTATAATCTCTAGTAGACAATAATTGTATTCAAACTCACGGTTATGTTTTGTCGTATTGTATACCATGACGGTTGTATTAGTAAGTTGTATTTGAATTTTGTACCATGATCGGCGACCCAAAATGGGTGATGTATACCTAATTTTGGGGCGTCATGATTAATATCAAAGCTTAGGGATATGATCCTGCTAAGATGTGAGAATAGTACTAGGAGGGAGAGACGGGGAATTCCTTCGCTAGTATGACCTACCTAAGTTTATGTGGTATTTAATTGGTCGATCAAAATTTAGGGATAATATGTTACATGTCAATTAACCTTTGTTTTGTGGCAGTATCTGAAAATGACATCCGAGAATGTTGAGAATAGCAATGGAGCACAAAGATCGTTGATTCACCACATATCAATAATCGAGGATAATGTGCATCGAGGAAGGCGATAATCCTCATGCAAATAACAACACTAACCAAATGATGAATGATCAAATGTTCGGGGCTTTATACGTAATTCATGCAACAAAGAGCCCGAGAGCGGCTCTCATCCAAAATGCGAGTGGAAACTTTGGAAACTCTCTCAAGGTCACCGCTAAAAAGCAGATTCAAGGAGATGGGACCACCGGGAGTTTAAGGAGAGCCAAAACCACTTATGGCGGAAGCATGGATAAAGCATATCACCAAGATATTTGATGTCTTGGGATGCTCTCAGAGAGCAAAGGTTCCTTTCACGCCTTTATGTTGTTGTGAGAGGCATATTCTTTGGTGGGAATCGGTAAAAGCGTACTCAACTGCCGTCATGAAGATGTCTTGGGAGAAGTTCCAAGAGCATTCAACGACAAATACTTTCCCAAAAGTATTCGTCACATGAAGGAGGTGGAGTTTATCAAGTTGGAACAAAACAATATGACCAGTGTCTCAACACGAGGCTAAATTTATGAGTTATCCGGTTTCGTCCCACTTGGTGGATAATGAAGAGAGAATGACACGAATGTTTTTAAGAGGTTTGAAGCCGGAGATACGTCAACATCTTATTTCTTATAAACTGTGTTTATATTTAGATGTTGTAAATAGGGCTCAATTAGTGGAGCGCGATAACGAGTCAATATAACTAAAAAAGAGAGTAGCCAAGCAAAATGATAATACCGGCGAGAGCGATCATCAAGCGGTGACAACAAGCGTGGAGGAATCAACGGGCGAAATGGTAACCACTTTGGTGGTAATCGGGGCCAAAATAATAAGAATGGACATTTCAAGAAGAGGAGATTCAACAATGATGGAAAGACGTCAAAGACCAAAGACTGTCATTAAGGAAGGAGAGCGACCACCTATCATATGTTTCAAATGCGGAGGGAGGGCACATCACCAAATCGCATGCGATGTCGCCCAAAGCATGTTATAATTATGGAAGAGAAGGTCACTTAGCCCAATTTTGTCGTTCACCGAAGACAAATTCAGCTAGGATGGAGGCACCAAAGGCCGTCCCAGAAAAGACAAAATCGGTAGTACAAGGGAGAACATTTGTTGTGACCTCCCAGAAAGCAAGGAACCCGAGTGAGGTCATCACGGGTAAGCTTATCATAAACTCTAACGAAATCTATACTTTATTTGATACCGGTTCTACCCATTCTTTTAATTCTCCTACATGCGCTCATCGATTAAATTTGACTCCGGAGAAATTAGACTTTGACTTATCTGTGGAAACTCCGTTGGGAGAAACCTTCATTACATCCACTGTTTATAAGTCTTGTTTGGTTCAAATCGGTACCCTCACACTACCTGTAGATCTTATTTTATTGAAAATACTTGCATTTGACGTGATTCTAGGGATTGATTGGTTAACTACTCATCATGCAAAAATTGATTGTTTCCGTAAGGTTGTTAGCTTTCATATTCCTAATCAACCTATTATGCGAATTCAAGCGACCAAACCATTAAAATCAATCACGGTCATCTCAAGCCATAAAGCTATTCGTTTATTGAAAAACGGATGTCAAGCTTTCTTAGCTCATGTCACATATTTAAACAAAAATACGCCGATTTTGAGCGATATTTCTATTATTAATAAATTTCTGACGTATTCCCCAGAAGAACTTCGGCCTACCCCCGAGCGTGAAATTGAATTTTGTATCGACCTTGAACCAAGACAAAACCCATTTCCAAAGCCCCATATCGAATGGCTCCTATGAACTTCGGAGTTAAAGACCCAATGCAGGAATTGTTAGACATCGGCTTTATTCGTCCTAGTACTTCTCCTTGGGGTGCTCCTGCTCTATTCGTGAAGAAGAAAGATGGGAGTATGCGACTTTGTATTGATTATCGGGAGTTAAATCATGTCACCATCAAAAATAGGTATCCATTGCCACGTATTGATGACTGTTTTGACCGATTGCAAGGAGCCAAATTCTTTTCAAAGATTGATCTTCGTTAGGATATCACCAATTGAAGATTAGAACCGATGACATTCCAAAGACTGCTTTCAGAACTCGGTACGGGCATTATGAATTCCTAGTCATGTCCTTTGGATTGACTAATGCTCCTGCTGCCTTCATGGATATGATGAACCAAGTATTCAAGGAATATTTGGATCACTTTGTGGTCGTGTTTATTGATGACATCCTTATTTATTCCAAAAGCTTCGTGAATACAAGCTTTATGCCAAGTTGAAGAAATACGAATTCTGGCTTGAGGAAGTAGCATTCTTTGGGCACGTAGTATCAAGTCATGGAATATCTGTTGACCCAAAGAAGATTGAAGCAATTCAAAGCCGAGCAACCTAAATCAATGATCAAGTCGTAGCTTTCTCGGTTTAATTGGTTATTATCGGAGATTCGTGGAAGGATTTTCTCGAATCGCTACTCCATCGACTTTCGGTGACTCAAAAGATACAAAGTTCGGTTGGAGCGAAGAATGTGAGAAGAGTTTTCAAGAACTCAAGAGGAGACTCATTTCGGCACCTGTTCTGATAATACCATCTGGCTCGGAGGGATTTTTCATCTACAGTGATGCTTCGGGCAAAGGGTTGGGATGTGTTCTCATGCAACATGGAAAATTCATAGCCTATGCCTCAAGACAACTCAAAGAATATGAGAGGAATTATCCTACTCATGATCTAGAGTTGGCAGCTGTTGTCTTCGCACTAAAGATTTGGAGACATTACTTGTATGGGTAGAAGTTGGAGATCTTTACGGATCATAAAAGCCTCAAATATTTCTTTACTCAAAAGGAACTCAACATGCGACAACGAAGTTGGCTTGAACTGTTGAAAGATTATGATCATACCATCCAATACCATCCCGGAAAAGCTTAAGCGTGGTAGGCGACGCATTGAGTAGAAGATCATATCTGCAAGTACGAGTGCGATATTGTCAACGCAAAGGCCCATTTTGTGTGACTTGCAAAGGATGGAGATAGAGTTAAAGACTCCAGGGACCCATGTGATGATGGCGAATATACGAGTAGAACCGACTTTAATCGATAAAGTTAAAGTCGCTCAAGTTATGAATTCTGGACACTGGGCGCATGCGTATGAGGAAGAAAGTGCAAGAAGGTGCTATCTTAGGAAGCAAGAATCGATGAAGAAGGAATACTTGAGTCAAATCCAAACTTTGTGTTCCTAACGACCACGATTTAAAGTATAAAATCATGATGGAGGGCGCACAACACACCGTTTGCAATCCATCACAGGAGTACCAAAATGTATCATGATATTCGCCATACATTTTAGTGGAGCAATATGAAGAGAGAGATAGCGTTGTTTATCTCAAGGTGTCTAACTTGTCAACGAGTTAAGCGGAGCATCAGTACCAAAAGGTCCATTGCAACCACTTGAAATTCCGAGAATGGAAGTGGGAGCACATTACCATGGATTTCGTTCACGGTCTTCCTAAGGTTTATCAAGGCATAAATGCGATTTGGGTCATTGTTGATAGATTGACCAAGTCTGCTCATTTCTTACCGATACGAGAAACTTATACACTTGAACGTCTTTTTCGTATGTACATAAATGAGATTGTAAGATCGCATGGTATCTTTGGTATCCATAGTTTCGATCGAGACCCAAGATTCACTTCACGATTTTGGGTTAGTTTGCAAAAAGCTATGGGCACAGACTTACGATTTAGCTCGGCATATCATCCTCAGACGGACGGACAATCAGAGAGGACTATTCAAACTATTGAAGATCTATTAAGACTCTGTGTCCTTGATTTCAAGGGAAGTTGTGTGACGCCCCCAAAATTAGGTATACGTCACCCATCTTGGGTCGCCACTTACATGGTACATAAATTCAAATACAACTTACTAATATAAGCGTAGGTAATACGACATAAAGCGTGAGTTTGAATACAAATATTGTACACTAGATATTATACAAACTCAAAAGGAGTCCTCATTACTACTATTATCACACTATTTCACAGAATAGTGAGGAGGACTACTAATGCTATCCTCGGACCATTACTCCGCGTTCCCGAGCTCGTCCCAATTTATGTTCTCATTTCACAAGAGAAACGTTGAAAGAAAGGGTGAGCTCAACTAGCCTAGTAAGAAATATTATGACTAAGATAATGCGAATAATTTATCATTAGCCTTCAACGGTGTTAAAGCGATAAAATACAATAGACAACAAGTTTAAGCTACGCAATGAATAAGCAATCCATTAAAAGAGTCGAGTAGAGAATAAAGTCTACTATCTTTTAGGTTTAAAAGGTTTTTCATCTTTGTTATAATTGAGACTCAACTTTAATAAATAATCCACATCATCGAATCACCCTTTTGACTTCTGACCGAGGATATTCATCAAATTATCAATGGTCGTGACTATACCGAATCACCACGGTCATAATCATACCAAAATTATCCATCAACGCATTACGTGCCACTGAGGACTTTTATCACATCATTTATAACAAGCCATGATTATACCGAATGATCCCTGGTCATAATCATACTAAGTTCATCTATACACGTAAGCCGAAGATAACATAATATAACATGAGGATGATGACAATGACATAATAATTCAATAAAACAAGTTCAAGAATTATTTTATCCAGGAATTATTAACATCCAAATTGTCAAAATGATACTGTTTTGTAGAGTAAAATTCAAGAATGATCAGAAGAATATTTCCATGAAAAGATACTGGATGAAGCGCAAATATCAAGGATATTCCACTAATTTCATGGAGTATAGAAGTCAAAGATTTAACCAACTGAGTATAATAAAGAATGAAATAACAAAAGAAATCACCATGCATCTTTGTACTTGGCATATGACGTGTTATTCCACGAGAATAATAATAACGGAACCGAAGTCGGTGAAATTCACAAAGCAGGATGATCCAAATGTAATAATAAATCTTTGAATAATAAACAATGGAACCGAAGTCCCAGGTGTAAAACACATGACGAGGATATTCCAAAGAATAATAAATGCGGAATAATAAGCAATGGAACCGTGTCGGTGTAAAACACATGATGAGGATATTCCAACAGAATAATAAAGAATGGAATAACAGAAGGAGATCACCAAGTATAGGGGATTCCGCGTATACAGGTTATTCCAACAGAATAAATAAGAATGGAATAATATAAGGATTTCACCAAGTATAGGGTATGCCGCGTATACAGGTTATGTATAGGGTATACCACTTTTACAGGTTATTCCAACAGAATAATAAGCAATGGAATAACAACAGGAGTTCTCTTCATGAATAAGAAAGAATAACACCCCTTACGGGTACAACAAATAATATTCTACCTTAGAAGAACCGAATATTGGCGAGGTGAAGTAGCGAGAATACTTTTCTTCTTTCTCTCTATAGTTTATCTCTCACAGAGTTTAGGTGAATTCGTGAAAATAATGAAGCACTAGGCCTCTATTTATAGAAGATTTCTAGCTTAGCACCTACCATGTGAAAAGGCAAGTGGCTTGACGATTTGGTGATGTGAAAAGAAAAGTGGTTCGGCGCTTTGTAATGTGAAACGACAAGTGGTTATCGACGCTCTTGTAATGTGAAACGGCAAGTGGTTTGGCGTCTGGTAAAGGTAATTACTATTGACGAAGGTAATTACTATTCACAAGGGTAATTACTATTGACGAAGGTAATTACTATCGATGAAGGTAAATACTATTGACGAAGGTAATTACTATTGGCGAAGGTAAATACTATTGTGAAGGTAAATACTATTGACGAAGGTAATTACTATTCACAAAGGTAATTACTATTGATTTAAGAGACTCTTAGATAATGACATATGGGCCCCCATAAAATAATCAAACTTACCACAAACGCCCTCATAATGAGACTCTTTATATACATTAAGGATTGAATAAATATTACCACAAATCATTTTATTTTTAATCAACACATTTTTAATCTTTCAACAATTATTAATCATTTATAACTTGTCGTCTCAATTAATAATATAACATATTATACGATGATATCTTGTGACAATAATTGAATCAATAATATAAGAGATATGATGCAAAGAATTCATGTAGTAATAATTGAGCATAGCTGAGTGACTTCTCACGTAAGCATCAATAATCAATACCGTGTGCTACTATGCAACCATGCGTATCACTGTACTTTTACCAACGGGTAGTTCAACAGTTTTAACGGTAACACCTCCGCCGTTATTTTTATAAAAATATTTTGTCGTTTTCTCAATCCGGACAATAATTACATTGTGGGGTCCACCAATGATTGAGTAGTTATGCGAATATTCCCTAACAAAAAGAATATTCCCGACCAAACGAATATTTTATAACAACTTGCATACTTTGCAAAATTTATAAATACTACCCACAACTATAATATTATCTCAAATTCACACCATAATATTAAAAATTATTTCGACAAAATTTAAATCTTTATTGATAAAATATGGGGTCTCACAAGTTGGGACAAGTTCTTACCATTGGTGGAGTTTTCCTACAACAACAGTTATCAAACAAGTATTGGCATGGCTCCATTCGAAGCGTTGTATGGAAGAAAGTGTCGTTCTCCAGTATGCTGGGATGAGTTGGGTGAAGCAACATTGTTGGGATTGGAGTTGGTACGTATGACTACGAAAAATATTCAAACGATCCGACAACGTATAAAAATCTTACAAGTCACAAGATCGACAAAAGAGTTATGCTGATCTTCATCGAAAGGACGTGGAATTCGATATAGGAGATCATGTGTTGTTGCGTGTTGCTCCATAGAAAGGAGTTACGAGATTTTGAAAGAGAGAAAAACTCAATCCTCGATTCATCGGCCCATTTTTAATCCTCGATCGAGTAGGAAATGTAGCCTATAGACTCGCTTTACCGTCAAGTATGTCTCGTGTTCATAACGTTTTTCACATATCCATGTTACGTAAATATGTGAAAGACCCGAACCACATTATTGAGTTAGAACCGGATGAAATAGCGGAAGATTTGACGTATGAAGAGGTTCCTGTTCAAATTTTGGATAAGAATGAACATATTCTACGCTCCAAGGTTATACCTCAAGTCAAAGTTTTGTGGAGAAACCACGATGTTGAGAAAATGACTTGGGAGTTAGAATCTGAAATGCAATCAAGGTATCCTTACCTCTTTGACATACCGTCACGTACCTAATTTCGAGGGTGAAATTTCATAAGAAGGGAGGTTGTAAGACCCCAACTTTTATAAATAAAGATGAATTTTCTATAAATATTATTTTTGAATATTATGGAGTAAATTTGATATAATGTTATATAGTTGTGGTAATATTTATAAATTTTGCAAAGTAAGCAAGTTGTTATAAAATATTCGTTTGGTGGGAATATTCTTTTTGTCGGAGAATATTCGATGACGCAAGACAATCATTGGTGGACCCCCACTACGGAATTATTATCGGATTGAGAAAAGCGACAAAATACTTTATGAAAATACTTACGAGGTGTTACCGTTAAACTGTTGAACTACCCGGTAGTAAAAATATAGTAATACTGGCGTGGTTGCATAGTAGACACGGTATTGATTATTGATGCTTACGTGAGAAGTCACTCAATTTATACTCAATTATTGCTACATGAATCACGATCATATCTCTTATATTATTGATTCAATTTATTGTCACAAAGATTATCTCGTATAATATGTTATATTATTAAATCAATAATTGAGGCGACAAGTTATAAATGATTAATAATTGTTGAAAGATTAAATATGTGTTGATTAAAAATAAAATGATTTATGGTAATATTTATTCAATCCTTGATGTATATAAAGAGTCTATTATGAGACATTTGTGGTAAGTTTGGTTATTTTATGGGGGGGTCATATGTCATCATCTAAGAGTCTCTTCGTCAATAGTAATTACCTTCGTCAATAGTAATTACCTTCATCAATAGTAACTACCTTCGTCAATAGTAATTACCTTCATCAATAGTAATTACCTTCGTCAATAGTAATTACCTTTACCAGACGTCAAACCACTTGCCATTTCATATTACAGGCGTCGAACCAATTATCGTTTCACATTACAGGCGTCAAACCACTTGGTGTTTCACATTACAGGCGTCAAACCACTTTTCTTTTCACATCACCAGTCGTCAAGCCACTTGCCTTTTCACATTTCAAGTGCTAAGCTAGAAATCTTCTATAAATAGAGGCCTAGTGCTTCATTATTTTTCACGAATTCATTCAAGCTATAGAGAGAGAAAGTATAGAGAGAATAAGAGAGAAAGAAGAAGAGTATTCATTACTACACTCTACGCGCAGATTCAATCTCCTACTAATGTAAGGGGTGTTATTCTTTCTTATTCATAAAGAGAACTATTGTTATTCCATCGCTTATTATTACATTGGAATAACTTTGTATCACGCTGATTTACCCTATACTTGGTGACATTCTTCTATTATACATTGGAACATCCTGCTCAGATATGTTTTACAGGACTGGTTCCGTCTTTATTATTATTCATTGGAACATCACATGCGTGTGTTTTACAGGACCGGTTAAAATCTTTATTATTATTCTGTTGGAACATCACATGCGTGTGTTTTACAGGACCGGTTAAAATCTTTTATTATTCATTGGAACATCCCTGCCAGTTGCAAATTTTGCACGACTTTGGTTCCGTTATTATTATTCTATTGGAATAACTTTTATGCAAGCAATCGCACGCATGGTGATTTCTTTTGTTATTCCATTCTTTATTATACTCGGTTGGTTAAAGTTTTGACTTCTATACTCCATGAAATTAGTAGAATATCCTTGATATTTACGCTTCATCCAAAGATATCTTTTCATGGAAATATTCTTCCGATCATTCTTGAATTTTACTCTATAAAGCGAAGATCATGTAGACAATTTGGACATTATTAGTTCTGGATAAATTAATTCTTGAACTTGTTTTATTGAATTCTTATATCATTGTCATCATCCTCATGTTTATATTATGTTGGAAGTCATCTGTGGCTGTAGTGCATAGATGGACTTGGTATGATTATGACCGAGGATTATTCGGTGTAATCATGGCCGTAATGTTACAAATGATGTGGTAAAAGTTATCATTGGTCCGTAGTGCATTGATGGACGATTGTTGGCATGATCATGACCATTAATGAATACATGAATGTCCTCGGGTCGTAGTGCATGTATAATTTGTGGTCGTGATACTAAAAAATATCCTGTAAGTAGATGCGGAGGGTGATTCGATGATGTGGATTATTTATTGTCGAGTCCCAAATGATAAAAGTCATGAAAAACCTTTTAAATCATAAAAGATAGTAGATTTTATTCTCTACTTGACTCTTTTAATAGATTGTTTGTTCCACCGCAGATTAAACTTGATGTTGTTATATTTTATCGTTTTTAACATCTGTTGAAGGCTAACGATAATTTATTCTCGCATTATCTTAGTCATAATATTTTTCTTCGGGCTAGTTGAGCTCACCCTTTCTTTTCTTTATTCTCTTCGTGAAATGAGAACATAGCGAGGGACTAGTCGGAGAACGTAGTGACGGTCCAGAGGATAGCATTAGTAGTCCTCACTATTTTGTGATATAGTGTGTTAATAATTGTAATGAGGACTCCTTTTGAGTTTGTATAATCTCTAGTAGACAATAATTGTATTCGAACTCACAGTTATGTTTTGTCGTATTGTACACGACAGTTGTATTAGTAAGTTGTATTTGAATTTTGTATCATGTATCTGACGACCCAAAATGGGTGATGTATACCTAATTTTGGGGGCGTCACAGTTAAGGTAGAGAGTGCGGTCATGATCACTGTTTCGGTGTAATATTTGTTTTCCATCGTGAGATCAGTGGGGAGGAGAAGGAAGGAGTTCACTTGATTGTGGTTCTCTATAATACACTAATTTTATAAATAAAAATTGAAAATATATTAATTCTATAAATATTTTCTAGATGCACTTTTATTGTAATTTTTTTTTAAAATGTACTAGAAAATGTAATTCTCCTTAAATTATTCGAACATCCTCAAATTGCAATTTTCTATTGATACTCGGATCATATTCGTTCAAAAAGTTCAAATTGTTCGAGCTCGATTAGAGATCGTGCTCAACTCAATAGCTAAACGAACGTCATTCAAATCTTATTTTAAATTCGATAAATTTTGTATATCAAATCTGAACAATCTAATATTCAACTCGACACCGTTCATTTACACTCTTACTCATGCATGTTTTATAATTTAAAAGATTTTACAAGTCAAAAAGAAAAAACATGTTTAAAGATTCTAAGATTCCTTTTATTTTTCTTACTGTATTTTTTTTATCCACTAATATAGGCAGCTTCTAGAAGTGAACAAAAATAGTATGAAAAAGATTATTAGATGTGATGGTAAGGGCTTTTCCTTATTTTATTTTTCTTTTTAAAAAAAAAAATGGGATTCCTTTGCTTCTTTTTTTTTCCCACTTATCATGTGAGACTGTAAACCAAGAGAAACCAAGAGAAGAGATGCGATGTGTAAGCTCCTAATTTCTTTTTATTTTACCGCATCTAGAGATATTAGTACAAGTATAATAAATTATATATTTTAATAATAATTAGACACAATTGATTTTGAATTTCTCGCTCACCCTAATAAACGATCAGAACCGTCTAAAGTTTGTAAGCTCCTAATTTTGATTTTTTATCCTCTTTAACTTCGAAGGATAAAAAATTGTACTCTCTTACTCTCAAATCCTCCTCCGTTCTCTTTCTCCTTCCGAGCTCGCCCTCTGCCTCCTCCATTCTATAGCACCGACAATTTCTCTTTCCCTTCGTACGTAGTGGCGGAGGCACGGATATTACGGCTAGTATTAAATAAATCTCTTACTTTGGAAATATAATAATCTCAAAATAAAGGACAAAGATGGTACCACAATCAAAAAAAAAATAGAAGATCGAACATATCTTGTAAGCTAAATCAAACATTATTTTTCTTTATTTACATGTGTAAAATGATTCTCGAACTCGACATGGAGTCTACTAGTTCATGGTTTTAAATTTCAGGCCGGATAATCACTTAAACCGATATATATATGGGAATCCTACACTTCGATTTGATTTGAACCAATTAATCGTTTTTTGTCAAAATTCGGTAAAATCGGTTGACTACCAGGCAACCGGTAAAACCGGTTAAGTTTACCCAGTTTTAATTATTTTTTTGTACCAAAAAATTTTTAATGTTAAAATTAACCACTTTTAGTAATATTGTAACTCAACTTTATTATATTTTAGCTCATAAAAAACGAGATTTATTAAAAAATTATTAACTACTAATAATATAAATTTTTATATATTAATGACATCATTGGGTCCAATAACGATTCGATCATTGGTTGTATCACCCTCATACTTTTTCGAGTTTAATGGCCGATCCAAGTTTGAAAAGGTTGCATCAGTTATAGTGGGAAGTAGTTAGCATGAAGTTTATTTTTGGATAAGTTAATCGATTATTAATAAAGTCTTGTGGCATGCGAGGTTCTATATGTACACAAGATTTTATTGATCAATTGACCAACTTACCAAAAAATTAATTTGATGCTAACCGGATCCGTTATAGTGCATGAGTAGTACTGTATTACTGTCTTGGTATAAAAATATAGTAATTTCAAATTTTCTCAGTTTTAAAAACAAAATAATAAAAACTTAACAAAATAAAAATAGAGAGGAATAGAGAGGAAGTACGAGGGAAGAGAAGCAGGGCAGGTAAGGATTGATTTGAGGACATGAAAAACAGGACAGGAGGGGGAGGGGGAGGGGGAGGGGGAGGAGAGGGGAGGGGAGGGGCTTTTAATTTTGCACTACTAGTGTGGTTGTCGAGGTCGAGGAGGAGCTGTCAATCCCCTCCAGTTCCCGAAAATGCAACGTAGTGTTTGACATTTTGCTTTCAAAGGCATCATCATGCATCTCTCCCCCACCTTTTTTCTACTTCCCAATCTACTTACTCATTTGTTTTCTTCTCTAGTGTATTTTTTTTCTTTCTTCTGTCCCTCTTTTGACTTTATTTCTTGGTCTTTAGGTTGGAACCATATATATTATAAATACATGGGGGACCGAGTTTTGGCAGTCAATACGCTTGCTAAAAAAAGAGAGTAAATTTCATTTAAGCACATAACGTTTACATGTTTTTACATATCACAGCCTGAATTTCGATAGTAGACATATGAACACTAATACAAGTACTCCGCTATATGTGAAACTATTATATTTTGGAAATGTGTTTTTTGATATTTTTATATAATTATCTCTTAGATGAGAAAAAAATAGGTTTCACTTTTATATGAGAGAAAATCATGTGAAAATATCAAAAACTCGGAGGGAGTACTCCCCCCGTTCCTTAATATAGGTCGTTTTAAACATGTGCACAAGAATTAAGGAAATGATTGAAAAACATTAACTATACTATCAATTGTCTATAATACCCTTCACCTCACATATAAGAGTAGAGGAGTAGATGAAAGAGTTTTATTGGGAGAAGGAGAGAAAGACTTAAGAGTAGAGGAGTAGTATAGGATAATGATAAATATTGATCAAAAAATTAGGTGAAGTAATAAAGGGCAATTTGAGAAAAATAATGATCAATTCTCCTAGATAACCACAAGCGACAAATAATTAGGAATAACAAAAAAAAATTTAAAACGGTCTACATATAAGAATGGAGGGAGTTTTAAAATAGTGTTCCTATATGTTTCATCTAGTTTTACTGTGTGTACTTATGTGCCACACGCCTAAAAGTACGTGAAGCTTTGATACATCAGACTTCATAACTGTGATTTTTTTTGGGAAACATTAGTTCCACATGAATTTATGATTTTTTCACATAATTCTTTCTCACACAAAAATGTGACTTGTCTTCTTCTCGTGTGAAAAAAAACAATCAGTTGATCAGCATCCGTTGATCTGCAACATCAGTTGACATGCAACTGATGTTGATCTGCAGTTGTTTTGTAGATCAGCAGTTGATGTTGATGTTTATTGGGATTTCTCTGATGTTGATGTGTATCAGGATGTTGAAAAAAAATTATGTGAAAATATAAAAAACACATGTAAAAGTATCTGTTTCTTTCTTTTTAACTAGTGTCCTTTGTTTTATGCCCAAAATAATTTTTTATTATATTTTACATTTTTTCACATCTTTTTACTCAAACAACCCAATCTCCGACATAATATATTTTTTCATCGTGTTTCAACAATCGACTTGCTGCAGCAAACAAAATAAGTAGTTTTGTTGGGATATTTCACATGAATCATATATCGGATAAATTCAAGAGTATAGATGGGTTAATAAGTATGATTGAGTCTCAACATAATATGTTAACTTTTTAGGCAAGGAGGTGGTACAACATGCTTATTGAGTTCATTAAAATATCATTAGAAAATATTAACAAGTAATATAAAAATATATGTTCAATTAAAACTAAGACAACATTGTTATAATTTTAACATTATTATTTATAAATATATATCAACTATATATAACAAATACTCATAAATTAACTTTTGACATGCAAAAGTAAAAAGTTATAAAGCTATACGTGATGAGTGATGAGTGAGTTTTATATCCATAATTGAGTCCGTTTGAGCTTAATCTTTTGGATGCTTTAAAGTATTTGTGTCTATTCATGCATGTTTTATGTTGTTTTGTAGGAATTGGGACAAAAGTTTCTTGGATCGACGTTTGGGGTTGCTAGATTCGCGTTTTCGGCTTGCCATTTACATAACACCAACTTCAGAGCCAATTTCAGTATTGCTCCGGACCTTTTTTCAAAAAACTCAATGAACGAAAGTTGTAGATCTACGTCTCCTCTTTCTGGAACATCTTGAATCATCGAAATCGAAGTTCGGACGAAGATGTTATGGCTATTTTCCCAAAGGACGTCGGAGTAGAAAATTTTCAGAAAAGGGCCTAGCGCTGGGGCACCCAAACATAGCCTAATCCCAGCGCCGGGGCGCTAGGAGGCAGTGTTTCAACACCGAGAAGCTGGGGAAGGGGCTGGTCAAGCTTGGACGCGTTTTGGGACAAATTTTGACACTTTTTTGACTCCAAATTGGATTGGGTTTGTTCCTAAGCTAAAAATTGGACTTGTAACCTATAAATACATGATATAAGGCATAAAATAAAGAAAGATTACATATATTAGATTAGAGATAAACTCCATTAGATTATAACATAAACCCTAGTTCTTATTAGTTTTGGAGATTGAAGCAACTTGGAGACCATTGAAGATCAAGAGCAGGAGCTTGAAGAAGATGAAGATTTACTGACAACAAATTCTATTCTCTTCTCTTACTTTTATCTTTTAATGTCTATTCAATTGTGGATTCTTGGTTTTAATTCATTAATCATGAACTAAATCTTTTATTAAGACTACAAATTGAACATTTTATGTCTATGAATTAATTATTTAATTTATTCCAATTATTTATGTCCAAGTGAATTGTTTATCATATTTTGTGCGTATTGATTAATTATTTGGTCAATAATTACTGTGTTATTCTAGAAGGATTTGGAAGATGAAATCTATGGTTGAAACTGGACATGATAACATGTATGCTTAATTATTTGCATGGGATGAATAATTAGGGTCGTGAATTGAATAGGAATATCTGTTCACTGCATGTAACAAATTTGGAATTGGAATTTAACGGGTTTGGTTTAATTATTTTGCATAGAAATATCGCAGGATTAATTGAATTGAATAAAAGTTATATGTTCACATGGAAAAAAGCTTTTAACTAGAATTCCTGTTAACAATTCAGGTGGCATAATAATTGGGTTAATTGGATAATTGGTTTATAGTTCATAATTTGGGATATTGTAGTCTTAACCTTTATTTATTTGAATTAATTTTAAGAGTAATCTAGTTTTAATTGATTAATTTAGTTTTCTTAATTAAAAAAATCACAATTTGCAGTTGTTTAAATAAAATTGATTTGGTTAAGAGTTAGTACTTGGTAATTTTTATTAAATAATTCATCGTGAAAACGATACTTTTCTTATCGCTTTATTACTTGTTGACCGTGTATACTTGCACGAATTCATTGATTGCAAAATCGATCAACAATACGTTTGAGTAACTGTATGATTATATATAATATTATATAAGATTAATAATACTATGAAATATAAAGATATAATTAAAATGAATAAATATAGAATAATGCTAGAGACACAAATTATTCTATAAAAATTCTACAAACTGCTGATGTGGCATACTCCATCTCCGTTTTTTATGTGGGACCAAAGACTACATTGAAGCAATTTGTTGATCAATATGCTGAGGTGGAGTATGTCACATCAACAGTTTATAAAATATTTGTAAAATAGTTTGTCTCTAGCGTTACTCATAAATATATATAGAACGGTTTAAGAATTAGTGCACTGCCAATTCAAGAAGCGGTGCAGTACATCAACGGTTCAATCACGAATACCAAAATTGTATCGCGCCAATCCTTGTTTAAATTTTTTTGCACCAAAGCGCATCGATGAAGTCTACAATTTGAATAAAAACTGATCAGTTCGATGCGATTCGATCTTGATTTAAATTGTCATCTCTACTCAATTTGGTTAAGAACTTTAAAATGGAAAGCTATTTTTTATTATTTATTTTTATTTAGTCTCAAAGTAATTGGTGCGGATGTATTATTTTGAAAAACTTATGTAGCTAAATACAAAAAAGCTATAAGTAATAGGTACCAATTTATATTTAACAAATGCATCAACCTTTTTAGCGCAGGTTGGCGTGTAAAAGTTAAACGTCTTTTACACCTTCCTTCTGTCAGCTTTCATCCTCTCATTCCTCCCGGGTCCGCAGCAGCTAAAACACGTACCAAGGTTGAAGTGAAGTCCATCATCAATAGTCATTTAATATGTAGTATATTCTACGATTAATAGTATATATACATACGCGAAACGGAACGGAAGGATCCAGGACAGACGAGGAAGATGGTGAGGAAGAGGGCGGCTTCTGAGATGGAACTCCAAACAGGTGATGGCGTCGAGTATCACAACAGATTTTTACGCCGAACACCTTCAAATCCCCTCTTAGACATAGACATGGGCATGGGGCTTTTATCTACTAATACGATCATTACTAGTTCTGATTTAGGAGGTAGTGGTGGAAGAGATATCACCAACTCTCCTAATCCACCACCACACTCAATCCACGTTCCTAACCACTCCACTGCTACGCTATTATCTTCCACCAACACAAACACAACTGTGACGTCAAACGCGTCTGCCACTAATAATGTTATGGACGGATCCCTGCTCTCGCCTCAACATCATCATCATCCACAACAACAAGGCCCTCATACCGAAACGACCCGGGTCCCTTCCGTTTGTGTTTTCTCTGGTCTGCCCTTGTTTCCTCCTACTATTCAAAGAAATCTAGGCTATTCAGCTGCTGCTGGCTGCCCAGGTGAGCAGCCGCTACTACCCAGTAGCACTGCCACTTCTGATGTTGCTGTTCTACCGCCTTTCCCATTCACAACTAGTACTACTACTACGTCAGCAGGAATAGCAATGGAAGACGGTAGTAGCGCTGCCATGGCATGGATCGATGGCATCATAAAAGATCTAATTCACAGTTCCTCCCATGTCTCAATACACCAGCTCATCCACAATGTAAGGGAGATTATCCACCCTTGCAATCCTAGTCTTGCCGCGGTCCTCGAGTGCAGGCTCCGCTCTTTGACAGATCCAAATTATCCGAACACAACCACCAGCACCACCACTGAGAGAAGGAGATCGTCATCGATTATTAGGAATTCTTCTTCTGAACTAGTGCAAAGACATCTTCACCACCATCAAACCATCCACCAAAAAGGAGGGCAAGTGCAGTTTCAGGGGCAGGGCTCATCATCGTCATCATCAGCATCTGCAGCTGATCTCAAACTTTATCGGGATTTCTCTGATGTTGATAATACATTGCCACCCTCTGCTGCTGCTTCTCATTCCATCAACCATTACTTGAATTGGGGACTTGCACAACCCACCACCAAAAATATGGTCACTTCTACCGATCTTACTCCGTCAAATCAAAATCAGATGCATGAGCAGTCATCTCAGCAGCTGCATCCGCAGGAGCAACAGCAGGACTCTTCGCGAGTAGGAGCTGGAGCTACAGCAGCAGAGGCATTAATCGTGCCACCCACTGTTGACGTGATCGTAACAAGAGAGAAGAGAAAAGAAGAAATACGGCAGCAGAAGAGAGATGAAGAAGGCCTACACCTCCTGACCTTACTCTTGCAGTGCGCGGAGGCCGTGTCCGCAGATAACTTTGAGGAGGCAAACAGGATGCTGTTGGAGATCTCAGAACTGTCCACCCCATTCGGAACGTCTGCGCAGAGGGTAGGCGCCTACTTCTCCGAGGCCATGTCGGCGAGGTTAGTTAGCTCGTGCCTGGGGATTTACGCAGCCCTTCCCCCAACTGTGGTGCCTCCTCACGGCCAAAAGATGGCCTCGGCCTTCCAGGTTTTCAATGGGATTAGTCCCTTCGTTAAGTTCTCACATTTCACTGCAAATCAGGCCATACAAGAAGCCTTCGAAAGAGAGGACAGGGTGCACATCATAGACCTCGATATAATGCAAGGCCTGCAGTGGCCGGGACTATTTCATATCTTGGCTTCACGGCCAGGGGGACCTCCCTCTGTTCGACTCACGGGATTTGGCACCTCTATGGACGCCCTAGAGGCCACCGGCAAGCGATTGTCTGACTTTGCCGATAAATTGGGCCTACCATTTGAGTTCTCCCCAGTCGCTGATAAAGTTGGGAATCTGGATCCTGAAAGATTTAGTGTGAGCAAGAGGGAGGCTGTCGCCGTCCACTGGTTGCAACATTCACTCTACGATGTCACAGGTTCCGATGCCAATACCCTTTGGCTCTTGCAGAGGTAAATTATATAATTCCTCAATTTCAAAATAAGAAATATATATTTTTAAGATGATGGTTATTGAATTTTTTTGTTTTTATTTTTCGAATTTATTTCTAACTTTAGTTAGAAATAGAGTAGTTGTAGCTAATAATATTCAATTAACTAAAAGATAAAAGTAGTGACATGTAGAAACTTAATATAATTTTAAAGTCATTAAAGTCTGAAAATAAAAGTGTATCTTTCATTTAGGAACAAATTATAAAAGAAATATATATATCTAATTTTTGAATGGATGGAGTAAAGAAAAGAAGCTAGCTAGAAGTTGTAGTATATTATAAAACTCAATTATAGTTTATTTGCACGAGAGAATTCATTGGGTCTTTTTTAATGATCGCACTAAATATTTTAGGAAATCGATATTTTTACATGTATTTTTAATATTTTTACATGGTTCTCTTTTACATTAGGTTCCACCTTGAGGTGAAAAAGAACCATCAGAACCATGTGAAAATATCAAAAACACATGGAAATAGTGTTCCCCGACCAATATTTTGCCGTTGCACCATGCGTTTTCTAGTTACCTTCTAAGGGAAATTGATTCTTCGAACTTAAAAAAAAAAACATGATGTTGATACTACTTGCATGTATAGTTAATTTTATATAAAGTGCATGTGGACCAAGTAAATTAATACTAGGTTTGAAATCATCATTTGCCACAGTAACTCAGTAAGTACAAAGCAGTGGGATTAATCTATGTTTTGATCTGCGTGGGTGCAGATTGGCTCCAAAAGTTGTAACAGTGGTAGAGCAGGACTTGAGTCACTCGGCGGATTCATTCTTGGGTAGGTTCGTGGAGGCCATACATTACTTCTCAGCATTGTTCGACTCTCTCGGTGCAAGTTATGGGGAGGAAAGTGAGGAGAGGCATGTGGTGGAGCAGCAACTGCTGTCGAGGGAGATACGGAATGTGCTGGCTGTAGGGGGTCCATCAAGGTGCGGTGCTGAGATGAGGTTCAACAACTGGAGGGAGAAGCTCCAACAGTCTGGCTTCAAGGGCATCTCTCTGGCTGGAAACGCTGCGGCACAGGCCTCCCTCTTGCTTGGGATGTTCCCTTCTGATGGTTACACCTTGGTAGAGGACAACGGCACTCTTAAGCTTGGTTGGAAAGATCTTTGCTTGCTTACTGCCTCTGCCTGGAAGCCTATAACTAAATAGCTCTCATCTTCATCTATCATTTCCCAGCAGAGTCAGCATAGTTTATATGTTGACAACAGCAACGTTCACACTTGTGTGTTGAGCTTTGTTTCAATTTACACTTGGTTATGAAATAGTTAGGTTCCATGCTATAAATGCGTGTATACCTATTTTGAAATAGTTATGTTCCAATCCCATAGGTGTCGTTGCAATTCTACTACGCATTCCTTTCCTTTATCTTTAACTAATTCACGGCTAAGTAAATGATTGGAAAACATCTATGTTATTCTATAGCAGAAGATAACTTTGGTTTGGATCACCACAAGAGATTTTTAATTATGGTAGTATATTTTAATTATGAGAGCTTTATTATAGTAGTAGATTTTTGTTAGGAGTTTGTTTCTTTTTTAAATAAGGGTTTTTTATATAGTCCTTAAGTATTGTGTTTTCTATTTAAGAATTGTGATACTTTATTATTAAATAGATTATTGTATGAATTGATTTAAGATTGAAGTTGTGTGCATGTGTGAGGGCGAGAGCGTGAATAGGGGCGCGATTTCAAGGGCGTGTGGGTATATGGGTGCTACTGTGCTAGTGGTTCTGAGTCTTCTGACGATCATATGCACTAGTAGGTCTACATGATTATGATTAAGAATTGTGATACTTCATTATTAAATATATTATTGAATGAATTTGCCCGAGTGAATCACGTCATCGTTCCAAAACCTGACATCTTTTATCAAATCAATAATTTACCCGAGTGAATCATGCCGCCATCGTCCTGAAAAACAAAATCTTTTATCAAATTAGTAATTTGTCCGAGTGCATCACGCCATCGTTCCAAAACCCGACATAAAAATAATAAAACAATGGTGATGTTATTCGGTAAAGGTAAGAAATTAATTGTCCTGTGTTACATAACATTTTGACATCTGGTTGAATCAATAGTATTTATTTCAATTAATACAGAGTTGTTTGAGCTGCACATAAAATCTCATTACATATTCATCATCCGGATATTAAATTTTACAATGTACAAGTTAAATATATTTCACCTCCCTAGCCCTATGTTTACGCAATTCATGGGCAATTCTATACCTAAACAATGCCGCATCTTCTTCAGACCAGTCAAACTGCCCTAAAGCCATGCCTTGGACAAGGTAGTCTACATACTTCATTACGTAGACTCCGCAATCCACATAGTTTTTCTGTTTAGGTCGGACTGACTTGAATGCCCAAGTTTCAGGGTTGAATATCCGCATTGCATTTGCAATAAAGTCACACTATAAAAAACAAAAACAAACTAGTTAGTTCAACAATATAATATACATGTACTTGGAAAATGACATCAGCAACAGTAAGGACGTACCACGTATTCGAGCTCTAATTGATAACGATATGAAATTTTGTCAATAGGTACATCATCGTATAATGGATCTATAAGCATAACCCGCGCCATCTATTAATATCTACAACGATCAAAAAATAATGGGAGTTTTTATGGTTAACTAGAAGGAAGACAAAATCACAGTCTGCCATTTGCGGTTGGGCCCCTTAGTTGAAAAAATAGGGCGCCACCTCGGCGACGTCATATTCCTTTTTTGCTAGACTTAGTTTGCGGTATGACGGCCACCATTGTTTTAGTATTTAGTAATTGGAAAAAACAGTGAGGCATAAAATAAAATTTCTTTCTGTCGTAGATACGCGTCGATTGTCTGATCCTATATTTCGTTCCCTGGCAAAAGACTATGGAGGTCCTTATGGACCAATCGGTACTCGTTATCAAGACCGACAAGAGGAAACTGTGTTGAATCTACCACATAAGAACACCAATTTCGGTTTAGCCAGTCTACCTTTTCTAATTTAAGTGGTTTGACATGATTCCTCTGTAGCCATGAAGGATAAATTGTAGACACGCCCTCCTCCCCACCACGAATAGGCTCTGAATATGATTGCAGGCCGAGAGTTTCTTCTAATATTGGGGTTAACTGCATCGGCTGAAAGTGATCCGCAGTGTTATTGCCAACATTCGAACTCCATTTAAGGTGGGGAGGTGATATATATGATGGGTGTTCCTCTTCAGCGTCTAATTAGATGTCGGTCACATAAGGGGATTCTTGATTGTGTTGACTGAATGAATTAAAAGTGGAAAATGGCGTTTCTTGCGTCACTTGATCTTCTGGAACGTTGGGGATGGTTTTGTTGGGATCTTCATAAACTCCCCGGTACTTTTCATTAAACAGTAACGACCTTGCATACCAATCTTTGTACACATGGCGAGGTTGTGCACAGGTGGTTTTGACAGAAGGTTTTGAACAAAATCTCGGGCGTCCTCTATCTGAATATTTCAGGATACATTTGTTTAGTAAGGCGTATTTAATTTCATTATAGAAGTACAATGTAGAAAATATTACAAAGAAACTTACGAGGCCGACATCTTCGTATTGACTAAAGAAGGCACCCGGTGTATATGTATCGTGTAGTTGGATTTGTGGGCGACTTATTCTCAGACGAGTCATCTGCCTATAGTCGCCAAGAGGAATCTCCTGCCTTGTGGCAACCACACAATCTAATACAATATCTTGCCATGTATACCACGTTCCGCAACTTGATATAATCAACTGAGCGGAACCCTTCCTGCTCTTGGTGCAGTTCGATCATATATATTGGGTCGGGCAGAATATCTTGCACTTCCCCAAATTGTCTTAATACACGATTTGGCATTTGGAATTCAACCACGTCGAGCCAAATGAGGGGAATACGTGAGGCCCCACTATACCAACCTGCCTGATATTCTTGTGCCACAAGATGGTCCAAATGTGAATACGACATCCAGCTTACCATATCATATGTCATCTCATGAAATTCCCCTAGGTAAAAGATCCACAAGATGATTGAAATGTGAATACGACATCCAGCGTACCATAGCATATGTCATCTCATCAAATTCCCCTCGGTAAAAGATTTGGTTGTGATGGGGATATGGTTTTCTTGCCTCTTTCACATTATGCATTTTTCTTCGGTAGGCCCATGCTTTTACGCGGGGCAACAAATGAGTTTAATATTGTGGACGCTAGGTCGGACGACATTGTTTTCAATAATGGGATATGGTGCCATTTTTAGTTCAAACATAATTGGATACGGTTCCCTTTTTAACTCAAACATAACTGGATACGGTGTATACAAAATGACGCCGCTGAAGGTATTAATCATCCGCAGTTTAATACTGCGGTCGCTTGGTATACAAAATGACAACTTGCCTCCAAACAAAATTTTAAGTTGTTCCATATTGCATCCAATTTTTTTTTAAAGTTGTTCCATCTTGTCCATCTGATATTTTTCAAAGCAATCAAACAACTTAAGCAACAATCGTTGCAGTGAATTTGAGACGAAAGCAACAAATCAAAAGGAGTTTGGCAAATCCTCCAACATATATGTATGGTTGTTTTTATGTCAAATTTGAAGTTTATTTTTTTTAAAAAAATTCTATGTTGTACACTTTAAGAGTTAATGGATGTTTAGTTTGTTTTTGTTCACTTCTCCAAAAATATGTGTTGTTTACTTTAAGAGTTAATGGTGCTTTATCTATGTTGTTTTTATGTTGTTGATAAATCTTTATTTTGGATGTGTTACTTATAAAAATTGAATTTAATCACGGACCCACTGTCAACACTTTGTTATGGGATCAACAAAACCACATTTCAACAGCCGTATGGGACAATTCCCATTACAGTAGGTCATTAAGATCCGATGAGAGTGGACATTCATTGGAAGTGTGAGTTTTAAGTGACCCCCAAAAAGAATTATTATGCGACTAGGGTTTTGGGGTATTTAAAAATACTAATATCTGTAACCAATTAGACGCTTCGTTGATAGAAGTATTAGTGGAGCGTTGACGCAATGAGACTAATACATTTCACTTCCCAACTGGTGAAATGACAGTCACCCTTGAAGATGTACATTTTATTTTAGGATTACCGGTTATAGGGCATCCTATTACATGTACATTACTCCATAACCCTAAACAGTACTTTATTGATAGCGAATTTAGTCAATATATTGTGGGGGATGAGAAAGTGTATACTCGAAGGGGCATTATGTTGTCGTGGTTGGGCAGTAGATTTTGCCAAGTTCCAGTAGATGCTGATTGGGAAACGGTGGTGACGTACACTATTTATATTGCGAAAGGTATTATTTGCATTGGTAAATCGCGACGTCATACATGCGAGTATCTTTTATTTTTAGAGGACATTAATAAAGTAAGTGATTATGCATGGGGAGCTGCGGTGTTGGCTTGTTTGTTCTGCAGCTTACATAAAGCAACCCGCCTTGATTAATCTAAAAACTTTTTCGGGTGTTTAACCCTTCTTCAGGTATTATATTGTCTTTATACCTTCATGTTTATTTAAATTGATATTTGATAACATACTGTATGACAAAATATAATCATTTGGGATTTGAGAGTAGGCCAACATAGCATACATTTTTGAAAATTTTAAAACTAGAGATCAAACTTAAGAAAAACAAACTCACTGAGAGAGTCTCCAATCTTCAAGTTGTGATTCTTAGACCACTTGGTGTTGACAAGTCGATTTGATGAAGTGGGTAAACCCCAAGCATCTAAATCTCAACCTTGTATTAGGCGGAAGATCACTTTGGTTTGGATCACCCAAGTCGACCATTCATTCCTCTTGATGGGATTTGGTGTTTGATACTTGTCTTTGCCAAAAGAAACTGTTTCAATGCCATTTGAAATTTGGAGCTTATTAGTTTAGAAGAAAGAATTTGTTTTCTTCTGATTATTAAATTCTGGTGAAATTAGTATTACCTTTTTCCATAATGTTATATGGTTAAGACGGGTGTTGTGCTGCATTCAAATATGTTTCAAGTAAGCATTTGGCTTGGCATTTGATTTAATAGTTATGTGAAACATAATGTGGTGGGAAAGAGGACGTGAGATTGGAGGTAATGATTATGGATTTAGGGAAAGTAAGACTTAGTTACACATTTTGGTTCCTTCAAAAGTTGTGACTTCTTCTAAATTTTCTGAGTTATGTTATTGAAGATTGGAAAGAGCTTGGTAGCGCCACTGAGTCAATTAAAGAAACTAAATTATTAGGCATTGTTGGTTAAGAAAATTTGGAAAACTTAAGTTGCTTTGAGCTTCATACTTCATAGTATGTTGGGTAGATTTATTGTACTACTTGATATCTCATGAGGGTTCCTTTTGTATAGAGGGATATCTGTTATAGTTGAATTTCTTTTTCCATTATACCTTTAATTGCATTACCTTTTTGAAGACCAAAATATGATGTTCATATTTATCCCACTCTTCAACTTATATGAATTGAAGCATCTTTGGAAGAGTATTTGATGAGGAAGCAGTAATAAAAGGTGTAATGGAGGTTGGTGGCATCAAAGAGGCAGCTAGATGTATCCATAAGCATTTATCCATTGTGTTAACATGCTTTTTGCCTTCACGCCACCAGAAAATCACTAGGAGGTGATAGAGGGGTGGTGTAAGACCCCGAATTTTATGAAATAAAAGTATTCAATTTTCTTATAATTACTATTAGGTAAATGGTTAAATTGATAAAAGTTAAAGTTAAGGGTGATATATGAATTTTTTTTCAAAATACAAGTGGTTATAAAATATTCATTGTTGTCGGGGAATATTCGTTTGGTCGTGGAATATTCTTTACGCCGGGGAATATTATGCGACGGTTGACCATTTTGGGCCCTATAATGAATAAGCGTCGGATGAAAAAAAGCGACAAAATTAAGTTTTTATAAATAACGGCGTAATCGTTATCAATAACACTTTGTTGTTGGAATACGGTTGGTAAAGTAAATGTAATACAGCGTTGCACAAAGAAGTACACGGTATTGCAGTATATTTTTCTCAATTATTGATTCTTACGTGAGAAGGCACTACTCAATAATTATTACGGTAATTCTTGTTCAATATTTTATTTTATTGATTCAATAATTCTTTGTGTTGATATTTTATTATTGTTGTTGATAATTATCCTTTTACTGATATTTCCCATTATCGGATCAATAATTCATATTATTTGAATAATATTATTAGATAGCATTATTGGCAATGTCTAGAAAGTTACATCGAGGAGAGGTTTGGTCACCTAATTGCTTGATGAGGAGAAATTCTTATTGGAAAGCCCCTGCTCCCCGGGAGCGACTGGTTATCATAAATGTGATTACGTAATATTATTTGTGAATAATTAATTATTGATTCATATGATAAGGAAATATTTATTTTATATGAATATAAATGATGGATTTATTTATGTGGTTATTAATGAAGGAATTAATCTTTGAGATGTTTTATTTGTATTTTGTCGGATTGGAGGTATTAAAAGATCAAATCGGTGTTATTCTGACTTTATTGTGTGAGTTATAATATTTAATCAAATAGTTGGATCGTTATAATTTTTGGATATGTTATACATATATAAGTTGAGTATATGTCACAAATTTTGAGCGAATTAAAATGAGCGTATGATTTGTTATGAATTTTAAGAGGTAGCGATTCGTAAATTAGGTTTTGGTGGAAAATTCTAGAATTGAGTGGGCCCCACTCTTGGTTGTTGGGGAAGATGGCTGATTTTTGATGGGTGGAATAGTAGCGAAGGTAAAGCCATCGTGTAGCGAGTCAAGTCCGCTTTCTTGGGGCTAACATTTTCCTATAAATAGAGGCTAAGTTAGAATTGAAAATCACACTGCAGAAACAAAGTTTTCTCTCTTTCTCTCTCTAGATTATTGAGTGTAATTTGTGAGTATTTAGATACTTGGTGAGTTGATATTCATCGGTCTGCAAGTTTCCTTGACGTATATCAGATATCCTCGTCGGAAGTCTTTTCTTTTGAGGTAAGGGATAGTAAGGGATATTATTTTTTTTTCGTAATGATATTATTTCTTCAATATCATTTTCTTTGAAATATTGATCTGAAGTTTTTATCAAATTTGGAACTTTTTTCATGTCGGGGTTACTATTCATGAGTTACTATTCATGAGTTACTATTCATGAGTTCTATTATTCTTACGAGTACTTATTCATGAAGCGTGAAGATTTTTTTGTGGAATTTCTATCTTTTTGGTGTGAGATTCTTATTCACGTATCGGCCTTTATTCACTATTCACTTATTATATGCACTATTCATAGAAAAAATAAAATTTCTTCTTTTCGTCTAAAATATCTATACGGATACTAGCTTTGATTGTATCCATGTTTTGATCATTCTTGAATTTTACACCACTATGATTATTTTGAGGTATTTTTGGATGTATAGATTAGGAGTTATGGATTTTATGAGAAAAGACTATTTTAAAAGTAACTATTTATAACTCCTTGCGGTTAACTCCAAAATTGATGAAATTTTTATTGAGAGTACATCTATATAATATCAGTGTACTCTGTGAATTTCGGAATTTTTGGATAAAAGTACAATTTATGATAAATGTTTAAATATTCGGTAGTTTTGGCCATATGAAAAATAGTAAATGAATTTTTAAAATTTCGAGAAAAATATATGTTCAATATGGGACTATTTTATGCTAAATCCCAGAAAAGAAGTATTTTAGAAGCTGATTTGGTATTTTTCATGAAAATGTTCTAGTTATGAGTAAATGAATTAAATATGTTATGTGAAGTAAGAAAATTGGAAAATATGATTTATTGGCTTGAGAATCATATATGAGATATATCTGATTTTTATGAGGATTTTGGTTAATGATGATGAAATCTTATGAGTTTGGCATTTTAGATGATTAAATGCATTAATTATTAAAGTGTAAATAATTGGATTAAATTATTTATAAGTTTGAGAAATGATTAAAATATTATTATAATATTAATAATATTAGATTATGAGATTTCTAAGTGATTTATAACATTTGGATTAAGGTGTTATAAATATGGATATGAATTTTATTATGAAACTTTATCTTTTCGTATCGAGGTTCTTATATGCGTATCACGGGACTATATGTACGAATACGGAGTCTTATTCACAACAAATTGGTTTCTTCTACGACCAAATTATCGTTGATTTATGAATCTTACTCTTGAAATTAAAACCATGTTTTGATTATATTATTTTATATAACATTCTTATAACCTAATGATGATATTTCTCTTTGACTTGAGTGTAAAGATGGGTAGATTATTGGTATGATCGTGACCATAGGTTCTCTTTGGCCGAGAGTGCAAAAAGTTGAATTGTTTTGGTATGATCATGACCATTGAATTTACAATTGAATATTTTTAGCTTAAGTGCAAAGGTGAATTGATCAAACATGGTTATAATTATTGTTATATAACCACGAAAATGATTATGTATTTCGTTGATATATGAATATCTTTGGCTCGTTGTGCAAAGATGACTGTTGTTGAATATCTTTGCTTTGTAGTGCAAAGATGAATTATTGATGAATATCTTTGGCTCGTAATGCAAAGATGACTGTTGTTGAATATCTTTGCTTTGTAGTGCAAAGATGAATTATTGATGAATATCTTTGGCTCGTAATGCAAAGATGACTGTTGTTGAATATCTTTGCTTTGTAGTGCAAAGATGAATTATTGATGAATATCTTTGGCTCGTAATGCTGAAGATGACTGTTGTTGTTGAATATCTTTGCTTTGTAGTGTAAAGATGAGCTGTTGATGAATATCTTTGGCCCGTGGTGCAAAGATGAATTTATTAGTATGATTATGAGCAGAGGCTGTGATTTGGTATAACCATGATATTTGATGTTTGAGGTAAAGGCGGTGATGAAAATTATCTTCGTCACGGATGAGAAGAGAATTTAGAATCACAATTATGATTATGAGTTATTCATATGATTGTGGAAAGGCTGTTGATTGATGTTACTGAGGATAAAATATTGTTGGTGGACTTTTAAGCGTGGAGAAGATAATAGACTTTATAGTCTATTTAACTCTTTTAATGGATTGCTTCGTTCATTTGCAACTATGGTTGAAAAGTTTTATCATCTACCATATGTTCTAAATCTACGATTCATTCTTGATGAAGACTATTGATAATTTATTTATCTTTAGTAATAATATTCTTTCTTGAGCTAGTTGTGCTCACCCTTTTACTTCATAATTCTTTTCGGGTAATAAAAGTGTAATTTGGGTTGGCCCGGGGATAACAAGGGAATAGAGCGGTGGTCTATAGTTGTTGAGGTTCTCCCTAAAGAGTATGAAAATAATTTTATTGAGGGCTTTAGTGTGTTGTATTTTATACATCATTTAATAGTTATTTTGGTGAATTAAATAGGGGGTGGCGAACCTGACTTTGGAAGGGTGTTTTGTCACTATCATACAAGATGTCTAATGACATACAAACTTCGTGTTATCATAAGACATGGTTGTGCTCATCCACTTGCTTTGAGTATATTTACAAGCACTACTATATAATCTTGGTGTTTGTTTGGAGTATAATACCAAATTAGAGGCGGTGGAGATAATGATATGTCAAGAGAAGACTCGCCATTGGGAAGAATATGATAGTAATCTTCTTGTTTTCTTTGGGGTCTATTAGATTGACCGAGGATAATTACGTGGCCATATGATATCTACCATAACCTAAAAGCATGGCCTCCCGTATACGAAGGTTTCTTGAGCACTTCCCAAAGATTCTAATTTCTAAAACAGTTTTTGACTATTCCTTTATGTAAGGTGTCATTGTGATGTGCTACAGTTGGTATATATTTGTATCCAAACTCACAGCATATGTGTTGTTATATTTTGCACGACAATTGTTGTAATAAAGTTGTAGTTATTTTTTCGTACCATATATTTGGCGACTCGAGAATGGGTTGGATGGAATGGACCTATTTTGGGGTCGTTACATTTGGTATCGAGCTATAAGTAAAGAGCCCAGAGCCTCTCATTTGGTGACTTCGTTGATGGGGAAGCAAAGCGGACTCTCCGTAGGGGGCCTTGGATTCTTGGTGGCAAACCGATAGAGTACCCATGTGAGTCTTTGTCCACGGTTGGGACATGAGTTACATTTGGTATCAGAGCTTAGGGATATGATCTCTGGCGGAGATCGGGGAATAGAACTAGGAGGGGAGAGATGAGTAAATCCTTCGCTAGTGTGTCCTACCTAAGCTTATTTGTTGGTCAGTTATAATATCGGGATATTAGGTGATATGTTAATTTGTTAAATTAACCCTTGTTTTGAAGTTGTATTCTTGAATGATATCTGAAATACAGGAGATGAGCAATGGAGAAATCATGATGACAGGAAAGATGAAATCTGAAATGAAAAGCAAGGTATTCTCAACTCTTTGAAATACCAGGTACGTAAATTTCGGGGACGAAATTTCATAAGGAGGGGAGATTGTAAGACCCCGAATTTTATGAAATAAAAGTATTCAATTTTCTTATAATTACTATTCAAGTAAATGGTTAAATTGATAAAAGTTAAAGTTAAGGGTGATATATGAATTTTTTTCAAAATATACAAGTGGTTATAAAATATTCATTGTTGTTTGGGAATATTCGTTTGGTCGTGGAATATTCTTTCTATCGAGGGAATATTAAATGCAACCAAGTAGCGACCATTTTGGGCCCCATAATGAGAATAAGCGTCGGATGAAGAAAAGCGACAAAATTAAGTTTTTATAAATAACAGAAAGTAATTCATTCTGAATTAACATTGTTGGAATACCGGTTGGTAAAAGTAAAATGTCTGGCGTTGTTGCGACAAGATAGCACGGTATTGCGATATATTTTTCTCAATTATTGATTCTTACGTGAGAAGGCACTACTCAATAATTATTACGGTAATTCTTTATTCGATATTTTATTTTATTGATTGATAATTTACGTGTTGATATTTTATTATTGTTGTTGATAATTATCATCGCACTGATATTTCCCATTATCGGATCAATAATTCATATTATTTGAATAATATTATTAGATAGCATTATTGGCAATGTCTAGAAAGTTACATCGAGGAGAGGTTTGGTCACCTAATTGCGCGCGATGAGGAGAAATTCTTATTGAAAGCCCCTCTCTGGGAACGACTGGTTATTATAAATGTGATTACGTAATATTATTTGTGAATAATTAATTATTGATTCATATGATAAGGAAATATTTATTTTATATGAATATAAATGATGGATTTATTTATGTGGTTATTAATGAAGGAATTAATCTTTGAGATGTTTTATTTGTATTTTGTCGGATTGGAGGTATTAAAAGATCAAATCGGTGTTATTCTGACTTTATTGTGTGAGTTATAATATTTAATCAAATAGTTGGATCGTTGTAATTTTTGGATATGTTATACATATATAAGTTGAGTATATGTCTACAAATTTTGGTATTAAAATGAGCGTATGATTTGTTATGAATTTTAAGAGGTGGCCGATTCTAAATTAGGTTTTGGTGGAAAATTCTAGAATTGAGTGGGCCCCACTCTTGGTTGTTGGGAAGATGGCTGATTTTTGATGGGTGGAATAGTAGCGAGTAAAGCCATCGGTGCAAGGTGTCAAGTCTGCTTCGGTACGGGCTAACATTTTCTATAAATAGAGGGCTAAGTTAGAATTGAAAATCACACGAAACAAAGTTTTCTCTCTTTCTCTCTAGATTATTGAGTGTAATTTGTGAGTATTTAGATACTTGGTGAGTTGATATTCATCGGTGCAAGTTTCCTTCACGTCATATCAGATATATCTGTCGGAAATCTTTGCTCTTTTGAGGTAAGGGATAGTAAGGGATATTATTTTTTCGTAATGATATTATTTCTTGATATCATTTTCTTTGAAATGTTGATATGAAGTTTTTATCAAATTTGGAACTTTTTCATGTCGGGGTTACTATTCATGAGTTACTACTCATGAGTTACTATTCATTGAGTTACTATTCACGATTCTATTCACGAAAGTACTATTAATGAAGCGTGAAGATGTTTTGTGGAATTTCTATCTTTTTGTGAATTACTATTGAGATTCTTATTCACGTATCTGACTTATTCACGTATCGGCACTATTCATAGAAAAATAAAATTTCTTCTTTTCGTCTAAAATATCTAATACGGATACTAGCTTTGATTGTATCCATGTTTTGATCATTCTTGAATTTTACACCACTATGATTATTTTGAGGTATTTTGGATGTATAGATTAGGAGTTATGGATTTTATGAGAAAAGACTATTTTAAAAGTAACTATTTATAACTCCTTGCGGTTAACTCCAAAATTGATGAAATTTTATTGAGAGTACATCTATATAATATCGATTGTACTACTGTGAATTTGAATTTTGGATAAAAGTACAATTTATGATAAATGTTTAAATATTAGGTAGTTTTGGCCATATGAAAAATAGTAAATGAATTTTAAAATTTCGAGAAAAATATATGTTCAATATGGGACTATTTTATGCTAAATCCCGGAAAAGAAGTATTTTTAGGCTGATTTGGTATTTTTCATGAAAATGTTCTAGTTATGAGTAAATGAATTAAATATGTTATGTGAAGTAAGAAAATTGGAAAATATGATTTATTGGCTTGAGAATCATATATGAGATATATCTGATTTTTATGAGGGTTTTGGTTAATGATGATGAAATCTTATGAGTTTGGCATTTTAGATGATTAAATGCATTAATTATTAAAGTGTAAATAATTGGATTAAATTATTTATAAGTTTGAGAAATGATTAAAATATTATTATAATATTAATAATATTAGATTATGAGATTTCTAAGTGATTTATAACATTTGGATTAAGGTGTTATAAATATGGATATGAATTTTATTATGAAACTTTATCTTTTTCGTATCGAGGTTTCTTATGCGCGTATACGGGACTATGTCGAATACTGGGTACTATTCACAACAAATTGGTTTCTTCTCTCGACCAAATTATCGTTGATTTATGAATCTTACTCTTGAAATTAAAACCATGTTTTGATTATATTATTTTTATATAACATTCTTATAACCCTAATGATGATATTTCTCTTTGACTTGAGTGTAAAGATGGGTAGATTATTGGTATGATCGTGACCATAGGTTCTCTTTGGCCAGTAGTGCAAAAGTTGAATTGTTGAATTGGTATGATTGACCATTGAATTTACAATTGAATATTTTTTAGCTTAAGTGCAAAGGTGAATTGATCAACATGGTTATAATTATTGTTATATAACCACGAAATGATTATGTATTTCGTTGATATATGAATATCTTTGGCTCGTTGTGCAAAGATGACTGTTGTTGAATATCTTTGGCACGTAGTGCAAAGATGAATTATTGGTGAATATCTTTGGCTCGTAATGCAAAGATGACTGTTGTTGAATATCTTTGCTTTAGTGCAAAGATGAATTATTGATGAATATCTTTGGCTCGTAATCTGAAGATGACTGTTGTTGAATATCTTTAGCTTTGTAGTGCAAAGATGAATTATTGATGAATATCTTTGGCTCGTAATGCAAAGATGACTTTGTTGTTGAATATCTTTTGCTTTGTAGTGTAAAGATGAGCTGTTGATGAATATCTTTGGCCCGTGGTGCGAAGATGAATTTATTAATATGATTATGAGCAGGAGGCGTGATTTGGTATAACCATGATATTTGATGTTTGAGGTAAAGGCGGTGATGAAAATTATCTTAGATCACGGATGAGAAGAGAATTTAGAATCACAATTATGATTATGAGTTATTCATATGATTGTGGAAAGGCTGTTGATTGATGTTCTGAGGATAAAATATTGTTGGTGGACTTTTAACGTGGAGAAGATAATAGACTTTATAGTCTATTTAACTCTTTTAATGGATTGCTCGTTCCGCTGCAACTATGGTTGAAAAGTTTTATCATCTACCATATGTTCTAAATCTCTGATTCATTACTGATGAAGACTATTGATAATTTATTTATCTTTAGTCATAATATTCTTTCTTGAGCTAGTTGTGCTCACCCTTTTACTTCATAATTCTTTCGTGTAATAAAAGTGTAAATTTGGGTTGGCGGGGATAACAAGGGAATAGAGCGGTGGTCTATAGTTGTTGAGGTTCTCCCTAAAGAGTATGAAAATAATTTTATTGAGGGCTTTAGTGTGTTGTATTTTATACATCATTTAATAGTTATTTTGGTGAATTAAATAGTGGTGGCGAACCCAACTTTGGAAGGTGTTTTGTCACTATCATACAAGATGTCTAATGACATACAAACTCGTGTTATCATAAGACATGGTTGTGCTCATCCACTTCTTGAGTATATATTTACAAGCACTACCTATATAATCTTGGTGTTTGTTTGGAGTATAATACCAAATTAGAGGCAGTGGAGATAATGATATGTCAAGAGAAGACTCGCCATTGGGAAGAATATGATAGTAATCTTCTTGTTTTTCTTTGGGGTCTATTAGATTGACCAAGGATAATTTTGTGGCCATATGATATCTACCATAACCTAAAAGCACGACCTCCCATGTATACGAAGGTTTCTTGAGCACTTCCCAAAGATTCTAATTTCTAAAAGCAGTTTTTGAATATTCCTTTATGTAAGGTGTCATTGTGACGTACTCTGATTGGTATATATTTGTATCCAAACTCATGACATATGTGTTGTTGTATTTTGCACGACAATTGTTGTAATAAAGTTGTAGTTATTTTTACATTACCATATATTTGGCGACTCGAGAATGGGTTGGATGGAATGGACCTATTTTTAGATTCTGGAATTAACTGGCCTTGGTGCAGTGCCTATGTGCCTAAGCGGAGACTAAGCGTTTTCTTAAGTGATCTCATTTATTTATTTTTACATTTTACATACTTGTTATCTTATACAAGTCATATGATATAATATTTTAAATTTACATGAAAATGAAGAGGAATCTTTTTGGGATTAAATATTTAATTTTAAGTATTGTAGAGCTTCAAAACTTTTTATTAAATCGATGCAATATAGGTTTAATTCCATCTAGTCGCCCCAACCAAATCTTAGCGGTGAGAGGACATGCCTAGCACCTAGGTGGGGATTAAGCGGACCTTGGTGGGGATTTTTTTAGAACTCTTGCATGCCACTTACTTTCACGCGGAGGCGGAGCTTGATGATGAGCAAACTGAGTTGTTATGGCTATGATGCAATTCTATCTTGTCTTTTGAGTGTAATTGGCATTTCAATTTAATTTTTTTTTGGCTTTTATTAGTACTATTTCAAGCATCTGGTCCCTAATATGGCGTTTTTTTTTGGGGGGGGAGGTAATTGACGCAAACCTTCTACCACCTATATATAAGTCCTGAGTTTAAATAAGCATTCAAGGAAGCGCAACATTTTTTAAAGATCAAAGGAAATGGTTATTATGTACTTTTTATAGTTTTTCCTATTCGATGATAATTATTTCATCTCATGAGTAATTGATATACGTTTTAGGCTTTTGAAGTAGTAATGTTGAGTGTGTGAAAGCAAGATCCCCCTTCTTCATTTAAATCTCTTGGTGGAAGTGTTTTCATTTGTTTTTTGTATTCTTTGTTTTCCATCATGTCTTCATCTCAGGTCCACAAGTAGGACCTAATATAGTGGAAGTAATTTTGCCAAAGCCCCTTATCTAAACAAGAGGCGGTTCCAAGAAGATTTTCCCTTCTTCCCAATAGATATTGACCTGAATGTAGTTTTCACAGATTTTAATGGTATAAAGTAGGGGTGGACATTTTTTTTGTATTTGACCAAACCGAACCGGTTCAAACCGGTCTGTTTGGGAAAAAGTGAAACCGGTTCAGAATCGATATTTTTAACCTGCATATACCGCTTATTTGGGATCGGTATCGGGATGTTATTTTGCTTGTTCATCGAACCGGTATACTAGTTTATTTGTGTAGGACCTAATTGTAAATTTGTACTGTAAAAGTTTCGCGCTTCAATCTTGTTCTTAGATAATTAATCGACCTTAGTCTGCAACTCTTTCCATTCCTTTGTAAACCTTTATGTTATAAAAAAAGGATCCACCACAAGTGTAAGCTACTCCATGGATTTTAGCCAATTCAAAAATAATAAAATAAACAGGGAGATAGAGAGAACGTGCCATTTTTTTTGGCTGAACATCTCAAACATACAACAAAAATTTCTGTTATGCTTGACCAATGCTCCAACATATGGACCAATTATCGATCATGTTTTTGAACAATATGCAGTCTTGTTTGAATGTAACAAATACAACAAAGATTGCAACATTGTGATGCATAGTCACAAAATAGATGCTCAATATGATAATAGTTAATCAACAGGTGAGAAAGTTCAGTACCAAATTTTATAGGGAGGGAACTCTAGAAGCCATGACCATGATTGAGGATGTAATTCTTGAGTTTTTGATCTTCGTTCGGTTTAACCAATACCGAACTTGATAAATCAATTCAGGATACCGATCCAACCGGTATCGGTATGTAATTTTAGGTACTTTCGATAACCATTATGGTTTGGGTCGGTCTGGTCCGGTTATATACCTATGAACAGTCCTTGTATAAAGCCCTTCATAGTAACATCTTTTTATTACTGCATTTGAATATTTCTAATGAAATACTCCCTTCGTCCAAAATCATAGTCTCATTTACGTGGTTAGTCCTTGATGTGCATATTAACATTTGTCTATGAGACACTTGTACTTAAGATTTTTTAACACCTTTTTCCCAATAACAAACTCGTCTTAAAGTTTAATATTGAAAAAATATACGTATATATATAGCCGTTGTTGTGCATATTAATAGCACGCATTCTAGGCTCTTATAGGTTTCTTTCTATTGTTGTAGTGGGCTTCATACTTTTCTTTCTTTACTATATAGGGTATGAAGGCCCTCTCCACGAAACACTTTCTTAAATATCACTTTCGA
This sequence comes from Panax quinquefolius, assembly GCA_020205615.1. Classification (NCBI taxonomy): domain Eukaryota; kingdom Viridiplantae; phylum Streptophyta; class Magnoliopsida; order Apiales; family Araliaceae; genus Panax; species Panax quinquefolius. The sequence goes on from CM035167.1 coordinate 149,019,949, forward strand.
TATAACTATTGAGCTATAGAGTTGATGCAACTTATATCCCTACCTAATGCCAATACTACTGGACTACACCAGAGGGCCTCATGAATCCTGATAATGCGATGATTCCTCCCGTAAGAACATTCCATCAGTTACTCAGGTGAGCTGACAGATGCCGCTATACATGATCGACATCAGTAATTTTGAACATCACTAACGATAATTCCGAGTTAGAGTTCTTGTTTCTCTATTTCCTTTAAGGAAATAGAGGAAATAATCGGGAAGTATATGGAGCGGACCGTTTCCCCCTCCTCACTATGCTCGTATCCCCTCTGTGGAGTCTTGTGACGCCCCCAAAATTAGGTATACGTCACCCATCTTGGGTCGCCAGATACATGGTACAGAATTCAAATACAACTTAATAATACAACTCTCGTGTACAATACGACAAAACATAAACTGTGAGTTTGAATACAAATATTGTCTACTAGAGATTATACAAACTCAAAAGGAGTCCTCATTACAATTATTATCATACTATTTCAAAGAATAGTGAGGACTAATAATGCACCATCTAGGACCATCACTCTGTTCCCCGACTAGTCCTAGCTACGTTCTCATTTCCTGAAGAGAATAGTGAAAGAAAGGGTGAGCTCAACTAGCCTAGTAAGAAATATTATGACTAAGATAATGCAGAATAATTTATCGTTAGCCTTCAACAGTGTTAAACTGATACAATATAACAAACATCAAGTTTAGCTGTAGCGGAACAAGAAATCCATTAAAAGAGTCAAGTAGAGAATGAAATCTACTATCTTTTATGATTTAAAAAGTTTTTCATCACTTTTATCGCTGAGACTCAGCTCAATAAATAATCCACATCATTAAATCATCCCTGCACTACAGGTCAATGATATTCTTTAGTATCACGACCACGAATTATCCATGCACTACGGCCAAAGATAATCGTGTTTTCATCAACAGTCTGATCATGCCATAAAATAATTCATCTTTGCTCCCTTGGCGAAGAGAATCCATAGCCATAATCATACCAAAAGCGTCCATCAATGCACTACGCAGCCGATGAGGACTTTTAATTTTCACATCATTTGTAACATTACGGTCATGATTATATAGTATAATCCACTGTTATAATCATACCAAGTCCATCTATGCACTACTGAGGCCACGAGATGACTTTCAACATAATATAAACATGAGGATGATGACAATGATATAAGAATTCAATAAAACAAGTTCAAGAATTAATTTATCCATGAACCAATAACGTCCAAATTGTCAACATGATACCGCTTTGTAGAGTAAAATTCAAGAATGCTCAGAAGAATATTTCCATGGAAAGATACTGGATGAAGAGCAAATATCAAGGATATTCCACTAATTTCATGGAGTATAGAAGTCAAAATTTTAATCAACTGAATATAATACCGAATGGAATAACAAAAGATATCACCAAGCATGCGGTACTTCGCATAGACGGTTATTCCAACAGAATAATAATAACGGAACCAGGCCAGGTGAAATTCACACCGATAGGATGTTCCAATAGAATAATAAATGAGGAATAATAAATGATGGAACCAGGTCCGGCGTATAGCACAGACAAGATATTCTGACAGAATAATAAAGACGGAATAATAAAAATGGAACTAGGTCCGGTGTATATCACAGACAGGATATTTCGACAGAATAATAAAGACATAATAATAGAATAATGTCACCAAGTATAGGGTAGCCCGCGTATCTGAGTTATTCAAGCGAACAATAAAGAAATGGAATATGAAGTTCTCTTCTTGAATACAAAAGAATAATATCCCTACTTCAGTAAAATAATGCTTGATATAAGAGTAGTGAAGTAGCGAGAAAACTTTTCTTTATCTCTCTATAGTCTCTCTCTATAGTTTCTCTCTACAGAGTTCAAATTGAATTAAAAGAAAATAATGAAGGAATGAACTTTATTTATAGAAAAATGGAATGCATAGTAACTAATCCATGAGCGGTCCAGATTGATTTACTTTAATCGGCGGTCCATATTTAAAGAAAAATCTTTTAAATAAAATATAATATATTCTATTTATATATAAAAGATTTTTACTATGCAAAATTATATCAAGGCACTATGCAAACACTTATGCATAGTAAAATATAATATATTCTATTTATAGAATAACTTTAATAAAGTATTACATTTTATATAAAAAAGATTTTACTATGCAAAATACTATGCATAATAGAATATAATATATTCTATTTAGAGAATAACTTTAATAAAGTATTACATTTTATATAAAAGATGTTTCTATTTTATTACGTTAATAATATGAATAAAACAAAACTTCTAAATCAACAATAATTGAATCAAATAATGAGAGATAGTATCGTAACTATTGTAGCAATAATTGAACAAAAGCGAGTGACTTCTCACATAAATATCAATAATCAATACTGGTGTGCTCTTATGCAACAACGCGCGTATTCTTGTACTTTTACTCTTGGGTAGTTTCAGCGGTATCAGCGGTAAAACTTCCGCCATAGTTATTTTTAATAAAATATTTTTGTCGTTTTCTCAATCGACAATAATTACGTTAATGGGGTCCACTGATGATTGTCTGCGTCAAATGCGAATATTTCTGTTTTAAAGCGAATATTCCCAGAGCCAATCGAATATAATATGACAACTTGCATACTTTGAAAAATTTATAAATATTACCCACAACTATAACATTATCTCAAATTCATACCATAATATAAAAAAATTATTTCGAGAAAATTAATTCTTTATTCATAAAATCGGGGTTTCTGATCTCTCCTCTCTTATGGAATTTCACCCTCGAAATTTACGTACATTCCTGGTATGCCGAACAGGTGAGGATACCTTGACTTCATTTCAGATTCTAACTCTTGAGGTATAACCCTTGAGTGTTGGATACGATTCTTCTTATCCAAGATTTTAACACGAGATCTCATACGTTAAATCATCTGCTATCTCGTCCGATTCTAAATTAATATTCTGGTTCGGGTCATTCACATATTTACGTAACATTGATACGTTTAAAAAGTTATGAGCACACGACATACTTGGCGGTAAAACGAGTCTATAAGCCACAGTTCCTACTCAATCGAGGATTTCAAATGGGCCAATTAAATCGAGGGTTCAGATTTCCTCTCTTCAACAACTCTTGCTTCTAGAATAATGCCCTCTTGAACCTTCTTCTTCACATTCATCAGATTCGGGTATATAGCTTGAGCGTCTTTAACTTTATCGATTAAAGTCGATTTTACTCGTATATTAGTTATCTTCATGTGGGTCCTTAGAGTCTTTAACTCTATCTTCATCATTTGCAAGTTATACAAAATGATTCTTTGTGTTAACAACATCGCACTTGTAAACGCATACGATCTTCTACTCAACACGTCAGCTACCACGTTCACTCTTCCACGATGATATTAAATAGTACGATCGTAATCTTCAACAGCTCGAGTCAACGTCTTTGGCACATGTTACGTTCATTTTAGTTGAAGAAATATTTGAGGGTCTTAGAAATGGGTTTTGTCTTTGGGAATTGATACAAAATTTGACTTCACGCTCTAAGGGTAGGCTAAGAAGTCTTCAAGAATACGTCAAGAAATTTATTAACGATAGAATTATCATTCAAAAGCCAAAACTTGACCCTCATCCAAGACATGGATAGATACGTCACATCGATACCTATCAACTTGCCATCGTCATTCAGCGACATTACCTCTGAGAAAGTCCGGCGGTGCACACACAGGAAGTCGACAACAAAAGGACCGGGGCTCTTTACTTATGGCTCGATATGACAATGATTGACTTTTAGTGGTTTGGTTGCTTGAATTCGCATAACTTGAGGTTGGTTAGGAATATGAAAACTAACAACCTTACAAAAAGCATGATGAGTAGTTAACCGATCGATTCCTAAAATTGCATCAAAGGCAAGTATTTTCAAAGAGACAAGATCGACACGTAGCGTGAAAGTGTTGATTTGAACAAGATTTATAAATAGTGGAGGTAACGAAGGTTTCTCGAAGGCGAGTTTTAAGCAGATATATCAAAGTCTAACTTCTCCGGAGTTAACTTCAAACATTGAACACAACTAGGTGAAATAAAAGAGTGAGTAGAGCCGGTATCTAACATGGTATAGACTTACGAGAGCTTATGATTAACTTACCGTGATAATTTTATTCGGGTTCCTCGTCACGAGAAAAAAATGCTCTCTTAAACTACAGGCTTTGGCATGCGGGACATCCTTTGGCATCACTATCCCAGTTGGACTTGACTTCACCATACGACAAAATCGAGCTAGGTAACCTTCTCTTCCGCAATTAAAACACGCTTTGGATTGTTGCGTACAGTTTGGACGGATGTGTCCCTCTTGTCGCATTTGAAATATCTGACCGATGGGCGTTCTTCTTCCTTTGAAAAGCGGGTCTTTGGTCGAAGCGTCTTCACGTCATTGTTGAAACTTCTCTTCTTAAAATGTCCATTCTTATTATCTTGGCCATGATTACCCGCAGAAATGGTTACCATTCTTGGCATGATAATATCCCCCACGATGGTTATCGTTGTTAGATGATAATTGCTGCCGCCGATATGATTATTATCGTGTTGTTGGTTGTTGCCTTTTGGTTGTCTTGACTCATTATCGGCGCTCCAATAAGCTGAGCCCTATTCACAACATCGAATATAAACAAAGTTTGTGAGAAATGAGGTACTGACGTATATCGGGTTTCAAATCTCGTAAAAACATTCGCGTCATTCGCTCCTCATTATCGACCAAATGGGATGCAAACCGGGATAACTACTCAAACTTACCCTCGTCTTTGCGACACGGTCATATTGTTTTGCTCGACTTGATGAATTCTACCTCCTTCGTGTGATGAATACTTTCGGGAAAGTACTTGACGTTGAATAATTCTTGGAACTTCTCCCAAGACATCTTGAGTCGCGTCAATTTGAGTACGTTTCTGATTCCCACCAATGATCTCCTTCTTCACGCAACATAAAGGTGGCGAATGGAACCTTTCTCCTCTCGAGCATTCCAAGACATCAAATATCTTGGTAATCTGCTTTATCCATGTCTCTCGCCTTAAGTGGTTACGGCATTCCAAAAAATCCGGTGGTCCCAGCTCCTTGGCTCCTTGAATCGCTTAGCGGTGACCGTGCATTAGAGAGTTATCGTTGTTATGAATTTCTACTGCATTTTTGACAAGATTTTGCCTTTGCGGTTGTTGCATGAATTTCATAAAGCCTCTAACCATCCCATCATTCACCATTTCATCGGTGTTATTGTTTTCATGAGGAGTATTGTCCTCCTGGTTGCACATTATCACGATTATTGATCTGTGGAGACTCAAGCGGTCTCCTGTGCTCCATTGATAATCTCAACATTCTCGGATGCCATTTTCAAACACTGCCACAAAACAAGGGTTAATTAACATATCACATATTATCCCTATACTTTGACCAACTAATTAAATACCAAATAAGCTTAGGTAAGTCATACTAGCAAAGGAATTCCCCGTCTCTCCCCTCCTAGTTCTTATCTCACATCTTAGCCAGGGATCATATCCCTAAGCTTTGATACCAACTGTGACGCCCCCAAAATTAGGTATACGTCACCCATCTTGGGTCGCCAGATACATGGTACAGAATTCAAATACAACTTAATAATACAACTGTCGTGTACAATACGACAAAATATAAACTGTGAGTTTGAATAAAAATATTGTCTACTAGAGATTATACAAACTCAAAAGGAGTCCTCATTACAATTATTATCACACTATTTCACAGAATAATGAGGACTACTAATGCACCATATAGGACCATCACTCTGTTCCCCGACAAGTCCCAGCTACGTTCTCATTTCCTGAAGAGAACAGTGAAAGAAAGGGTGAGCTCAACTAGCCCAGTAAGAAATATTATGACTAAGATAATGCGAGAATAATTTATCGTTAGCCTTCAATGATGTTAAAGCGATACAATATAACAAACATCAAGTTTAAGCTGCGGTGGAACAAGCAATCCATTAAAAGAGTCAAGTAGAGAATGAAATCTACTATCTTTTATGATTTAAAAGTTTTCATCACTTTTATCATTTGAGACTCATTTCGATAAATAATCCACATCATTAAATCATCCCTGCACTACAGGTCAAGGATATTCTTTAGTATCACGACCACGAATTATCCATACACTATGGGCCAAAGATAATCGTGGTTTCATCAACGGTCCTGATCATGCCATAAAATAATTCATCTTTGCTCCCTTGGCCGAAGAGAATCCATAGCCATAATCATATCAAAAATTGTCCATCAATGCACTACGGCCAATGAGGACTTTTAATTTTCACATCATTTGTAACATTACGATTAATGATTATTACCGCATAATCCACGATCATAATCATACCAAGTCCATCTATGCACTACAGGCCACAGATGACTTTTAACATAATATAAACATGAGGATGATGACAATGATATAAGAATTCAATAAAACAAGTTCAAGAATTAATTTATCCATGAACCAATAACGTCCAAATTGTCAACATGATACCGCTTTGTAGAGTAAAATTCAAGAATGCTCAAGAGAATATTTCCATGGAAAGATACTGGATGAAGCGCAAATATCAAGGATATTCCACTAATTTCATGGAGTGTAGAAGTCAAAATTTTAATCAACTGAGTATAATACCGAATGGAATAACAAAAGATATCACCATGCATGCGGTACTTAGCATGAGCGGTTATTCAACGAGAATAATAATAACGGAACCAGGTAATGTGAAATTCACACCGACAAGATGTTCCAACAGAATAATAAATACGGAATAATAAATGATGGAACCAGGTCCGACGTATAGCACATACTGAGGATATTAAAGCGAATAATAAAAGCGGAATAATAAAAAATGGAACCGAGTTATACAGCGTATAGCATGTATGCAGGATATTAAAATAGAATAATAAAAACAGAATAATAGAAGAATGTCACCAAGTGTAGGGTAGCCTTGCGTATCTGAGTTATTCAAATGAACAATAAAGAAATAGAATAAATGAAGTTCTCTTCTTGAATACAAAAGAATAATATCCCCTTAGTAAAATAATACTTGATATAAGAGTAGTGAAGTAAAGAGAAAACTTTTCTTCTATCTCTCTATAGTCTCTCTCTATAGTTTCTCTCTCTAGAGTTTAGTGAATTTTTAAGAAAATAATGAAGGAATGAGCTTCTATTTATAGGAAAATGGAATGCATAGTAACTAATCCATGAACGGTCCAAATTGATTTACTTTAATCGACGGTCCATATTTAAAGAAAAATCTTTTAAATAAAATATAATATATTCTATTTATATAAAAAAGATTTTACTATGCAAAACTTTTACTTATCTGAGCACTATGAAAATACTATGCATAATAAAATATAATATATTCTATTTATAGAATAACTTTAATAAAGTATTATGTTTTATATAAAAAGATTTTACTATGCAAAATACTATGCATAATAGAATATAATATATTCTATTTATAGAATAACTTTAGTAAAGTATTACATTTTATATAAAAAGTTGTTTTATTTTATTACGTTAATAATACTGAATAAAACAAAACTTCTAAATCAACAATAATTGAATCAAATAATGTGAGATACTTATGAATCAACTATTGTAGCAATAATTGAACAAAAGCGAGTGACTTCTCACATAAATATCAATAATCAATACTGCAGTGTGCTACTTATGCAACAACGCGCATTCTTGTACTTTTACTCTGAGAGTAGTTCAACGGTATCAGCGGTAAAACTTCCGTAGTTATTTTCAATAAAATATTTTTGTCGTTTTCTCGATCAAACAATAATTCCGTTAATAGGGTCCACCGATGATTGTGTCATTATGCGAATATTTTCATTTAAAAGCGAATATTCCCAGACCAATTAAATATAATATGACAACTTACATACTTTGCAAAATTTATAAATATTACCCACAACTATAACATTATCTCAAATTCACACCATAATATAAAAAAAATTATTTCGAGAAAATTAATTCTTTATTCATAAAATCTGGGGTTTCACAAGTCTAACTCCTTTCTGTGCATTCGAGCAAAAATGTCAACATGTTAAACTGAACTCTCGTTTTAAGACGGAGGTAGTCTTAGTTACATAGTTGTCATGGCTTCACCATGACATTCCCTACGCGAAGTCTAGGCATCCTGACGTTGGAGAAGAGTAAGGCGATGCCTTGAACTTCAAGCTATCAAAGCTCATGCCTCGGTAGCCAGGGACGGAGCCAGGATTTGTTCTTTGGGGGGGCCAAAAAAAATTTTAACAGCATAAAATATATTCATCACTAAAAAGTAAAATTTCACTATTACAAAACATATTTTTTACTAAAACAAAAATAATATAGTAATAGAATTTGCTTTTACAAAAATAATAAAACATAGCAAAAAAAAGTCTTTTAAAATATATCAAAGCTTCGTCAGAACTTGGGGCCGTAGCCTTACAAAATTTTAAAACTAAACTAAATGTATAAGTGAGTTTTATAAAATTTTCAAACTTTGGGGGTGAGTTTTACAAAAAAATTCAAACCTTGGGGGGGGCCCCTCCAATATACATGTGGCTCCGTCCCTATCGGTAGTTGTCCTAAGTTAAGTGATTAAGTCATTTTTCACCCAAGTTTTGGATTTGTTATGTGGTGTAATTTTACTACATACTAGACTTGTAATTTGTGATAGGTGATAACTTGGTTTATTCTTTATTTTCTACGTGTTGTTTTTTTGACTTTTTTACTAATTTTAAATGGCAAGCGTTTTATTTTTGAATTTTGATTGTGAAATATTCATATAATTGTGTTTTTAATTGTATTCTATAGTGTTATAGTTATTACTCCCTCCATCCTAGAATAAAAGTCCTAGTAGATTTTTTTATGCATATTAAGAAAGAGAATAAAATGACAAAATTGTTCATATTTAAATTCTCATTTAATTGCAAAGTTTTCTACACATGACTAGTGATGTACTATAAATATGCATAGATAATAGAAATATGTCAATTAATACAAAGGGTATTATAAACAAATTATTATAAAAATTGATTATTTAAGATAAGTAGACATTTAACTTAGGACTACCTAAAATAGTAATAAAGACTTTTATACTGGGACCGAGGGAGTATGTTTTAGGTTTTAATATATATAAAATTTTATTGTTCAATATACTTTTGAAGTAAAATAAATAGTGTATAAATTGCACATTGTTAGCGACTTGTCGCTATATGGACGCCATGGCGAGCGCCTTATCGCCTAGGCGTCCTAGCAGTCAACTACCGATGTGTCTTACCGTGGCGCCGTGACATCTATGATTAACTATTAGCTAGATGTAAATTTGGAAACTTTTAGGTATAGTATCAAGGCTTATTATATTCTTCTACGCACACGAATAGCAGAAGTGAGGGATGAAGTTTCAATATTTTAGGATTAGCTGCCATTGTCGTGGCCTGTGGGCACATGTGTGACCTTCCTGAAACATTTAAAATCTGATTTTGTATGGGAAGACAATTAGCAATAGGAAATACAGTAGCTTTAGCGAAGTAATTATATTGTTTGACTTGTTATGCTACTGGAAGGTGAGTTTAATCTACCCTTTCTTAAACAGAATTAACTGTAGAATTCTGGTTTATTCGTGGTCGCAATTTAGCTTTGTTAACAGATTTATATGCTTTATAGCAGTAAATATTGTGAGAACCTATTATTTGTTGACTCCTCATTGATATCTTTACATAGATGTGATATGTGATGCGCAATTTAAAATGTGCAGGTCCCTTTTGTGACATCATGGGTTTGGCTTCATCTTGATATGTTTTGAGCAATAATATCGTGTTTTTATAAGATCACATCTGAGACATGCCATTTAATATTCTTCATGTTGATGTACTTAGGAAACGTCTATTTCTTGTCTATTAATTTACTTCGGCAGCTTTGCATCATTAGCTTGACATCTGAGATATGTTTTTCATCCAATGATATCTATATATTAGCACACAAAATATATTCTTGCTTTTCTGCCTCTCATAAATAGTGCTTCGTTTATCCTCTTACATATTTTTGTTTATGTTTATTTTATAACCCCCTTTCCAAGGTGGAGGTCTTCCTCGGTCGGCGAGTTCTATCCCTTGCTCTTTGTAAAGGATAGGGTTCATCTATCAATATATGTGGATGTGTGTATGTCGAGTCATCAAATCATATTTTTTCCCCAAACATAGTGTGTATTATAACTACTTTCTTATTATTGCTTGAAAATCCTATGCAAGAAACGCTAGTGATATATTGAGAATTGAGTTGAGAGCGGTGAAATTAATCCATCTAACTTGATTTTTTATATTGTATTCTGCCTTGCCCCTTAATATTGTACCTTAAAGCAAACCCACCCTCCATCTCTTTCTCTCTCTCTCCCTCTGTCTTTGATGTTCTTGTTTTGTATCTTCTTGCAGGTTGAGGGACCAAAATCTCCTGAAGAAATGCTTACAGTGTTGCAGAGAGTGCTTGAAGAAAGCTCTACTGTTCTTGTTGCAGCCAGGCTTGAAGCAGAAGAACGAAGAAATAACACGTGTTTGAGGGATGAACAAGATGCTGCTTGTCAAGCAGCACTTGAAGCTGATCAAGTAAGTCACTTGTAATATGTTATTAATTTTGTTAATATGTGTTAACGCCAAGATCTTCTGCCACGTCCCAATCACATAAGACGCCCTAATCCTGCACAGTAAACACAGTCAACACCAAAAGCTTGACGACTGGACCGTCGGGGGATAGCTCAGGCGTGAGAATCAATACAGACCGTTACAAGGGTTAACAATGGAGGATAAAATGTCTAGTGCTAGAGAGATTAGAAAATGTGTGTTGTGTGTATGCGTACCTTCTCTTGGAGATTTCCTTGTTAGGTTATACTCTCTTGCCTGGTTTACCGTGCCACCAACTCTTATCTAACACAGCCCCCTACTCCTATCTGATCCCAGCCGGATGCATGCAGGTTGTCACCTTTTTCCCACTATACATGTCACCGGTCGGATATAATCCCATCCACATTAATGATCTGCAGACTTTTAGTCAACAGCCTTCCTTATTCTTCATTACAAGTCAAAGACTTAGATATTAAAAGATCTAATGGACCAACCCATTGACCCGGTCCAATATTAAAGAGATATAATGTAAGGATTAGGCCCAATAACTTTAAGACCCAATAGTGGAGACCCAACGGACCAATTAAATAACTAAGCCCAATCCATAAGGCCCAATAGGAGGAATATCATGACCCAACATTGCCCCCTAGTTTTCTATTAAATAGGATATTTAATGGAAAACTATAAGTGGTCTATGACTTTATGGGGTTGGATAGGATTGAAATAAGTTCAAACTGAAATTTACCAAGGCCTAAACGGTTAAGGATAAAAATAAATTAAAAAGATGGATTAAAATCGGAAACCCAATTGAAAAGTCCAACCTGCTAAATGTCTAAAACTCAATCTGGACGCAACCTTTCAAATTCGTGATCATGACTGTCAATTTAATGTGCCACCCTCGATTACTGTGTAACCGTCAGTATAAAAGGTAAACTTTACCAAATTTGACAGTTTTACCTGCTAATTTGAATTTCGGACTCTCAAACTCCCTTCTTCCTTCCAGAGCTTTTCTTGCCATCTTTGTAAATCGCCAACAATGGTGGTCATTAGTAGAAACCAGACTTCCCCAATCAGGGCAGTTCCCCTCATGACTGTTTAACCTAATCCTGATATAGAGGCTTCGAGCTCCAACCCTCCAATCGTTACCCCTAGCAAGAAGAAAGTACTCTCGAAACCCCGGCCTTCCCCTTCTGAATTCTTTACAAGCAAGGAAATGTTTATCCATGCGAATACTGTATCCACTGTCACTGAAATTGAGTTACGAAAGCTTCGAGATCGATGCCATATTCCGGATACTCATCTAATAAGAGTTCTAGAGTGCGAGGAAAGAATGTATCGAGAGGCACGAAGGATGGATACCGTCAAGTGACAATTCTCGAGAAAGGAATTAGGTTCCCTCTACACCCGTTTCTAATGACCATTCTAGGGTTCGTCGGTGTTGGGTTTGCCAAATTAGCGCCAAATTCTTATATTCACATTCTAGCCTTCATTGCGTTCTGTTATGAAGTCGGAGTCGAACCCACTCTGGACTTCTTTTTTACTATTTCCAAAATCGGTCAATCTCGCGAAAAAGGATTCAAAGTTATAAGTAAGCAAACATCGAGAACATGAGAGAAATTTGAAAAACGTTCATTGGTGAACACTCCTTCGATCAATAGGGGGTGGCATGAAAAATGGTTTTACGTCAAGGGACCTGAAATTTCTGCCTTACCGAACTGGGCTACTGATGAGAAGATTTCTGCCGATTTTGGAGACATTTTCGAAGAACGCAAGACCGAAATGATGGAACTATTCGACAACTTCCCCAAGGAAGAATGGAAATACGGACTTCTTTCTAAGCAAGCGTGGTTAGGCAACCACAAATGTAAGTATGGATTTACTTTATAGATATTTTAAAAATTTTTGTAGTGTGGATTTTGATGTAAAACTGCTAATCTTCTGTAGTAACTTTGATTAAACCATCGTCTTCGGAGGTGAAGGAGTTGGAGGATTTTCTAGCTAGAAAGTCCATAAAAGTCACTGCCGAATCCTCCCAACAGGAAGTCCCATCCGAAGATAATGTAATCAGAAAATCTGCAAAGGTCGGTGCTAAACCTTCACAACCGGAAGCCTCCTCCAAATTCAAACCAACTACTGAGACACCTCCTACCGAAGCACCTCAAGCCAATGTTGAATCTCAGACCATTAGGGCAGAGACCGAAGAGCCCATTTTACCAGAAATAAGCCTCCAACCACGTCGAAGAAAGAGGGCCGCCCGAAAGCCCAAACAGATTTTCATACCATCAAATTCTGAAGGTCTTTCTAAAACTGAATCAAATGTCAACCCGATACCCCCACCTGTCGATCCAATACCACCAACTGTCAAATCAGTGCCGCCAACTGTCAACCCAACACCACCACCAATTGTTGACCCAACACCACCAGTCGTTGACCCAACACCACCAGTTGTTGACCCAACGCCACCAGTCGTTGACCCAACACCACCAGTTGTCGAATTGGTACCGCCAAACGTTCGAAGGAGTCTACTCGACCTATCTGCAAATGATCGAAGACAACTCCTTCGGGTAAAAAAGTTGAAAACCAAAATTACCCCTTTAACCCCCGATGAGCTTAGGATACCTTCTTCGAGTGTTCATCCTCCAATGACTTCAGTGGGGATTCGAACTGTTAATGAAGGAGAACAAACTGAACCCTCTGCAACTCCATCTCGAAAGAGGAAACGGCCATCTGAAAGTCACCCGAGCTCTATGCCTGTACCTTCACCAGTCCGCGACCCTACTCCAGCTCGATCTTCCTCTCCCGAAAATATTTACACAGATCCTTCTCCTCTTCGTGACCAACCTATGCCTTCCCCTCCGAGGCCTTCATCAAATAAATTCCATGACGAGGCTACTGGAGCACCGACCTTGTGGCCTCAGTTCAACGTAAAATTTTCCTTCCGGCTCTTGATGCCTTCGTCAGAGAAGCGGCGATCATTGATTCGATAGCTATACGAACGAAAATTTTCTTGATGAAGGCATGAGTTATTTGGCAAAGGTAAGTGATTGTTTCCTTGGTTAAACATCTCTTTTCCTATTTTAAGTATCTGAAATTGACTGGGTATTGTCAAATATGTGTAGGCCAATGCAGTCTTCGGGCATTTACGTCCTAGACACATAAATGCCGAGTCTGATGAGGAAGCCCTGAGAAGGGAAAACAACATGTTGAAGGCTTCATTGGCTCGGGAGAGAGATGAACGCGAAGCCATTCTTCATGCCAATGAAGGCCTTCAGAGGGAATTGGCCCAAAACAAAGAAGATCTGAGGGGAACTCATGACGTCGCGATCTCGGTCGAGAGAAGAGGCGAAGGCGACAAAAGCCAGTGAACAGAAATTGGCCAACATGAATGTTAGATTTGTTGCAGAGACCGAAGCGTTGAAGAATACTAATGAGGGACTTGCTGCAGCTAATCAAAACCTGTCAATGCAACTCGGCGAAGTTCAGACGAAGGCTCGGGGTGACAGGAAAATCCATAGGACCAAGCGTCGTAAACTTCGTGGCAAGATAAAGGTACTTCAGGAACGGAATCCGCCTTTGCCCGAAGAGCTACGTAAGCAGATACAGGCGGACTACCGTACGTCTGACGAGCTTGGCGCAGAGATTTTGAAGGTATATTACGAAGGATACGAAGATTGCCGAGGTCAATGTAAAGAAAAGCTGGTGGCAGCCCAATTAGATCCGGCCTTGCTCGATTTTGAAAATGATGTATAAATAGGATCTTGCCGTTTCTGATCTTTAGGATTTTGTGTAAAAATTTTGTAAAGAAATTTAAGTGGACTTGTTTAAGTGTTTAGTGAAATTTTAATTTTCTTTACTATGACTTCTGTTTACTTCGTTTTTTGTCAATAATTTAATGATCTTGAATGAATTTAACTTAAACTCCAAATCAGATAAGGCGTATAGCAATTAAGTGAAGAAATGAAATGAACTGAATGAACCGAACTTAAAACTTGCATAAAATAAAGTAATGTATACTTATTGTTTCTGAAGTGTGAGACAGATCATGTGTGAGGTGAATTCGGCTGATCCTCCTTGCACCATCAGGATCTTGTTTACCACTCGGGGTAGAACAAGTATATAAGGACATTTGTTTACCACTCGGTGTAGAACAATTTTATAAGGACCATGGAATTTGTTTACTACTCGGGGTAGAACAAATTCATAAGGACACTCTTATCAATAAGGCTGCCATCGAATGGCCAGCGAGTCCGACCATACCTCCTTACTTCGGTGCCCATTGATTCACCACTCGGGGTAAAAATAATATAAAAAAGGACCGTGGAATTTGTTTACCACTCGCGGTAAATCAAAACCATAAGGACACTCCTGCCAAAAAGGCTACCATCGAATGGCCAGCGAATCCGACCATGCCACCTTACTTCGGTGCCCATAGATTTACCACCCTTGGTAAAAACAACATTAAAAGGACCATAGGATTTGTCTACCACACGGGGTAACAAATAAATAGGTTGCCATCGAATGGCCAGGAAGTCCGACCATACCTCTTTACACCATTGTGAACTCAGGACAAATAGGAAGAGGATCAGTTATGAAAAAGTGACTTTTTATTGATGGTGAACAATCATGTATAGACTTCCGGTAAACTGACTCGATCTCTACTGGAAATATTTCCGAAGCCTGCCCGCATGCCAAGTATTCTTAATCTCGGATCCATCTAATGTTTTTAATCGATAAGTCCCAGGCTTTGTTACTTCGATCACTTCATACGGCCCTTCCCAGTTCGGCATCAACTTTCCCGTGTTTTGAGGCGTAGATGCTTCGGCTTCTCTGAGGACGAAGTCCCCTACTTCAAATCTGCAAAGTTTGACCCCCTTGTTGTAATGCTTAGCTACTCTTCGTTGATAAGCTGCCAGTTTGAGCAAAGCTACCTCTCTGACTTCTTCTAACAGATCCAAGTTGGCCTTCAGTCCTTCGTTGTTATAGATCTCTTTGAATTGACTGACCCGAAGACTTGGAGATCTAATTTCGATTGGGACTAAGGCCTCAGTACCATAGGCCAATCGAAAAGGTGAATCCCCTGTGTTGGTTGGTGTAGTCCGGTAGGCCCATAGCACACTGAACAGCTCCTCTGGCCATCTTTCTTTAGCCTCGTCTAGTCTGCGCTTGATCCCGTTCAGCAACATTCTGTTGGTTACTTCAACCTGCCCATTCAACTTTGGATGAACCACTAAAGTCTTTCTATGCTGAACCCCCAACTCTTTCAGAAATCCTTCAAATTTCGATCCCACAAACTGGCGTCCGTTTTCCGATATCACCACTTGAAGTTCATGTAACCCAAATTATGGAGTTTACAATACTACCTAAAACATGAAGTTCAAAAAATTTGTCGTATGAATCAGTTGGATAGTTTGCCTCATATGTATATGCTTACTTGAATCTCTTTTACTTTTTCCTTGGTAAAAGAATATCATTATTTCCGACCTTTATGATTCTTGTTTGTGGTTTTCTTACATGATTTAGATTTTGGCGAGTTTTCCGAGTGGCGATTGCATGAGGAAGGAGGTTTTGTTGTCAGCCAAACCAAACTACGATCTCTATATGATTATGTCGATTCTTTGGGTTGCTTAGAGGCTCGAGAGTTACACCCTTTTCTACAACTTTCCTCGTGTTGTATATGGACAAGACAAGCTCTCCTTGTCTCCGGAAGAAGCAGGACTACATCCTCAGCCGGCCTTTTTGTGGAGATCAACTTCGTAAGAGGGAAGTTTCTAAGCAATGTTCAATGTGATCGAGCTAAATATATACTACTATATTTATCGACTCGGTTTAGACAATATTGTGGATGTTTGATCTTGTTCTTTATGAGCATGAATAAATTAGAAAATAATCAATTTCATGTACACTTGAAAGTGATCCAAGCTTGTGTAATTTTGTTATTGATAATTATTTCTTTGAACTCTCATTGGCTATTTTGTGAACCAGGACAAACTCATGATCGTGTTGGCTCTCTAGTCAAGTAAACTAGACATCTCAACATATACACATCTCTGAGAGCCTCGTCTCATAAGAAGCTTTGCCACGATAATTATGAGTCTATGATCGCTATAATCCATTAATTTAACATCTAACCTTAGTGCGAATTGCCCAAAGTAGCATTATGTACTTCATGCAACCGGGAGCAATTTTGTAAAGAAAATCTTTCAATCCTGGTGTATATTTTAGCCAAATACTTAGGTGTACAATGAGGTAAAGCATAGAGGATTACGACATCAAAAAGAGATTTTTTTTTGTTTTTGGCATATTCATGTAATTTGGGGAGATTGCACAATACTCACCGGTCACCGTGACAAACTGAGTAATGGTAAGAGATCCATTAATTAAAGATATTATAAAGAAAGTACTTTTGTTTATAATTAAAGATATTGTAGTGGAGCTTGGGAGAAACCCCATGAGAGAACATAACCATACTTCAATAACATAAAAAAAAGCATGCCCAAATAAGAGATATATCCAGAATTTGTAAACACGATTGATATTACATCTGAAGCCACATCATGACTCAAAAATTTAACCTATTAGGTTTATGGTATATTAGAGCATATATGTACTTAATCTTTCTCTTTGTGTTTCGATGTGGGACTTTACTATCACGCGGTACCTCAACAATCTCCTCCTTAACGCGTGATCTCTCCATCCACATCGACACCAAGATCCCCCTTGAACTTTAACCATACTCAAAGATTAGCCCATACTGATGACCATCTTCAATACACCAAGCTCTCCTTGAACTTTAACTATATTCTTTTTAGCATTAGCCCATACGAAGCTACCCTCTTCAATATCTCTTGTTTGATCCACCAAGAGCCTCTACTAAAGCCACATTATTTTTTGCAATAAGATTGCTTGCATGATTAATTCGGGTGGAACCAAAAACCGCAAAAAGCTCTCGAAGGATTTTGGGGCTCACCGGGTATTCTCTGAAGATTTATAAAAATAATGGAGAAATTACCATGCAATTAACTAATCTTACGTAGAGCGATCGGTTTTATTGGGATTACGAATCTTCATGACTTTCCACAAACTTAAGTTGACTATGAGTTCCACTCTCTGTATAGGCTTTACGATTTTTCCCAACCTTTCATTATAAAGAGTGATGCTAGTTCTAAAGGAATTGGGGGGCATGTTAATGCTGAGGAGGAAGACCATTAGCTTTCTTGAGTAAGGCTTTGGCACCAAAACATATGGGTTTGTGCGGGTATGAAAAAGTGATTTTAGCAATTATACAAGTTTGTGTCTCAATGGAGATCTTATTTTCTATGAAGTCATTTTATTATCAAAGCAGATCATCGTGAGCCTCAAGTTCTTTATGGTACAAAGGTTAACTACATTTTTGCAACAAAATCATTTGAAAGCAAGATGTTGGGCTATGACTATGATAGCTCAACAAAAGCAGGTATTATCAATACTTATGAAGGAGATGAACACATTCGGAATGTAATCTGAAATTTGAGTATACAACTGATTCCAAGCCTCATTACACTCGCAAAACAATGTCTTAAGGTACAAAGGAATGATATATGTTGGAACCAAACCTGATCTCGGGAAAAAACTATTTCTTGAGTTTCATGCAAGTCCTTTTGGGGGGCACATTCGGAATCGAGGCCACCATTAAAAGATTGGAGGTTATTTCACTTGACCTAGTCTCACGAGAACACATTAAGACATGGATTAAAGAATGTGACATTTTCCAAAGACATAAAATTGAGTGTTCCATATCCGGGATTATTGCGACCTTTGGAAGTTCCCAACAAACCTTGGACTAATATTTCAATGCACTTTATTGAGGGCTTGCCTAGTTACGAGGGCAAAACTGTTATATTGGTAATAGTTGATGATTCTCCAAATTTGCTCATTTTATTGGACTTCAACATCCCTATACTTCCAACTCAAAGTAGCTAAAATATTCATTGACAACATTTACAAAATTCACGGCTTGCCACGAGAATATTATTCTGAGATAGGAGACGAGGTGTTTGTTAGCTCCTTTTGGCGGACATTATTTCGACAATTGGGAGTGAAGTTATGCCTTAGTCAAAGATATCATCCCGGTCGATGGTCAAACGGAAAAGATCGAATAGATGCTTGGAATGCTACTTAAGGTGTATGGGCTATGAGCACCCAAGGAGATGGTTATCTTGGCTTAGTTTGGCTCGGTGGTGGTATAACACCAACTACCATACAACTTTGAAGTGTACACCATTGAAGCTTTGTTTGGCTTTCACCCCTCATCTCAACTTTCATCAATTTGAAAAGACCAAGATTCCAAATTGTGGATAGATTTATTAAGGAAATAAGTGTTGTCTTGGTGATTTAAAGAATCGACTATTGCAAGCTCGGTCGGGATGAAAATTATGCTGCAGACAAAAGGAGGGCTGAAAGGTGCTTTTGTGCGGTGACTCGGTTTACCTAAAGCTCGCAACCATATAAGCGATCTAGTTTAGCTCAAAGCCCCAGTTTCAAGTTGGCTCCTAGATCTTATGGACCCTATAAAATACTAGAGAAGATTGGATCGATTGCTTATAAATTAAACTTTCTAAGACCTTTCAGATTCATAATGTATTTCATGTTTCCTTGGTAAAGAAGCAAATTTGTTCTCAAGCTAAGATAGCTCCAACTCTTCCTCTAATAGCTGTTGAGATGGAAAGCGTAAAATAGTTCCACTAGGCATTTTGCAAACAAGGATGATTAAATTTTAGAACAAGACCTAAGATTGAGTACCTCATTTCTTTGGGCTATGATGATTGTGAGGAGAGGATGCCTCGTGGGAGGATGCTCAACAGATGGTCTTGCAGTTTCCAGAGTTCATTTTCAGTCCTTGAGGACAAGGACATAGTTCATCTATCTTGCGTGTTGTAAAGACTTGAAGTTCATGTAACCCAAATTGTGGAGTTTACAATACTACCTAAAATATGAAGTTCAAAAACTTTGTCGTATGAATCAGTTGGATAGTTTGCCTCATATGTACTGCCATTGCTGCTTATGAAAATGAATGAATGAATTTACTTTTTCTTCTTATCTCCCTCATCTTTTCTCACCTTTATTTCCTCTCTTTACTTTCTGTTTAACCTATGGCAAGTCCAGATTTGTTGTGCTATCTCCATCCAGGAGCGTACCACATGAGTGCTCCAGCTCCAATCAATTACTACTGTAGCGTAATTGTTCGGTCTATCCCACACTGCTGTATAGACGGGCCCAATAAGCATGTTGGACCACCACCTTACCTAAAAGGTTAACCTATTAGGTTGAGGCTCTACCATACTTATTAACCAATCTACACTCCTAAATTTATCCAATGTGGGATTCATGTGAAATATCCCAACAATCTTCACCTTTCCCTTGAATACCCATCACAAGTATCATAACTAGAGTATTCTCATTATTAAGCACACCTTCTTTGAATCCTTCAAGAGTTCTCTGCTAGACTCTAATACTACTCTACCACGCCAGCAGTAAATGTGTGTCTCAACAGTTTTTTTTAGAGCCATCCGAGCCCTGCTCCACCTGATTCAAATACTTCACCTTTGAGTCCTTCAAGAGCTTTGCTTGACTCTAATATTACTCCACCACGTTCGGGGCAAATGTGTCTCAACAACTTCCCTACAGCCTTCCTAAGCCCGCTCCACCCGACTCAAATCATCCCGTGCTCCACCTAATTCAACTCTATTTACTACACCCACGAGGCCTGCAAATTGTACCTTCGCGCACTCCCCTCGTACCTTGGAGTTGATACTTGGACTCCCACGAGGCCTGCGAATTTTACCCTCGCACTCCCTTCGCACCTTGGAGTTGTTACTTGGGCCCATCGAACCATAAGCTCTGATACCATTTTGTAGCGTAATTGTTCGGTCCATCCCACATCAATTCATCACCTAGCAGCGCACACCTGTGTAGACGGGCCCAATAAGCATGTTGGACCACCACCTTACCTAAAAGGTTAATATGAGATCACACACATGCACACAAACGATAGAGAATTAAGAAAAACACAAGAGATTTATGTGGTTCCCCAATTTGGGTACTCCACAGGCGGCTGATTGTTTATTGATGATTTCTTAGATACCTAGGGCTTTACAATAGATAGTATTTATAACTACTAATCCTATTCCAACCCTACTTCACATTATGTCTCAATTACCCATAATGTCCATCATTAATAAACAAACTATATCAGATTAGCGTCGCTTCGCCGCATACTTTTAAGTGACCTTCGAATCAACCCTGATGGGCTAGTGCTTCGCTCCGCACTAGCCTTTTTCAGCGGCTCCTATATTATGAGTCACAAGTTTCCAACAACTACGATGATGCTACGAGATTTTGGTGACCAGAACGTGAAAAAAGTGGTATCAAAGAAGCCATTCCTCGACAACTTCCGGGCATGGGAAAGGGAATATGATCCATCAATGGTAATTTCTACATCTCACTCTTCAATTGAACACTCCCACATCCAAAATACTTATTCTCTATCCACTTATTTACCACCAACTTTTTCTCCCACGGCGACATCACCAATTCCAATCTCTGATTATACATGGCCTGCATCTAATTACTTTGTTTCACCTGGAAATTAGACAAACACTACACCTTTTATCTTCAATTCACCTCACCAATTTGTTCCTACTTCAATTTCTTACACTACACCTGAAACCCCCTTTGTTTCTTCATCATATGTAACGCAATTACCATCTTCTACCTTTCACACAGCTACACTAACAACACAACAACCCCCTAACCCCATTTTCTCATACCAACTATCGGACACAAAACAACGAGCCTACAATGTTTGATGAAAGGCTTGAAAGAATTATTTCAACTAGGAAAGTACTAGTTATGGACTATAGCTATGATGAAGATTGCCTGTATTGTGAAGACTCCTCTACTCAACAACAATCTATCACACCTGCCTTCATCAATTCACAATTTCAAATCCAAAATCACCACTCCCAATTATCTATTTCACCATCTCAATTTCCTACTTCATTCACAAACCAATTACCTCAGTTACCTGAACTTAAATCGTCCTCCATGGTTACCATTGATACTAAGACACAAAATATACCTACGGTTGATGTTAGTGGAACCTTAGTAGTTGGAAAGTAAAATTTAGAGGTTGTGGTATATGGAGAAGCTAAAGCTGTTAGGGATGGTGGAGAAGACATTGAAAGTGGATTGGACTCTGTTTTGGGTGTACAAGAAGGAGAAGTGAAGGCAACTTCAAAATATGAGAATGTTGATAAAGAAGGTATAGGTGTAGAAAGTGCAATATGTGACAATAGAAAAAATGTAGGGGTATTTGGAAGTGTAAAGTCTGATGGAAATTTGGAGGCAGCTAGAAAAGGTTTAACTGAATCAAAATCTGAGGTTCCAACATGCAATGTTGTTGAAGTATTTTCATTGGGCATTGAGAGTCCAATTGGAGAAGTAAAAGTGAAAACTATGAAAGAAGTTAACTCTAAAGTTGGGAATCTTAGTGATTCATTCTTTTCTATGGATTCTCACATGGAGGATGTAATTGGGCAGTATATTCTATTGTCACTTGTACAAACTGGCATTAAGGGTTGTCCTTTCAAAATTAATTTTGATACTGCTAAGAAACTACCTACAATGGAGGCCAAGTACAAGGGTGGAGGTACCTGTAATGTCTCTCCTTTCACAATTGAAGATGGTGTCTCTCCTCCAAACATCTTCAACAATAGAGAAGGCTTAAATATTGTTAAGGAGATAATTGGCAGAACAGGTTATAATGAGAGAATAAATATTGCAATTGATGTTGTTGTTACTGATTTTGGCATAGAGTACCCAGTTGTGTTAATAGCAGATCCATTTGATGGGGAGGGACAGGAACATGTCAAGTATTTTCCGGTCTTAGAGTTTGTCAAGTTGTGGGTGATGACTTGTTGATGTCAAATCCAAAAGCGTATTAAAATAGCTATTAAGGAGGTCGCTTACAATGCTTTACTTCTCAAGGTCGGTCAAATTGGGATTCTTCTGAGTTTGTTGAAGTAGGTGAGTTGATAGACCAATATCCTGTTCATAGCAAAATGGAGTCAAATGAGGCAGTTTACTTAAATACTTTAATTTCGGGGTATGCTCAAAACAGGTATGACAAGGATGTAATCAAATTATTTTGTTGTATGGTTGAGGAAGACTTTAGGTGGAATGAGCACACAAGTGCTGGTGTGGGTGTTTATGGCCTCAATATTATTCTAGATATTGTCAATTTAATGGTATTCACTAGTTTGGATGTCGTGGTTTGTGCTTCTAGACTTATCGTTAAGGGCTTCCTTACATCGTTCATTCTCATTCCTTCTGTTGTTGGCTTATAATTGACTCTTTTTTGTACAAAAAAGAGTCTAACATCATATTTTGACTTTGTTATCATCAGAAGATTAATGGTCACATTGTTTATGTTGCATAATTTTGGGGATTTTAATATAACATTAGTATGCATGACCTTGAGATCCTTTTGTAAATTCATAGTTAACACTGTTATCCTAGCTATAGTTGTTCCTGTTTTAGCTCACCTTCCATCCCAGCTTTATTTCTTGGCCGAATCTAGTTTAATTAGCCATATCTTGCTGTTTTGCTACATTGAGAACCATTTTTATAACCAGTCAAACTTATACAACTATGGCTTGGAGGAGGACGTGATTCATCCAAGTTTTATGGGTGTAATGACAACTTTAATGGGCGTGGCACTAGTGCAGAGGCTTTATGGGGGTAACCCAATCAAACAAAAATTCGTTTAGAAATTAACTTGCCCGTATTCTTCGAAGATGGCCATGTTGATCATGTCGTCCATATCTGCCTTATGGGAATCAACTGTTCTTTCATTGACTATTTTTCCTCCAATGTTTCTATATAAGGATAAGTCAAGAACAACTTCAAAGATGAAGCATTGGCAAATTTATGCACATGTTGGTGTTATCACTTTGTCAATCTAGTTTTACCCTGAAACAAACTTTGAATTTCCCCAATGGTATAATGGTATACCTCCACATGATGGGTTATTATTGGGCTTCTATAATATTCTCGAAGGATTGACTTGTATACCAATAGTTGCTAAAAGATGCTCGGTGCAGCTGGTACTAACAGGTCCTCTTTTTGTATTTATACAGCTACTAATTCTATTCTTATGGATATACTATTCTATGGTAATCAAAGATGCTCGACAATCTGCCAAGGACATTTCCAATTATAGGTTCATGGCATCAAAACATAAGTGGTCATTATGGTTGTTGGTTTCTGTATTCCACTTCACTATAGCAATAATTTCATCCACCATTCCCATCAAGTACATTGAATATGATGCCTCAATGTGGAAAATGGAGAAAAAGAGTATCAAAACATTAAAAGTGACTAGCTTCTGTGATACATTTAGAAGAACTCTAATTGAAGTCATTGATACTTTGAGTGCTACGAAGGCAGCTGTTAAAAAAAGGATTGGTCTTCATTATGATTCAGAGGAGCTTGAACAACGGCAGATTGTCAACTTTGATCTAAAGATTGGTGTTCAAATTATCCAGAATGCCTTTAAGGCATATGTGCATGCCATTGCGTCTAATGCTAGAGTATATATAGCTAATGTGCTTAGCAAGTCGTTGAAGTTGAGGTGAACTTAATCTTGGTTATGGTACAACACCCTTGGTGTTTGATCCTGGGGAGTTTGGAAGTTTTGCTGATTTTTGCTAACCATGTAGATGACAAAGACTATGTGTTGTGATCGTAACATCAAAGCTCACATCAAAATTAGGCAACAGGGATAGACTTCAAGAAGTAATCCTTAAGGACAAGGATTGTTTGAAGGGGGAGGAAATGTCATGTGAGGCAACTAAAATATAATTCATATTTTATTTTCTTGTATTAGTTATGCACGTGTTATACGTGTTAGGTTTGTAATATTCATAACGCAATCAAATTGCATAAAATTAGCGGAAGTGTGGTAAAATCAGAGTTTAAAAAATTTACAAACCATATACCCGGATCATCCCTTATGCATAATTATTAATTAAACGAAAAGATAAAGAATAAATCATACCCTTGAAGATCGAGCTTCCTCAGGTACAAGTTCACCTCCAAATCTTTTCGCGTTCAATCTTGAATCCACCGGGTTTGGTTCCTTCCTTTGATCAACGTTAGCCACCCAAATGTTTGGCCTCTAGAGGTGATCCACCAAGGAAGAAGAAAATTCAAGAAGATGGGTATTTGGCTCAAACCCTAGTTTTCTATCTCTATAGAAAGGGTGTACTCTCCCAACTATTGGAATTACGTATGTTAAAAAATCAACAACCCGTCCCACCCATAATAAGACTCCTCTTATTTATAGATGTGGGCAACCCACCTTAACAATTAAGGAATTGGGATTTATTTAATTAATTAAATTATTTTAATTAATTAAGCTCCCTAATCTAATTAGGGATAATTAATTAAACTCCTTTAACTAATTTTTCTTCCTAATCCAATTAGGAATAAATGAGAGTACTAATATTAAATTAATTCCTAAACTCTTTTAGAAATTAAAATAATAATAATTGTAATAATATTAATAAGACTCCTCTTATTAATTTATATTTAATATTTCTAAAATATTAAATAATAAATATTAAGCTATTTAATTTATTCTATCACCATAGATTAAATTAAATATACTTAATATATTATTACGATTATGCCATTAACTTCTTAAATAATTATTCTTCCTTTTATGGTGTGACCCTTTAGGTTCTCCATATTAATAGGTTGTGAATAAATCAATTAGAACAATTCTAATCTTATTTAAATAAATAAATTAAACAATTAATTTATTTAAATAATATTTATTCTACAATAGGGATAAGCCTCCCTAGCGATCAACGACTTTCCAGATAATATAGATTTCAACATTAATCATTAAAGAACCTTTGAGTAGATAGTTCTCAGACAATTCAATCCTTCCACCATACAATGTCTCAATTAAATATAAGACATGGAATTACTGTCAAGTCTTATTTTATTTAATTATATGTATTTCGATCCTTAAATGCACAACTCCAAATAATGCAAATTAGAAACTCCTTTCTAATTTCATTACGCATCGCCAAGGACTCTTGAGTTGTCATTTATCGAATCACATAGGACATTTCTCTTCTTTTATTAGAAGTGGTAGATTCTTTATTGATCATACATTATCTCCATGTACAACTTATTATACCCAAGCATACCCTTTGATATACCCTAAGGGTCTTAAGGAATAAGTCAAAGTATAACTCATCATACACAAGATACTATGATGATCTCAAGTCCAAGGATCACTTGTACTACTATCACTACAGAATTCTATTGACAGCAAATAAAACTCCATTAGGTATTCCTTAGCGAGCCACGCTCAAATGAACTTATTCTCTAATAAGCACCTACATACTTGCTTTAGTGTCTCCACACAAATGATCATGAGATCATTCATCCTCATCCAATGAGCAAGCAACGTATGTACCAATCTATCCGGATTCACTAATCCCCAATTTAGTAATCCAACGATTGGGAACTATTTTAGTTTTAAGCTTTCTAAGAATTTAGATCTCATTAGAATGATCATCATCATTATTCTAAAAGCATTGCTTAAAACTATGGGTTTATCACATATTATAAAACAAAGATCATGTAGATAATTAAAAGCCTTTAATAAATTAATACTTTTATTAATAAATGAATAAGATTGTTACAAAGTATATGCTTTATCATCAAACATGATTGGCTTGTGTGCATACTACTTTCAATCTCCCACTTGCACTAAAGCCAATCGCCATGGTATCTTATACTCTTCTTCTCTAAGTGACGATTATCCTGCTGTTGGATAAGCTTTAGTTAATGGATATGCAATGTTGTTCTTGAGAGTCCACTATCTCTATAGTGATTTCCCATCTTTCAATGATTCTAATAATCAAATGAAAGTGCCACAACACATGTTTAGATCCAAGATGAGACTTAGGAACTATTCCTAGTTCTATAATGAACTTTTAATCCAAACAATCAACTTGCAGCTTCATTTATAGCTATATACTTTGTCTTTATCACTAAACCAAAGAACTCTTTCATTGTTTGGAACCTTTCCAATTCAACGCACTAATTATTCAAGATAATGCTTTACCTTAAAGTGGATTTTCGATTCGTCTTGAGTCCGTCTCGAAAAACTTGAGTCCGTAAAGCCCTCTAGTTTTAATTCAGACCCACCATGTTTGCTCACATCCTTAGTGCCGGTTAAGAACTTTAAGATGTTTTTCACTGTCTTACAGTGATCTTCTCCAGAATATGACCGATCAACATCAGGTCTCGTATATTTCATTGCATACATGATTGTCACTCATGCAATCTCTCTTCTTTGGAGTCTATGGGGACTATTAAGAGAGATACACTCCATAGCTCATCGACATGAGACATCTCTTGGAGTTTTCCATGCTAAACAACTTTAGCATCAAATGAATATACGTTCTTTGGGTTAAGTCGAGCATCTTCTTAAATCTATCTATATAGATTTATATCCCCAATTAAGATACTCTTCCCAAACCATTCATGGAGGAATGTTTAGACAACTTTATCTTTACTGATTGTAGCATTAGTATGTCATTCCTTATCCGTAGTATATCAACATATAATATTAGGAATGTCACGGCGCTCCCCTAATCGTCCCTTTTGTACACACTAGAAGTCTTACCTCATCGAATGTAACTCTGGATCATCATCTTCTATGATGCGTACCTCATCATCATCATCCATGATGAATCCATACCTCTTAGGTATCTTCGGTACTATTCCAAATTTATGATTCGGTTGTGGTACAACAGGTCTATCTACAGGTTCCTCTTATTTGACTTATAGTGTTTTGTGGTTCTTGAACTTTTCAAGATCTATTATCCTCCCACTAGCCCTTTCAATGATAAACACCTTTATCTTAGAAGGCAGCGTGTTTCACAACAAACACCTTTTGCTAAGTAGGATTATAGAACACATGCCCTAAACTTACTTTAGGATGTCCAACAAATCTACACTTGTCAAATCTTGTCCTAAGCTTATTTTTTTGAAACCTTTTCACATAAGTTGGACAACCCCTTATCTTAACATACTTAAGATTAGGAATCCTCCCTGTCCATAACTTTTATGGAGTCTTGGGGCCGGATTTTGAGGTTACCATTTCATAGATATGCAGCCATTTCTAGGACATGATCCTAGAAAGATACTGGAATGTCGGTAAAATCATTATGGACCGCACCATGTCCAACAAGGTACGATTTTTCATTCAGATACATCAATCAATTATTGCACAGACGATGTATCCATTATGAGAACACCATCTGAGATGATCTAGAAACTTATTGCACAAGTATTTATTCCTTGATCTAATCAAAGAATCTTAATACTTTGTCAATTTGTTTCACTTCTGAATTCTTTGAACCTTTCAAATAATTCATACTTGTATCTCAGCAAATACACACATTCAACTCTTTGAATGATCATCTCCTTTTCTTATACTAGTTTGTTCAATATGCTAAATTATTTTCTTGTAAGTCAAGTATACAAAATTTATTAAGTAATATTCCAGTTCTATACAAAACATTATTATTATAAATAGAACAACAATTGTTCTTAATTATAATACCAAAAATTTTATTGTCCAACAATAAAATGGAAATAATGTTTCAACGAGAAATGGAATACAATAACAACTTATTGACTTAATAGATTTGCCCATAGGCATTGCTAAACTATAAGTTTTACATGGCTAATATGGCAACCTTTGCTACATTTCCATACATAGGATTACTTATATTTGTTTAGCTTTCTACTTACATTTGGTCCTTTCATAAATCTATATTTATGATAACCAAAATCGGTATCCAATACCCAAGTAGAACCTCGACTTAAAGAAAAATTTATTTCAATCATGAACAAAATCGTACAGTAAATCAAACTTCACTAAGCTTCTTTTGTTTAGCCTCCGCAAGATACTTCTCGCAGATTTCTTTCCGAGTTGTAGGGCTTATTGCAAAGGGAAGCAAACTCCTTTGCTATCCATATCGCTTTTGTTCTTATTATCCTTTGTTTATGCCTTCTATATACCTTCTTTGAATCGTTCTTCTTTTCGGAAGATCCTTTGGCCCCTACCAAGAAGACTTGATCTTTCTTGGTTGGAAAGTGACTCTCAACATTTTTCAATATGTTAAGCAAATCAAGCAAAGTCGATATCTAGCTTGTTCATATGAAAATTCACAACAATTGTGAAAGGAGTCCCGGAGTGAGTGCAAGATCAAATCTTGGCTCAACTCGCCATCCAAGACAAAACTCGTTGTCCTAATTGATCAATCAAATTGATTATGTTAAGAACCTTTTATGCTGTATTATAGTGCCATTGGCCATTCTAGATCGGAAGAGCTCCTTAGATATCTCGATATCTATCGGCCCCATTTTCCTCACCATCAACTACTTGATGTGCGGGAATATAGTAGAGAGCATCTATAGTTTCATCTCGACGCCGAAGCTCGTTACTCATAGATGCGAGCATGATGCATCGAGCCAATGTGCATCATCTTGCCACTTTCTAAAAGTAGCAATCTCTTCCTCAGAGGTATTATCTGCGCAACCATTGCGGGGATAGGCGATTAAGGACATAAGATAGCTTTTCAATATGAGAACTATTCTCAAATTCCTTAACCAATCCGTTTAATTGGCCCGATTAATTTAGCATCTAATATGCTTCGCAGATGATAGTAATTTTAGACATTGTAAAATTTCAAATGAATTTGTAATTAACAACATTTTAACATACATTCTATTATTAATTACCAAAATAATTTAGGTCTTGTTTTAAATTGGTATCTCCCACTATTTTCTTCAAACTATATTACCCTCACTTATATAGTTAAGCAAAATCTAATTAAAGATTTGCTAGTGAGAATAAGGATCCCATTTCAAATGTATATAGCCTTGTGGTGACACAACAAACTATATATAAATAAATAGGTAGACAACTCTCACAATTACATCAACTATGCAACTCCTCAGATTTTGCCTCTTAGATTATTTTGATCAAGTGGTGGCACATCCGAATCAAAATTATCCAAGTTAAGTCCAACCTAGCACTCCATATATTCAAAAAGAAATATATCATCCTTGTGGTGACACAACAAAACAATATTGTTCAATTTTCTTTATAAGCATCAAATGTGATAAATTAACATCTTAAATACTTAATACTTGCCTTGTGGTGACACAACAAACTCATATTAAATATTTAATACTCTATTATTTTTATCATGCTAAGGCGACGTTCGATATTCCAAATATCTTTGAACGCTTAGGACTTAATATAAAAATTGAGGGTTTGTTATTAATTTCTCATCTCATCTTTGTATTTAGCGTATTATATATATATATAAAAACGCTAATATATTAATGAACATGCGAAGCATGTTTGCATAATATATAATATATATATAGTATAGCATACGCATATAGAATACTATATTCTACCGGGATTGATTATGGACTTTTATTCTAGTTTGGTTCACTAGAGCCACCAAGTGAACCAAAAGGTCAAACCCTAGGGTGCAAGAAATAATATTTAAATATAACTATTACATTTAAACCCTGCTCCATTACAAACGGGTCTTTAAGCTCCTTGTTCTTTGATCTCTAATTTTCAAAATTAATTCTAACTATTCCTATTACAAAACTATTTAAAATAAATAGAAACCTCGATCAAGAAATCGAGTCGAAGTAATACATGGGAGGAAGATAGAATTTATATTAAGAAAAATTAGAGAAGACGGCGACTGTGAGACCCCATTTAATAAAAAAACCCATACATTCATGCATCCAACTAAAATAAAATCCAATCACATCGGGTCAAATAGTCATAATCAATCCAATTTATTATCATACACATCATCATATATCATCAATAAATAACATTCATCTCATGAATAATAAACATTTAATATATATATTGATATCATTTAATGGGCAAATTTAGTTAATATAAAATCTATTTTGAATTAAAATAAACTCTTTATTTTAATCCAAATTTAAATCAAAATAAAACTATTTTATTTTAATTTATCTAATTTTTGAATAAAATAAACTATTTTATTTTAATCAAAATTTTAATCAAAATAAACTCCTTTATTTTAATTAATTATGGAATCCAATTCCATGTAATAAAAAAATCTTTAATTAAAATAAACTCTTTATTTTAATTAATTATAGAATCCAATTCCATGAAAAAAAAATCTTTTATTAAAGGAAACACGGATATTCTTTCCTATTCATAAATAAACTCCTTTATTTTGAATAATATGAAATCTTATTCCATATTTAAATAAACTCCTTTATTTAAGGAAACATGGATTCTCTTTCCTATTCACAAATAAACTCTTTTATTTTGAATACTATGAAATCTTATTTCATATCTAAACAAACTCCTTTATTTAAGGAAAGATGGATTTACTTCACTATTCACAAATAAACTCTTTTATTTTGAATAATATGAAATCTTATTTCATATCTAAATAAACTCCTTTATTTAAGGAAATTAGGATTCTCTTTCCTATTCACAAATAAACTCTTTTATTTTGAATAATATGAAATCCTATTTCATATCTAAATAAACTCTTTTATTTAAGGAAAGATCAATTTCAACTCCAATTAGTTATCATTAATCCAATTCCAACTCTAATTAGTTAGATGAAATTTAATTTTAAAATTAAAATAAACTTTATATTTTAATATTAAAATAAACTTTTATTTTAAAATTAAAATAAACTTTATTTTAATTGTAAAATTATTAAGAATATATATATATATATATAACTATTATATATATATAATATAAACGAATATATATATATATATATATATATATATATATATATATATATATATAATATCCATCCGTAATACAAGTAATCCTGTAGCAATATCCATCCGTAATACAAGGGTATATATATATATAGTAACATCCGTGCATACTTCATGATTTTCGCTGCAGGCATGTTTTAAAAACTAACTTGGCTGCCTTTTTCTTTTTTTTTTTTTTTTCGTTTACCGTGCGCCGCCCCTTGCTTCCGTGCATATTGGAAAAAAAAATGAATCCTGATACTTACTCCAAGCTTCTGCCGAATTTTCAAAACAGTTTTTTTTTTTTTTTTTTTTTTTTTTTTTTTTAAATTTTATACAATTAAATTATGTCCAATTAAATTGTTCTAAACACATATCAATATAATATCAAATTAAAATAATTAATAATTCGCATAAAGGTTTGGGCTACGATCGCCATTTATTAGGTTTAGTAATATTCATAACGCAATCAAAATTGCATAAAATTAGCGGAAGTGTGGTAAAATCAGAGTTTAAAAATTTACAAACCATATACCCGGATCATCCTTTACGCATAATTATTAATTAAACGAAAAAGATAAAGAATAAATCATACCTCTTGAAGATCGAAGCTTCCTCGACAAGTTCACCTCCAAATCTTTTTCGCTCAATCTTGAATCCACGGGGTTTGGTTCCTTCCTTTGATCAACGTTAAGCCACCCAAATGTTTTACTCTCAGAGGTGATCCACCAAGGAAGAAGAAAATTCAAGAAGATGGGATTTCTACCAAACCCCAGTTTTCTATCTCTATGTAAAAAGGTGTCTCTCCCAACTATTGGAATTACATTATGTTGAAAAATCAACAACCCGCCCCACCCATAATAAGACTCTCTTATTTATAGATGTGGGCAACCCACCTTAACAATTAAGAAATTGGGATTTATTTAATTAATTAAATTATTTTAATTAATTAAGCTCCCTAATCTAATTAGGGATAATTAATTAAACTCCTTTAACTAATTTTCCTTCCTAATCCAATTAGGAATAAATGAGAGTACTTAATATTAAATTAATTCCTAAACTCTTTTAGAAATTAAAATAATAATAATTGTAATAATATTAATAAGACTCTCTTATTAATTTATATTTAATATTTCTAAAATATTAAATAATAAATATTAAGCTATTTAATTTATTCTATCACCATAGATTAAATTAAATATACTTAACATATTATTACGATTATGCCATTAACTTCTTAAATAATTATTCTTCCTTTTATGATTGTGACCCTTTAGGTTCTCCATATTAAACCTAGGTTGTGAATAAATCAATTAGAACAATTCTAATCTTATTTAAATAAATAAATTAAACAATTAATTTATTTAAATAATATTTATTCTACAATAGGGATAAGCTCCCAATGATCAACGACTTTTCCGGATAATATAGATTTCAACATTAATCATTAAAGAACCTTTGAGTAGATAGTTACCAGACAATTCAATCCTTCCACCATACAATGTCTCAATTAAATATAAGACATGGAATTATCGTCAAGTCTTATTTTATTTAATTATATGTATTTCGATCCTTAAACGCACAACTCAAATAATGCAAATTAGAAACTCCTTTCTAATTTCATTTCGCCGCCAAGGACTACCTTGAGTTGTCATTTATCGAATCACATAGACATTCTTTCTTTTATTAGAAGTGGTAGATTCTTTATCGATCATACATTATCTCCACGTATAACTTATTATACCCAAGCATACCCTTTGATATACCCTAAGGGTCTTAAGGAATAAGTCAAAGTATAACTCATCATCACACAAGATACTATGATGATCTCAAGTCCAAGGATCACTCAGACTACTATCACTCTGTGAATTCCTATCGATCGAAAGCAAATAAAACTCCATTAGGTATTCTTAGCGAGCCAACGCTTCGATGAACTTATTCTCTAATAAGCACCTACATACTGCTTTAGTGTCTCCACACAAATGATCATGAGATCAATCATCCTCATCCAACGAGCAAAGAACGTATGTACCAATCTATCCGGATTCACTAATCCCCAATTTAGTAATCCAACGATTGGGAACTATTTTAGTTTTAAGCTTTCTAAGAATTTAGATCTCATTAGAATGATCATCATCATTATTCTAAAAGCATTGCTTAAAACTATGGGTTTATCACATATTATAAAACAGCATCATGTAGATAATTAAAAGCCTTTAATAAATTAATATTTTTTATTAATAAATGAATAAGATTGTTACAAAGTATATGCTTTATCATCAAACATGATTGGCTTGTGTGCATACTACTTTCAATACGTTGGTATTGGGCACATGTCATGTGGAGTCATTTATGTTACAAACTTGGTTAGAGTGAGAGAGTGATTATGCCTTATATATAGAGGCTATGTACTGCAATTGTTGTTTATGAAAATGAATGAATGAATTTACTTTTTCTTCTTATCTCCCTCATCTTTTCTCACCTTTATTTCCTCTCTTTACTTTTTGTTTAACCTATGGAAAGTTCAGATTTGTTGTGCTATCTCCATCCAGGAGCGTACCACATGAGTGCTCCAGCTCCAATCAATTACTACGATGATGCTACGAGATTTTGGTGGCCAGAACGTGACATCAGCTTACTCTTATACTATTCTCTCCATATTTAAATACCTAAACTTGTTTTCCTTAGTCCCCTTCAAAGTCATGTCTCAGTGTCTTCAAAGATTCTTTATTTAAAAACTTAAACCTTTTTTCTTCAGTTTTATGTCTCTGTGTTAAAAGGTACTTCTATTTCGAATTATACATTGATAAACCATGTTTTTCTCTTATTCCTTAGTTGGCTGAAGTCCCAAGTATGAAGTATCTTGTAATATTTCAAAATTTACTTTTTTTTTTATTATTATTGGTTTAGAGGTCAGAATTCTGTAATGCAATGGCTTGTTAACCATATGTGGATTCCGATTCATGGACCGGAAAAGGATTTCTAATTACATTTGGACTATTACTAGTTATAATGATTTTGAGGCAGATTTGTTATGATTTAGGAACGTTACGAACGTATTTAGAGTTCTAAGCGACATATTATCTTAAAGGCACCATCTTTATGAAAATGCATAGTCACAAATATATTTTGTAAAATAAGAAGTTTAAAAGATTAAATTGAGGAATTGAACTCCAAAAATGCTCATGTTTTCATATTTGGCGTTAATTTGAAGTAAAGTAATTTGGCTTAGAGTTGGAACTCAGGGAGACTTCATTGGATGCCTCGATATGTGGGCAATTGGATATAGAGGTCTAACTTATGTCTGTCTATTTGATGAAAGTAACTGTTGAATTAGACATCACAAGTGTGCGAAGGAGAATGGTTTGAATATTCAAGAATAAGGAAATGCATTGTTGCACATCTCATTAATGCTATACAGGACACTGGTTGTCAAATGATAAGTATTGATTTAATGGAACCAACTAGATGATATCTTTTTCAGTATAGTATGTGCTATTTCGTAAAAAGATATAATATTGGGGAATTATGAATAGGACTCCAGGTTTACTACTGTACAAGTATAGTGGGACTTCCGCTTACATATCCAACTTATTGACCTTTAAAGAACATATGTGATATATTTTTATTTTCCCGTGGTTCTTGTTAAGCGTTGATTTTTTGTTATTACATATGTTGTGTTACTACCACATGGTATCTATCTTGCAGGTCTTGCTGACAGAATTAAGATGTATTCCTCCATTATTTGAAGCAACAACTAATGTCGTATTGTACATGAGTTGACAATAGCAAGTAATGTTCTTTACTTGGTCTGTCAAATATCTGTTGATAGCATTGTTACCCTTAACACTTTTTTTAACCAAGTCTGTTACATGTAACAGTGGTGTTGATAAACATTATTTTTTGGGTAGACATGGTTCATTGTGTAGGATTTACGTGGATGTTCCCATGATAATTTTAATGACAGAGCAAGAGACTAGGACCCATTGATGTTGGTTTTTTTTTGTATCCAGATTAATTGTTGACTATTGTTCTTGTTGATATGGACAACCCCAATATCGGAACAAAAAGGCTCTTTTATTTTTTTTATGTTTATTGCCAAATTTTCAATTAGAGTGGGAAGTATAGATGGGTTGATGCTTTTTATCTACGTTTAAACGAGCGAACCTAGGTCATTTACTCTGGGCCAAAGTAAGTGTGTAATGAGAAAAAGGTGCAAAATCCCAGCAAAAAGTAACAGTATCACCCTTAGATAATGAGTTGTAGCAATCGGGAACTAAATTATCTATTATAATAGGAACAAATGATTATAAAATTGCAGTTGTGAGGAAAGCTTATTCTTTTAAATATGAATATTATATTGGTTTATGCTTGACATAAAATGTCCAGTGTTCCTAGCTTATCTAGAAGTTTGGTCATCAAGTTAGAATATTGTATATCTATTTGAAAAATATTTTTCTTCCATTTAATTACTTCCATGTTTATTCTCGCCTCTCATTCTAATTACTCCGATTGATAAAATTGTTTTGTGTTTTCGCCTTTTGTAGAGAGCACATTCTTTTTGGTTGTTGACCATTTCATGTGGTGATAATGAACGACTTTATCTCGAGTTGGACTCTCACCCAGAAAGCCTTTTCCTTTATCTAAAAACTGTTATTGAGGTTCAATCAACTGGAATTCTTAACTTTTCATGTTTTACAAAAGGTGATAATGTGGACATTCCTAATGGAAGAAGGGATGGGGGTCATCACATTAGATTTGAGGCTTTCTTGGAAAGGATTTCTGATTTTCCAAATTTAATGTGTAATAATTCAGTTCATGTAATTGATAAAATCATTGAGCAGTATCTTGAGGTAAATTTCTCCACAACTTTCTAGCAGTTAGTGTGTGTTAAACTTTGTTGTGTCATTCAGTTAGGGCATATGCTCTTACGTCTAATAAAGTTTATTAAATATATGCATATATGATAAGCCTTCAACCATTGTTCAAGCTGAAAATGTTTAATTACTTTGATTTAGGGTTGTTTATAGATATATTTATATTCCATATCAACCTCCACCTTTTTCGACTTTTTCTCTCTATAATGAATTTATTGTACCATGTTCGAACTACCTAGTTAAGCAAAAACGGTGGTAATACGACCGCCAATTTTAATTTCTTCTCATATATCTACTACAACCAGGATGATTGCCAATTCTAGAAACATTCAAGAAGTTATATTACTAGAATTTAATCGAAACTGCATTTTAACTCGTATTCATCAAA